>JADHKQ010000039.1:0-372861 GCA_019925375.1 Sporothrix euskadiensis
TAACACTAACACTAACACTAACACTAACACTAACACTAACACTAACACTAACACTAACACTAACACTAACACTAACACTAACACTAACACTAACACTAACATAACATAACATAACACTAACATATTATAAAGAATATAAATAAATAATAAAATTAATATAATTTAACTTTAAACGTAAATAATTTATTTTAAAATAAAATATATTTAATATAAAAGTATTTAAAATTTTAAATTTTAAAAAAAATATAAAATACTTTAAGAAATATAAATAAATATAATATAATATTATTTAATAAATATTATATATTTTTAAAAAAAAATTTTATTTAAATACGTAATTACTTAATAAATAACCGCGGACGTTTAATTTTATAAATAAAAGATTAATTTTAAAATATTAAAAAGTTAATAAACGTCCGCGGACTTATACCTCGTTTAAATATATAACTCCGTAACGAGTAATTAATAAATACCCGCGGACTTATAGTATTAAATCGAGAAAATATAAGTTATACCTAGTTAATATAACTTTTATTTTTCTTTCTTATTCTTTTTTACTTATAGCCTTTTAATTAAAAGTCTACTATTATCTTAGTCAGCCGCTCGGTAACGGTTTAATACGCTAGGCGCGTCCCGATACTATTAAAAGGGAAAGTTAATAAGCTACGCTTAGTACGGGCCTTAAAAGATTACGAGAAAGATAAAAAGTAAGTTAAATTTAAAAAAAAAAAAAACGAAAGAGAAACTCGAAGGAAATAAAAAATAATAACGATAATAAATAAAATAATATCGAAAAATAATAACGATAAAAAAGTATAAAAATATTTATCGAATATTAACTATAACGATACGATTATAATTAACGAGAGATATTATACGAGAAAGGTATTATATAAACGTAAACGCTTATAATTAAAACTCCCCTTACTAAAGAAAACTAATCGGGAGCGTAATAAACGAAGGCCGCTCCGCGGGCTTCGAGAAGAGTAAGGATATAAAAGAGACGAGTTTTCTTTCTTAACGTTTAAGCGCCCTGTTACTATTTGAATACGGTGTAGGAAATGCCCGACCTTCCCGACTACTATTCGAGTTTTACCTTTGAGTTTAATCTTCGTGATAGTAGTATAAGAGGGCCGGGGCGTTACACCCTATTTTAATAAAGTTATTCGATTTAAATTATAGGTTAAATTAAATTTAATAAGTCGGTTTTATTATATAAATAAATTTTAATCTAGTTTATATTATTTATTAATCTTTCACGTTACGGTAATATTATATTAATATTAATATAATTAATATATTACGCTTTTTATTTAATATTTTATATTTAATTTTCTTAACGCTTTTTAATTATACGATTATAATAATAAAATACTAGTATTATATTTATATAAGTAACGTATTACGCTTTTTATTTAATATTCCGTATTTACTTTTCCTTTATCGTTAATAAATAATAAAAATATTAATTTCTTATCGCCCTTTTATCGTATAATAGTTATAATTAAATATTAATATCGTATTTACGTTATCCTTATTTTTTAGTTATTTTTATTTTTATATAACGTATTTTACGTAATTTATACTTTATTTAATTTAAATAAATTAAATAAGTTTATTTAATTTAAATTATAAGTTAAATTAAATTTAATAAATCGGTTTTACTATATAAATAAATTTTTATCCGGTTTATTTTAACTATTAATAATATTTTTATACGGTTTACGTTTTTTTAATTTTTAATTTTTTATTATTTAAGTCTTCCGCGTTATAATAATATTATATTAATATTAATATAAACAACGTATTATACGTTTTATTTAATATTCCGTATTTAATTTTCTTAACGCCCCTTAATCGTATAACTATAATAATAAAATATTAGTATCGTATTTATATAAATAATATATTATACTTTTTATTTAATATCCCGTACTCACTTTCCCTTTATCGTTAATAAGTAATAAAAATATTAATTTCTTATCGCCCCTTCGTCGTACGACAGGTAAAATTAAATATTAATATCGTATTTACGTTATTTTTATTTTTTTAATTATTTTTATTTTTATACGACGTATTTTATATAATTTATACCTTATCCGATTTAAATAAATTAAATAAGTCTGTCCGATTTAAATTATAGATTAAATAAAATCCGATAAGTCGGTTCTACTATATAAATAAATTCTTATCCGGTTTATCTTAATTATTAGTTTTACCTTTAGGTATAATCTTCGTAATAGCGGTATAAGAGGGCCGGGGCGTTATACTTTATTTCACTAGTCGTTAATAGCTAGGACTAGTTAAGAAAGGCGGATAATAATAATAATAATAATAATAAAGTTAATAGCCTAATATTAAATAGTTTATACGTATCCTACTAATAATATTAAAGGGCGGCATCCAGTACATTACATTCCGACAAGTTAATAAAGGCGAGCTGTGGGATAACACACTAATAATGTCTATGCTTCCTCTTACTAAAATTAGCGTCTTGTTGAAGCGCCCGGTATACGTTGAGGAGGCAAAGCGGCAGTTCTTGCTCTACATCAAGTATCTTATGGATCGACGCACAGGATTATTCTTCTATGGATGGACTTTCTTGGAGCGCCACTATTTTAGTGAGGCACTCTGGGGAAGAGAAAATTCGTGGGTGACTATTGCTATTCCAGAGTTTCTGTCTCTGATCCAGTTGCCACGAGATGATCACCTCAGTGTTCTCCTCATATCCACCCTCGAACAACAAGCCATTGCTCTCAAGAAGTATCAAAACCAGAACGAGCTGTAGCATACTCTGATTGACGACCCGGAGTCATACTTGGAGGTCTCTGCATCGGCGGGTTTCTCGTTGGTCTGCTCAAGAGTGTTCGCCTGGGATATCTAGGGAAGGAGTACCAGGATGTTGGCATGCGGGGACTGGAAGCTGTCATCAACAATGTCAACGAGAAAGGGCTGGTGCAAAATGTCAGTTTTGGCACACCGATGGGCGCAAACAAGGACTTTTACCGGAAAATTCGGCTTACAGCTATGCCCTACGGCCAAAGCTATCTGATACGACCGTTGCTATTCTAACTGGCACGGTGCAATGCCAGGTGTTGTTGCATGGGAAAGACGGTTTTCTGTTATCCACACTTGGACCTTGAAATGGGGTTGAAAAGAAATACCTCTACTTGGGTGGGTATTGACTGGAGAAAAGGAGAATAAGTGGGCTCGGATTGCGGGGAAGCTCTCTGATTATCTCCGATACTGCTTTACTCCGTACTGTCCACAAGATCAGTGTCAGCACTCTATTTAATGTGTGACGTAGTCTGCATCAATTAAAACACACGTATCACTACACAGCACAAGGAAATCAATATGCAGGCACCATTTAAGCATCGCAATTCACGGAACCGCATCCACTCCACATATTCTGTACCTCGGCTCCGCGCATTTTCATCGTGGAGTTGTGAACATTGAAAGCAAACCGATGTCCAACTGGGACTAACGCCACGCTTCGTCTCCAACGGCTGCACGAGGTCCGACTTCCCCGCGTCAATCCTCACGCCACTCCATGCGAACTCCCCGCGTTTTATCCTGTCTCTCCCTCTGTCCGGGACTCTGAGATTTCGCCGTGTGGGGGGGAAGGTGGTGTTGACGGTTGGTTGGCAGGCCTCATCCAAAAATGTCGCCCTGTAAGGCAGGCCTTTAAATCCATGCGTTAGGCTGTTGCGCATTTTCTCCCTCTGTCCGCTGTCGAGTCAATACCCCGTACGTGACTGACAAAGCTACGGTCCGAAGCTGCATTAGTTCAATGGAAATGGACAAGGGGCACTCGCACATGACTAAAAGACAGGAGCATGGCATCCCTCGCTTGAATATATAAGTACTCGGCCCAAGGTGTTTCTTTCATGGACACAAGATATACAGCACCACATAACAACACACCGCAACACATCAACCTCATCACACACACCAATCATACATTATGACAACCGTCAGCATTCCCGCCCGCCAGCGTGCAGCCGTCAAAGAGGGGAGTGGCCACGATGCCAAGGCACCTGTCCGCGATGTTGCTGTCGAGAAACCTGGCCCCGGCCAGATCCTTGTCCAGATTGCTTGGTCCGGCTTGTGCTCCAGCGACAAGTCTCTAATTCACGACGAATGGGGTCCGCTCGGTGTTGCGATGCAGCCCCAGACCAACGGTATTGCTGGCCACGAGGGTGTTGGGCGAGTTGTTGCTCTTGGACCTGGGGTGGCCGAGAGTGGTCAATGGAAGCTGGGCGATCGTGCCGGCATTAAATGGATCACCAACGTCTGCCGCACATGCCACTTCTGCAAGCAAGTCTACCAAGGCGGTGAGGTTCTTTGCCTTCACCAGACAAACTCTGGTTTCAGTGCTGCTGGCACATTCCAGGAATATTGTGTGACCTCTGCCAACTACGCCACTCACATCCCAGACACCGTCAGCGATGAGGAGGCTGGCCCCATCATGTGCGGTGGTGTCACTGCATACAATGCTTGCAAACGCAGTAAGGTGCGCTCTGGCGAGTACATCGTCCTTATCGGTGCCGGTGGCGGCCTAGGCCATCTCGGAGTCCAGTATGCCAAAGCTCTCGGCATGCGTGTTATTGCCGTTGATGGAGGCAGTGCCAAACGTGAGCTCTGTATGAAGCTTGGTGCTGAGCATTTTCTCGACTTTGCCGACACACCCGATATGGCCAAGGCTGTTGCAGAGTTGACTGACAGTCTTGGTGCTCACGGTGTTATTGTCTTTGCTGCCGTCGCTGCTGGCTATGCCGTTGCACCATCCCTGTCTCGCAGTGGCGGCACTATCGTCGCAATCGGTCTCCCTGGAGACCCGACGGTCCTTGCTGGTGCTCCTCCAGTTATGCTGGCTCTCAAGGTATGATGCATCTCTTTCCTATACGTTCAATTGTCGAACATGTGACTGACAAATCACAGCAACTCAGCATCGTTGGCAGCGTCGTCGGCACGCAGCAGGATGTGGACGAGGCTCTAGCCTTTACTGCCCGTGGCCTTGTCCACCCTATCCTGACAAAAGGTACTTTGGAAGACGTCGATAAACTAATGGACGCAATGGCTTCAGGAAAGCTGCCTGGTCGGGCTGTCTTGAAAGTTGGGAAGTAACTGGGAGTTTATATGGGAGTTTATATCTAACACAGGAAGCAAATATTGCTTGGTAGTATCGATTTTATGAAGAGAAAATAAAACCCCTAAACTTATTTTATACTGAAAATTTTGTGTCATATTAATTCTCAAATACCATTAAATTTACTCATTCTGTAAGGTTAATCACTTCCACTAAAAAGAATAACAAACAAAAGTGTATTTACTTAAAAAGCAAACGTCGGCTCCAATTTATTGTAATATACTTCGCCAAAATAGGAAAGGAAAATGACACAATATAATATAAGCAATAAAGCGGGTAGAGTGCCTGAAGCTCTTGAGTGTTTCTTTCCCTACTTCGTCCTTGGCAATTCTTCCCCTCGGGAATAGACCATCGTACAGCTCCTAGCTCAGTTATTATAACTGGGAGTGGGGCAATGCAGTGCCAGACAACTCAGCACTACTGGCGGTTTTGCCCTGTGACACAGCAGCCTTTTCCGCCTCCGCGATAGCATCATAGCCGTACAGCCAAGGCTGGACCTTGGGACAGTTCCACCGACTTGGAAATGCGGCATGCGTTTCCCAGTTGGGCCCAGCACGCAGTGCTTCGTCGCGAAGAACTTGCTTCTCACCACTCAGCATGTGGAACTCGGCTCGTTGGGCAAATGTTTCGCGGACAATGGCTTCGCCTCTTTGCTTTCTCACAGCTTCGTAGCTGTGCAGTGCTGTTTTGAGCTGGGACTTTTCCTTGACGTGAGAAAGTAGTGTACCAAGAACGGCACCGTCCTCGAGCGATGAGTTTGCCCCCTGGGCAAGGTATGGCAGCATGGGATGGCATGCGTCGCCCCTAATGTACTTGTTAGATTTCAAAATACAGGTTGAGGTAGTTGGAATGTGTCAACTTACAAGAAAACAAGGTTTGCCTCATCATTCACCCAATGGGGGAGCTCCTCCACTGCTTGTGCATTAGTATTAATAGTAACAACGCCGAATTGTGAAGCCACTTGATTTTTTCGCTGGAGATAAAGGGTCATCACTTACTGTGCATCAGCTTCCACTTGTCGACACTGTCAACATAGCTGAGGAAACGCTTTAGTCTGTTTTGGCAAAAGTTAGCACAAGACCTAGCAACATATACACCTTCGTATTAACAAGAGTGAACGCACGTTGGATCCCATGATGAAAAAAGCTCATTCATTTCTTGAACAGACGCCTTTTCTTTCGAGACTTGGTCGGGAAGGTTGTCTGGGACAAGAAGCACAATGTTGTACATCTCACCACCGCGCAGTGAGTAACCAACTGCATGTGCGCCAGGGCCGATCCAGATGTGGACTGTCGGGTTCCGCACCCATTCACGCATGTCTTCATCGGCGATATCGTTCAGTGTAAGAACAATGCGGTAAGCCAGATCACCCGTTGGGATGGGCTGGCTCCGCGGGGCGTCCTTCAGAAACGCCTTGCGGCACTGCGACCAAAGACCATCTGCGCCGATCACCAAATCAGCCGTGAAGGTCTTACCAGAGACCGTCGTCACATGTGCATCCGTCCGTCCGGCAACATCAAGACCAACGACACGCTCGTCAAGAGAGAATTCGACACCGAGAGCAAGCGCCCGCCTGTATAGAGCCTGTTGCAGATCGGCTCGATGCACATCGACTAAGGGAGCACCATACTTGGTCCGTTGGCGTGTGTCGAAGTTGGTCTCGTGGTAGAGAACCTCACCCGAGTAACGATGAATAAAGACGTCTGTCGGCTCGGCCACGGTCTTCCAGAACGTCTGTGGTACCTGCCAGTGTCGCAGGAGACGGCTGCCGTTGGGTGTAATCTGAAGTCCAGCGCCAATCTTTTATTGTCAGTACATGCGAGAGGGAAGGCAGAAAAAACAGCATTTCCATGTCCATGTCTCACCTCGGAAATCTCTTTTGCCTGCTCGATAACCCGGACACTGTGGCCGCCCATGGCACAGGAGATGGCTGCGCCAAGTCCACCTAGGCCAGCGCCCACGATAATGATGGTCAGCCGCTCGTCGCTGCTGGAGCCTGAGCTCGTCACGGTGTCTGTGGCCATTTTGCTGGAAATGTCTATCACTGTGCCGTCGCCTGTAACTGTTGTCGACTTCTTGCTCGTTTTTGTGGTGTTGTTTGTTGTGGGTTTTGGCTTATTGCCGGAGTGATTTCGAAGCCAGCTAAGAACAGCTCCCATTTTGGCCGTGGTGCGCCTGGGCGATTGGAGCTTGCGGAGGTCCGGTGGTAAAGGTTCCTGCGGAAAGGATGGATTGCACCACGAGATGCACGACAGAATGCGGGGACGGAATGCAGTCAAATAGATATAGGAGACCTGGTCTTGTGGTAACGACCAACAGCTGTTTGAATAAAATGGTCGATTCTTGCTTGACCGATGGTATCCAATCCCGGTTGTCTTTTCCGTCTTCTTTTGTTTTGGATCGGCTGGTTCTGGGGTACTGTAAAGGCCACTGAGAAAAACAAGAAGCTGCTTGCACTTCGGAAGTTCCCAATGGCATCATTCAGTAGTAGTGCCACATGGCTATTTTGCCAAATCAATATTGTCAACATATGTTATTGTGGCGAGCTCTGGAGTGCCCCAGGTTTTCGCTGTTTGCCCGGTCGAGTGGGCTCTTTGTTGCCGTGCGTCCCCGGAAATTCCGAGTAGGGGCTCAGCTCGGAACTTCCGAGTTGGGTGGACGTGGCGCACTTTCCACGAGCAAGTCCACCAAATGCCCGAGTCAGGAGCCAATGGCGCTAAGGGGCCCTGTGTTAGTGGGGCGACCTTCTTTCTGAGTTGGGATATCCTCTCCTCAACGTCCAACAACATGATGCTTTTGCATTCAGGCTCTTGTAACTAGATACTGCGTGCATAATTGTTATTTTTTTTCTGAATCAATTTTTTTTCAACCAAAAACAAATTAATCTTTGTCTTTAAGAAATGAATGTTTATTCGAGACACGACATCACCAACAGTATACCGATCAGCCACTGACATTGCCCCACCTCCAGATATGAGTGACCCAGCGCCCAAGGGGCCTTTCCGCCTCGTTACTGTCAACACTGCTCCTGAACGTGCCAAGCGCCTGATTGGCATTGTCGTCGAGAAGCTAAAGGATAGCTACACCATTGAGCATATTGCCAACTGCGAGAGTAGGTATTATTTTGCGACGACTAAAAAATACGGCGTCTATGATACTAAAGGTCTCAGGAAAGGAAGATGTTGAGGCGACTGTGAAGGAGTACCAGCCCAATGTTCTTGTAAGTAGAACTCCCAGTTTATGAACTTTTTTTTTCCGATACTAACATCACAGTGCTGTGCATCCATGTGGACGCCGGAAGAGAGCACCGCCATTCGTGCCACGGCCAAGTCTATCATCCCAGACATCAAGACTCACGCCATCCCCCAGGGCCTGCAGGTACAAAAGGGACCGGAAGCTATTGTTGAACATCTTGTTGAGGAGCTGCCGAAGCTTCTGGGATAAACTGCATGGTAGCCTTGTGCTTATTATATTAGATACATATATAGAATACATTTCAGAAGCATCACTTAAGAAACATGTACAATGGATTTTATTTGATCCACCACTGCACTTTTGTTGTCGTCTAACTAAACCTCGTTCTCAAAGACATTGACGAGGGTGCCAATGTGAGGCAGGATTTCGACGGCAAACTCATCGCCAGCTCGAAGGGTCTCTTTGGGCTGTCTACCCATACCAACACCGGCCGGGGTACCAGTGACGACAACAGTTCCGGCAGGGAGTGTCGTTCCCTGGGATAGGAAGCTCACGATCTTGGGGATGCTGAAAATCAGATCACTATATAAACAAGTCAGCTGCTGAAACTTTATGGCAGAAACATTACGTTCACCCACTTGATTCCACAATCTTGAAGAACTGTGCCGTTCTTAAGGCCACGAAGTGTCAGCTTGGCTGGGTCAGGAATGAGCTCCTTGGACACAATGACAGGACCTGAAATGGCGGTATTAGACGACTCTCCATGTATTAGTACATAGTAGTGGTATGGCATCCTTACCGATAGGGCATGCGCCGTCGAACCCTTTAGAGAAACACCACTGTGATTGAGAGAGCTGGCTATCTCTGCTGGAAATATCATTGGCAGCTGTGTATCCCAGAACATAGTCCATAGCATCAGCCTCAGACACGTTTTTGGTAGTTTTGCCAATGACAACGGCCAGCTCAGACTCGTAGTCGCCAGTGTCCGTCTCCTGTGTGAGCTTCGGGAGAATCGTTGGTGAAGGCCACGGGTCACCGAGGGCCGCGCTCGGCTTCCTGAAGCATTGTAAGCATCTATTCATGCTCGTATGCTGCATTTTCACACCTACAAAAAGACCGTTGGGATGGCGGGAATAGCCATCTTCACTTCAGCAGCATGTTGCTTGTACTGTAAAAGTCAGTGTTGGGATCTAACAGTGTGCCGAAAGATGTCTCTTTGCTCACATTCAAGCCAATGCAGCGAATTGTGCCGACTTCTCCTGCGGAGAGCGGCGACAGGATGCGGTCGACGACATCAAACTTGCCCGTGGCCGATCCAGCTGCAAGTACAGACGAGCCTGAAAAAACCTCAACACGGACTTCGTCGCCACGACGGACAGCAAGACCGACATCAATGCTCGTATCGACAGGCTGGCCAATAAGAACGGCAGTTGCGCTGGACCGCGGTACGAACCGCACAAGGCCTGGAACATGGTTAGCTGGCAGTATCAAAACCACCGGGCTACTCTTCATTATAGCCACTCACGAGTAAATTGAGTCGATAAAGCCATGGTAAAGTGTTGTCGTGTGATGTCGTTCATTCTGTTGCTATCAAATTCACGCTGGTGGAAGAGTGACGGAGGAAATGTTTGTGTACTTCAATCTTCGGTTAGGGGAAGTCTTGTTTCATTCGACGAAATCAAAACAAGAGTAAAATAAAGTGGACTTTCTCCATTGTCGAGACAGAATGTCGACGTGAGCGCTACAAAACAAACATCACTTACTCATAGCTAGCCCCAGATTTCGAATCATATGAGTAGCACCACAATGGGGTCTCGGAAATTCCGAATGAGACACGACATCGGACGACGTCGACTTCTTAGGGCAAAAATATGCCGTGAAGTAAGCTAAGGCACCACGAGCTTTGTGGGGACGCGGTGGGATGTTCTAGATGACAACTCTATGTTGGCATTTCTATATGTGCGTCACATTATCTCTATAGACATCAAGTGCACGGCTGTGCTATAAATATCCAACACCTTCAGGACATAGCTCTTTCCCCAATATTAAAACAACATCAACATCAGCATACGTACACCAATATGGCCAACGATTCGAGCGATAAGCCTCCCGTCTCGTTTAGGTCATTTCTCCCGGACCTGAGTACGCCGCGGTTCACCCGCATGAAATCACAAGACGCGCACGAATATTCCAACGAGTTTATAACTGGGGGCAATCCGCCATGGATCCACGGCTTGTACCTTCACTGGCGACAGCTCCTGACTGAACCTTTCATCGGTGTCACCAACGACGGTACGTCTCTGTTTGAGCCCCGCAACTGGAACTCCTTTCTAATAGCTCTTGTCTTTAGGCAAAGTTCGGCCAGATCTGTTTACCCTCCAAGACGAAGAAGTTCCCATTGCTGCAATTACGGCTGCGGCAAAGGCTGTTGTCTCTAGTTGCGACGATGCCCAACGCGCTCGCCTCAGTTACCACATCGACTCACATGAATGGCGCACGTGGTCAAACCCCGAGTTTCTCTTGAGTGACAAGGGCATCCGCCTCGATGAAATTTCTGAGACACTCCGTGGCAAGGTTCTCTCGGTCCTGAAGACAGCTCTGTCACCAGAGGGCTACCAAAAGGCCATTGGTGCCATGCGGGTCAATGGGTTCCTCGGCGATCTCGTTCAGGCACCGGCTGTAATGAACGAGTTTTCGTACAATTTTGTACTTTTTGGGAACGGTCCCTCCGAGGACCACCCGTGGGGATTCTCATTCTACGGCCACCACCTCTGCCTCAACGCCTTCTTTTACAAGACACAGATGGTCTTATCGCCGTGGTTCACAGGTGCCGAACCCAATCTCATTGACAGTGGTCCATACAATGGCACACGCATCCTGGACGTGGAAGAGCGTCTAGGACTGCAACTGATGCAGAGCCTATCTCCAGAACAGCAGAGGCGGACACAGACATACGAGAAATTGAAGGATCCTGCCATGCCACACGGGCGGTGGAACCACGACGACCAAAGGCACTTGTGTGGTGCCTACCGGGATAACCGCATAGTGCCATATGAAGGCATCCTTGTCTCGGAAATGAGCTCAAGTCAGATTGAAGTCGTCAATGGCATTGTCGAGCAGTACCTGCTCTTCCTGCCTTCCAAATCTCGGGAGCTACGTGCTCGTGCTATCGCCGACTACTACCACGAGACGTACTTCTCCTGGATTGGTGGGTACGGCAATGACAACGAGCCCTTCTACTACCGGCTACAGAGCCCAGTTGTCATTCTCGAGTTTGACCATCACTCTGGTGTGTTTTTGACTAACAAAGAGCCGGCGCGGTTCCACATCCATACACTGCTACGCACGCCAAACGCGGGTGATTATGGCATAGCTTTGCGGCCACTCATCAATAGAATGGAGCAGGGATACGTATGGGAGGGTGAGCGGGAGTAGCATCTGTGCGGAATCTAGGAGTCTCAACGGTTATCCGTAGCCCCTGCTTGTATATATATAGGCAAAGTAAAGTGCCTTTTTTTTTCACTTTTCTCAAATTTTCCCAACGTGCGAAAATCAATAGCAGTTTGACACGACTTATTTCTACACTACTTTTCTATTCTATCGTCACTACCACTACATTTAAACTAACCCACACGGTCACCGACCTCGAACTTTGGCAGCCAGATATCAATCACGGCTGCTCGTCCAGAGGCGACCGTCTCCAAACCCTTTTGTATCGCCGCATCAATCTGGTCTGCTGTCTTGACAGTGCAACCAAAACCGGCACCAGCAGCCACAGCAACCTGTGCGTGATCACAGCTGGGGTCGAAAGTCACGTACAGGTCGTCGGGGGTCTCTGCCTGGCTTGAGTGGCCCTGTCGATGGCACGCCAGAGCACTCAGCATGGGGCTCTTCCATCCCCGGTTGTTCAGGATCACGGTCAGGAACGGGGCGTCGTACTTGCGTGCCATCCAGTGCACAGTCTCTGGGATGCTGAACATGAAGCTGCCATCGCCAGTGATATTCACCACCAGCTTGTCGGGGTGCGCCATCTTTGCGCCAACAGATGCACCGCCGTTCCATCCCAGACACGTGGCGCCAGATGTGAAGTACGTGCCAGGCTGGCTCCGCATCAGGACATCGCATATAGGGCGGAAGTTGGAAATGCCCTCGCTCATGACCAGGGCGTCATCGGGCAGATGGGCACGGAGGCGGGACAGAGCAAAGTGCGGTGTGATGGTGGAGGGATCAGCAGGGCGAACCTCTTTGGCATGAATACCGGAGATATATGCGTGGTGGATCTCGGCCACCTTGGCTATACGCGCCTCAATGCCTGCCTGATACGCCTTCAGTGTCTCAGCATCATCGTCACGCGGAAGAGCGAGATAGCTGTTGATTTGTTCCAGTGATGTGAGAACGTCGGCCTTGCAGGACAGCTCGGTATCGATGTGGAAGAGGGACATGTTGACCTTCAGCGGGTCACAGTCAATGTGGAAAACCTTGGCGTCGAGCGATGGACGGAACACGGATTTGATCCATGGCACATCGCAATCAAGGACAAGAATGACATCGGCGTTCTCGAGAAGCCCATTTGGCAGACCCTCGCTCCAGTGGTTACCGGCGTACAGTTTGTGGGTGTGTGGGAAATTGAGATAGCCCGGCACAGCCTCAAGCACAGCCGTGCCCGTTGCCTCACACAACTTGACCAACTGATGGACAGCCTCGGGTTGGCGGCCCAGGTATGATGTGATGACCAAAGGTGCCTTGGCACCCAGCAGGGCTTTTCCAATCTCCTCCACAGCTGCCGGTGCCAGTGCACTCGGGGACAGTGGCTTCCACTTGCTAGCGTTGACCGCGTAGGGTGCAATCTGCTCCTCGAGAGCCTCGCGGCTGGCAATGAGGTACGACGGGCCCTTGGGCTCGCTCTGTGACATCTGAGCGGCGCGCAGAATCAGCTGCTTGGCGTTGCGGCCGGTGCGGATCTCGTGGTTGAGCACCGTGTAACCACGCACAATGCCGCGCTGGTCGATGGTGTCCTGGATATAGTGGATGAACTCGTTGCGTGTGCCAACCAATTCACCCTCTTCGGTGACAGGGCTAGTGCCGGCAATCATGATCACCGGGATGCGGGCGCGGGACACGTTATGGATGGCACCACCCATGGCCAATGTGCCGGCATCAACATGCACGAGAATGGCTTGCATGCGGCTGCTGGCCTGGAAGAAGCCTTGTGCTGCGCAGAGGCCCACAAACTCGTTTGGGGCCGTGAAGAAGCGCAGACCGTTCTTCTTCGCGCCATCCTTCTTGGAGTCTGCCTCGCGTTTGCTGATGGCCTCGAGAATGGCCGGGTGGTCGCTGCCAAGGTTGACAAACAGATGGGTGACGCCGGCATCCTCGAGAGCTTCGAGGATGGCTGTAGCCGTGGTGTAGTTGCTCATTGTGGAGAGTCGTTGTAGTCAAATTGCCGTTTTGAAGTATCGCGTTGCTCTCGACGTTGTGTGTGGAAAGTTAATCTCGTGACCACTCTAGCTATGTTCTTCACACTGCCTGCACTTCGTACATGGCCCTTTTTATGTTATACATCCAGATAAAAACGAGTCTACAAAAGCACCTCCATGACACATTTCCGCCGATGGTTGTCGTTGTCTCCGCAGGTCTATCTATCCAGGAACGCTCCATCCCGCTCCATTATCGGCAGCTCGGAATGGGACTGGTCCTAACTAGTTGCCAAGCTCCATCGTGGGATCTTTCGGAATTTCCGACTGTAGGATTTAGGGCCAGAAAGGTCACAGTTAGCGTCCAATTTCAAGCTTGTGACGCTAAGCAAGGCGTCGCGATATATGCAGTAAATTCGTCCACAAGATGATTAGAATTATCATAGGCAGAGAGAGTCCTGTATGTTTGTTGAAGATTTCTGACTCGACACGGGTGCTGTAATTTCATCGGCACATCTGAGCACATCCCTTTCTGTACGTTTTTTTTTTCTTTTTCTTTGTGAACAGTTGTCTCCTGACTTCTGAACATTGGAGATTCGTTATATATTTATCCTACGTGCGACTGAACAAATCATAATGATTTTGAAACTTTTCACTTCGAATTTCGAATTTGCAAACCTGTTTAGGAAAATGCAATGTCTCTCCATGCCACAAAATGGAAAACTCAAATAGGGTAGTGGTGGCCATGCGAGCCAATCGTGACAACGCGCTCCTCTGTAAACTCGTTGATACACGATGTACCGCCAAACTTACCGTATCCAGATGCCTTCTGGCCACCGAGTGGCAAATGCGGCTCGTCTGCGTAATGTTAGAAAGGGAGCATAAAAAACCAAGCATAGTTGAAGAACAAAGTTGAAGAACAAGTTGTGCTTACCATGAACAGTTGGTCCGTTAATGTGGCAGGAGCCGCTGCGAATGCGCCGAGCGACAGCCAGAGCGTCCTGAATATCATCGCCAAAAACAGATGCAACCAGACCGTACTCCGTGTCGTTGGCTAGTTGGATCGCCTCCTCGTTGGTCTCAAATTCAAAGAGAGAAACGGTAGGGCCAAACGATTCTTGGTAGTAGACGTCCATGCCCTTTTGGACGTTCTGAAGAACAAGCGGCTGGACGATGGCGCCGTCGACTGAGTGACGGCCACCATACACCGTGGCACCCTTGGCAAGGGCATCTGCGACAAGCTTGTCAACACGGCTTCCGGCAACCGGGCTGATAAGAGAGCCGAGTGCTGCTGTCGAGTCAAGCCGGGGGTCCGCAGCGTGAAGAGAGTCAATCTGGCACAATAATGTCAGCAACTACTCAGCCTGAAAGGGAAAAGGAAACAACATCAAATCACGTACTTTCGCCTTCAAAAGGCCTGAAAATTCTGCAGCAACTGACTTGTGAATGATGACTCTCTCAGTTGACATGCAGATCTGCCCCTGGTGCTGCATTGCACCGAATGCAGCGGCACGTACTGCTTCGGCAACATTGGCATGCTTGAGTACGACCATTGGTGCCTTGCCGCCGAGCTATTTTATGTTAGTGGATGAGATTCAATACATCTGATTAAGCTGAACGAGAGAGTAACATACCTCAAGGATTGTAGGCTTCAGATACTTTGCGCTCATGGCAGCAATAATGCGACCAACTGCTGTTGAACCGGTGAAGTTGATGCGCTGCACGGACGGGTGGCCAATCATTGCCTCAGTAACAACACTGGCGCTTGACCGCGGACAGCAGATAAAACTGAGAACACCAGCAGGAAGACCAGCCTCACGGAAGGCATCCACCAAAAGGTATTGTGTCCGGGGGCTGTTTTCTGACGCCTTCAGAATGACAGTGTTGCCACAGATCAGCGGTGTGATGAAGGCACGGATACCAAGGATGATCGGTGCGTTCCACGGAGCAATACCCAAGATGACACCGCACGGCTCGCGGAACACCATGGCCAACGTACCGCGGTCGTTGCTCTGAAGAAGGTCGCCCTTAATCTGTGTTGTCATGCCGGCTGCCTCCTGAACGAATTCAAGGCCAGTGCGGATGTTAAAGGCCGCCCAGCTGGGCTTGGCACCAGTCTCTTCAACCATGGAGCGGACGAGCTCATCTTGGCGCAATTGAAGCACCTCGACGGCCTTCAGCATGATTGTTCGCCGCTCAATGGGTGTTGTCTCACGCCACGTCTCGAAAGCCGTCTCGGCTGCAGCAACGGCGGCCTGGGCGTGTGCTTCGGTGGCAGCAGGGGCATAGTGAACGACCTTTTGCGTGATCGGGTCGAGAACGGGAAACGTGTCGGCGGCGGTATCAACATTCTCGCCGTTGATCACAAGGCCAAATGTGGCATGCTTTGCTGCCGGTGACGACATTCGGTCTGCTGTCTGGAACTAACAGTTATTGATTTTAGAGGGACGGGATGCCAAGTTGGAAGTTGAAGCTTGACATTGGAGTACGTTCGCTGGATGTGTCGCTGGTATATGTGTCGCTGTCGTCTTGAGAGAAAATCGTTATCTTGATTCCAGTAGCACCTTCCTCCGTGGCCGCACACCTCCCCGCTCCTGCCTCGTCAATGTCTGACCCACTCAAATTTGAGCCGTGCCTGCTTAACACCCGGCTAAAAGACGCTACCAAAAGAGAAGGCACGAGGCACCAACTCGGAATTTCCGACCCTCCCTGCCTGCCAAAACTAGGCCCTGATAGGCACATGCTCCGCAAACTCCGCAAACTATTTGACGCTAAGCTTGCGGGGAAACGACCGCCCATAATAAAATTTACACATGGCAGGAGCGATTGCGGGGGTGGGCTCGAGGCGTGACTGTCTCTTTCCTGCTACAGAGAATCCAGACAGTCGCACTTCCTACCTCTGTGACTGGCACAACTCAAATTTGACGGCATCCCTTGAGATAACAGAGAACTGAACACTCAAGACAATCCACGAATCGACAAAGGACACACAGCTCAAAGATAGGGTCTTACGCGACAACAAGCCGCTGTCTCCACGGACAGTTTCTGACCCAGTCTATCCTGCTGATTATCGTCTCGACACGAAGACGTGCACCCCGTTGAGGGCGGCCGCTCAGAGGATACAAAATGGAAACATCACCGGCCACGGCGGCGCCATCTGCCGCAGACAGGACTGGGAACACGGCGCGCAAACGGAAACGGCCTCGGGCCGTGCAGGCATGCGAGCGGTGCCGCAACAAAAAGTACAAATGCGACGAACTGTACCCAACATGCTCTCACTGCACCAGTATGTATCAACATCGACTTACATCCATTTCGAAAACCAACTGGACTAACACAAATGCAGAAGCCGGGGCAGACTGCACCTATGGCCGCATCCTTCGGCCCCATGCCGAGGCGTCAGATCCGATGTGAGCTGCTATTTGATCCCACTTTGCTGCCCAGAAATGATAAGATCCCATGGAATAACATCTGATTGCTAACTACCTTTAGCTACACAAAAGCATTAGAGCTACGGATCGAGGACCTAGTCTCGCGACTCGAATATTTCGAGCGAGCGGCCACAGCCACAACCACAATCTCTACACAGGCAAGGGCAGCCATTTCTGTCCAGACTCCAGACCCAACATCTGCCTCATCCCCATCTGGCGCCACTGAAACAATCCAAGCCACGAATCTGTCTCAATTGCCTCGCCCACACCCGGACCCAAGACAATGGCGGCCACCAGACTCCCCCCGGGCGAGGTTGCAGACCCCACTCTCCGTTCCAACCCAGTGCGAACATGATGTCGTTACAAAAGGCACCACTCCAGCAGCGTCCACAACGGGGACGTCACTGGCGCTTATTCGCCAGGACGCTGCGCAGCAACAGCCGGCTATACACCAGGGACAAGCTGTTAATGGTGCCAGTGGTGTTAATGGTATTGCTACCGCGAACGATACGACGCAATCGCCACATGACAGTGAAATCACAGACCTCAATGAGCACACAAAGGAGATTGAGTTCCACGGAAACACTTCTTCTATGTCATTTTTGGGCGACCTTGAGCGCACGTCTCGCCTTGGCCCACACGACAAACAGTCACCGAACCCCAGTGCCTCTCTTGTTACAGCCATGCATAATCACGCCTTTGCCCAACGTCTGATGCAGCCTTCATATGCACCACCCACTAAAGAGATTCAGAATCCTGGAAAGGAAAATTTCTACGCAGCCCATGCACATGTTTTCATCGAAGCCTATTTTTCCGGTATCCACTATGTTCACCCGTTTGTGGATAAGGAATCATTCATGAGCAGGGCCAATGCGCTCTGGTTCGGACACCAGCCACGGCCCTCTAAGAGCTTCATTGCTATGTACCTCAGCCTGTTAGCACTCGGTTCCTTGACACACAGTTGGCCCGAGGCGAGACTAGGTGGCCGGACCCGTTTTGAATGGAGCCGCAAGCTCTTCAACGAAGCCATGGGTTATTTGAACCAGCTGCCGTTTTCCAACGACCTTGAGACAGTGCACTGTCTTTATTTTATGGTATGTCCGTTAGCATTCTGTCAGAACTCTATCGAAAGCAGCGCTGACATCCAAAACTTTTAGGCCAAAATCTGCCAAAATGAACTTACTCCCCATTGTATGCCATTGCCCCTTGCCCCAGACTTTCTCCTTCAAGGAGACGTATCACATAAACACTAAAATACTAATGGTGCTGGCAATAGTGGCGTGGACGTTTCTTGGGCGTGTTGTTCGCACGTGCATGTCTGCCGGTTTCAATAGAGACATACCGACATCATCACCTGGTCGCTCTCAGGAACTGTCAAGAACGTGGTGGTATGTTTGACCCTGTCTTGATGCAACTCCCTTTCATGTTTGCTAGTCTGTTCCAGAAATTGAGGTGCCGGGCTGACATTTTCCACCACATTAGGGGCCTCTACTCCTTAGAAGTAGAAACAAGTTTTGCTCTCGGCCGACCAGATACTTTAGGTCTTGATGCGTATCACAGCCGGAAACTGCCCGACAAAGACGTATCTATTCATGCCATCATCCCGTGCATGGTAGAATTTTCTCATATCGTGCGCAAGGTGTCTCTTTTCTACACAGAGGCACCGTCTCACCGCATTGACCACACAGGCACAGCCTTTCGTCTGGAAAGCGAACTAGATGCCTGGTTTATGGGACTCCCTCCGTTCATTCAAGCAGGATCTTCAGGAAGCCGCTCCGCGGATTCACTGCGAGAGCCTGAGTGGTGCCGTCGACAGAAGCTTGTTCTTGAGTTGCGTGAGTACTTGATATTGTCGTTACTTGTGGAGTCGAGTTTGAATGCTGATGTTAAACTGTCTAGGCTACTACAATGTGAAACTCGCACTTTTCCGTGGCTTTATCGACCTTTACGTAAGCAGCGCAAGCACGGGAAACACCGCCGCACTGGGAGCACTTTTCCAATGCGCCAATAAATGCGTGTCATCTGCCCAACGCACCATTGAGCTTATGTATGAGACGTTTCGCTTGCACGTCTATTTCAGGACATGGTGAGCTTCTGTTTAATGCCAGCTTTACTTTAACAGCCCGGACCAGCACTAATGCATGCTGCAGGTGGTACAATACGACATACATAATGGTTGCAGCTGCAGCCTTGTTGTCTTATATTAAGCGTGCACGTGTGGGCGGTGTATCATCCCTTGTTCGGCTTGTGCAGATGTCGGTGGAGATCTTGGATGCCATGGACGAATCTGTGGTGGCACGCAAGTCCGCCGAGATCCTCAAGCAGCACTTGCGCGAGGTGGATGACATCGTGAACAATTGCGGCGCCATGGTGCCGTTTGGCCAGATTGAATCAGGGCCCGGCGATGGCGGTGAGACGCTGCTGCCGTCTGCCGACACTGATTTTGAGGTTCGAATAATGCACTCGAAATAAGACTGACTTAAATTCTTGCTAACAATTTTTCTTCTGCATTCACAGGGCTCTCCTTTTGTTGGCCAGCAAATTCTGGACTACTCTTTCCAGGATATGGCCAGTTTGCTAGAGGGACTTCAAGATGTGGATTTGTTTGGTAATGTCTGCTTGCCACGATCTGACGGGTTTTTATGAAGCCCTGTACATTAAACTAGTATGTGACACGATAACGAATTAATCATAATAAACAGAGAATGAAATGGCCAAGTCGCTTTGTACTGGGGCCGTCATATTTCCAGCATTGGTAGCCTACTGTGAACTAAATCTGTGGGGTGAATTGCGAGCCATGTGCGCCTGGTCCTTTGTTCGATAGTGGCTGGCGCGGCGGCGCCAAAATCTTACCGGATTCGCCCACGGCCTTTGACGGTCAACGGACTGAAAACCGGAAAAGTCGTCGGCTGGCATTGACGCCTATCTGCATTGGACGAAGCTATTTTCCATCTATTCTCATCAGACCTTTGGGCCCATAGATATCTTCAATTGCTCGTTGCATTGTTTCGTAACTTTTGAGGCCCATTGCCAACCCACTGTCGATTGTGTAGTAAGATCTCCGGTACTCCTCTGCTGCCTGGAATTGCCCACTAATCTCACATTCACCAGAAACATCTCTACGCTCCAACGCACTTTGACAACAGCGATGACGGTACAGCAGACTACCGACGACTCCTCGGCATCATGGCCATACAAGGACGCGACTCTTCCGGTCGAGCAGCGGGTCGATGATCTTCTCTCCCGCATGACAACGGCCGAGAAGGCGGGCTTGCTCTTCCAGGACATTATCCTGATGGGCCCCGGCGGCCAGCTTGCGTCCGAACACAATCACAACTTCAATGTGGCCCCAACAGAAGAGGTGATTGGCGGCAAACTGATGAACCACTTCAACCTGCTCGGTCCCATCACACACGTACGCGAGATGGTGGAGTGGCACAATCGGCTGCAGGAATGCGCTCGCAAGACGCGTCTTGGTATTCCAGTCACACTATCGACCGACCCTCGCAACCATTTTGCTGACAATGCTGGCACTGGCTTCAATGCGGGTGTCATGTCCCAATGGCCAGAAACGCTGGGGCTTGCCGCATTGCGCTCGACCGACTTGATTGAGCAGTTTGCCAATGTTGCTCGGCAAGAGTACCTGGCCCTGGGGTTTCGCCTTGCCTTACATCCTCAGGTTGACTTGACAACAGAGCCGCGGTGGTCACGCATTGGCAAGACCATGGGAGAAGATGCAGATCTTGCGTCGGAACTTGTCGGTGCATACATCCGCGGCTTCCAAGGTCCGGAGCTTGGCCCATCGTCTGTCACGACAATGACCAAACATTTTCCTGGCGGTGGACCACAGAAAGACGGCGAAGATCCTCACTTCGCCTACGGTCGCGAGCAAGTGTATCCTGGAAAGCAGTTTGACTACCACATGAAACCATTCATAGCTGCCATTGCAGCGGGCACCAGTCAAATAATGCCTTGTAAGCGACAATAACTTCTTCTCGTTTACTCGTATCGATGTGAGCTAACATCTTGCCCAGACTATGGCATGCCTGTGGGAACCGAGCACGAAGAGGTGGGCTTTGCTTTCAATAAGAGCGTCATTACTGGCCTCTTGCGGAAGAAGCTTGGCTTTCAAGGCATCGTCTGTACGGATTGGGGCCTGGTTACAGACAGCAAAATTGCTGGACAGGATATGCCAGCACGGGCCTGGAGTGTTGAGCAGCTCAGTGAAGCTGACCGTGTGCTTAAGATCATAGACGCCGGCTGTGATCAGCTAGGTGGCGAGTCCCGGCCTGAGCTAGTTGTGCAGCTAGTTGAAGAGGGCCGCCTATCCAGTAGCCGCCTAGACGAGTCTGTCCGCAAGCTCCTACGTGAAAAAATTTTGCTGGGCTTGTTCGAGAACCCATATGTCGATGTTGATGCGGCGGTGTCTCTCGTCGGCAATGCGGACTTTTTGAAGCAGGGCCTTGATGCACAACGCCGCGCATTCACACTTCTCACCAACACAAACGACATCCTCCCACTTTCAACATCGTCTGGCAAACATGTCTATGTCGAAGGAATTGACCCTGCCCTGGTTACTGCACGAGGCTTTACCGTGGTCAATACCCCTGGCGCGGCTGAGCTCGCACTTCTGCGGCTACGTGCACCATTCGAGGCGCGTCCAGGGGGTTTTGAACGCATGTTCCACTCGGGCTCCCTGGAATTCTCACACGAGGAAAAAGAGCGTCAAGCTGCCATTTACAAAGCGGTTCCCACGATCATCGATTTGTACCTGGATCGTCCATCTGTTGTCCCTGAGGTGGCGGCTTCGGCAGCTGCATTGATGGTCAGCTACGGGAGCAGTGCACGCGCATTTTTGGATGTGGTGCTTGGCGAGGCAGCACCCGAAGGAAAGCTGCCATTTGATCTTCCATCGTCTATGAAAGCCGTAGAAGAGTCTCGCTCTGATGTTCCGTACGATACGAAGGACCCAAGCTTCCGCTTCGGTCATGGTCTTCGTTATCGTTAAATCCGCATAAAGTACCGTCTTTAGTTCGAAATAGAAAAAAATCGTTGCGTATATAAAACTAAAATTTTCCAGCCTCATTATTTCCAGTGCTGCCCCTTGATTATCATTTTTATTTTAATCTTTATTTACCTTCAAATTGTTTTTTTTTTCGTCAAGGTAAATTGATTGACACCCAGCTTGCTGTTAAGCCGTGGTCTAGCTAGTCGTGGTCGGCGTGGAAGCAATGGTGCGCTATTGCTGGCACCAGGCCCAGTTTGGTCATGAAATCATGGTACCGTCAACGCGTTCACCATGGCCGTTGTCAATCTTTGCTGCTACCTGGTCACGATGGGCATTGGCCTGTACCTCAACAATCGTGTTGGTCGCCGGCCTCTTCTCCTCATTAGCGGCGGTGTGCAGTTCGCTGCCATTATGACCATGGGCGGCCTGGGCCTTGTCAATGACCCTTCCTACAGTGTCAAGGTAGCTATTGTCGCCATGGTCACGATTTTTGGTTGCGGCTTCATTTTTGCATGGGCTCCCCTGACTTACGTCGTGACCACGGAAGTTGCTCCTCTCCGCCTCCGCGATGCCACACAGCGCACAGCGTCGATTGTCAACGTCTTCTTCCAGTTCGTGGTCAACTTCACGATCCCATACCTTCTGTATGCACCCTACGCCAACCTGCACTCTAAGGTTGGCTTTATTTTTGGTGCATTTTCCTTCCTCGCTATTGTTTTCACTTATTTCTGCATCCCTGAATGTAAGGGAAAGTCACTGGAGGAGATCGACGTTCTCTTTCACCAAGGTGTTCCTCTGCGCAAGTTTGGCTCCTACCGCAGTGAGGATATTGAGCTAGATCATAACGCCAAGCAGAACAAGGGGACGGTTGTCTCTGTTACCGAGGCAGACCATCGTGAGTTCCAGGAAGCATAGCTAATTACCTAATTGGTTGTTTGACTTACAGCCATGTAGAGTATTACGAACGTCTCACGGTAAAATTAAACAGGACGCGTCAGCATATCTACTTACTAGAGCACGGATAAATGACACCTTATTTTCTTTGATTTTTCTCTATGTACTTTACTTCACCTACGATAGAGTGTCTCCCAAACCCCCTCTTATTTATTTTTAGCGTGCGATGCTGTAATGTTATCAATGTAACTTCGTCACATGTTGAACACTCATGCAGCGACGGGATGTTCAAACACCAGCTTCTCACGGCGCATGCACGCAGCAACAACAATGATCAAGGCACCCCCGACAATCACGGGGACGTAAGTAGCCTGGACGGCCTCTGTAATGGCACGGATTGCCTTATCCCTCACATCACCTTGGAGGCTATCAAACAAACTGCTGCGGGAGCCAGCAACAGCACTTTGAATGTCGGCATCTGTGTATCCGAGGCCGGCAAGAACAGCTCTCAACTTGCTTGTAGCGACGCTTTGAAAGACTTGTCCGGCGATGACCAGACACAGAACCTGACCACCAATCTGGCTGATATTCTGCATGCTGAGAACATGGCCGATATCTGCAGGGTCCTTGACAACGAGCGTGCCAACCTGAAAGCCTGCTTGGACAAGAAGGCCTGTGCCAACAGCTCCTAGCACTGTCAGTCCGTAGATAGTGGATACTGACGTTTCTGGATTCAGGTATCTGTATAGAAGGCCACTGGAGATTGTGATCAAGATCCCTCCGCCAAGGAACACAGGCATGTAATACTTGACGAGCCGAAAGAAGAAGCTGCTTGCTAGGTTGGTGGTAATAGCAACCAGCACGAACGGTAGGAGACGGACCGCAGCAGTCAGCGCAGAGTCGTTTTGAACAAATTGGAAATAGACTGGGATGTAGTAGGTCGGAATATACATAGTTGTGATCGATGCCGATGTCGAAATGTATAAAAGAATCTGTGTTCGCGATCCGCTAGTCCCAGGCGCAATAAGATGGCCAGGAAAAGATCGTGTTGCCGGTGTTGTGAAGAGGCAAAAGTATTGCTGGAGAATGTATCCGACAAAAAGCAATCCGAACACCGTCAGCGTAGCAATCGTCCGCCCGTCTGACCATGGCCATTGGGTTCCGGCAAATAACAAGGCAAGCGTGAGGGTCACCCAGGCTGCAGCACTCAACAAAAAGCCGATATAATCCAAGGAAGCAAGCCGGGACCGGACAGGCAGCAGCGTGCCATTTGCTTCCGCTGCAGCAACACTGGGTGGTGTGACGGCTGGCAGGTAAAAGAGATAGATGGGCGCCGTTACACCACCGATGACCAGATTAAGGTAGAATGCCCAGCGCCATGTAGCTGATGAGTCACTAAAGGCACCGCCCACGACCGGGCCAAGAACACACCCAATGCCCCAGACAAAGACGATTCCCGTAATGTATGTGCCGCGTGTCCGAGGAGTTGTGAGTGCGGAAAAATGAGTCAGGCCACCAAGATACATTCCGGAGCCACCCATGCCGGCAATGACTCTGCCGACAATCAGCGTGTCCATATTCGGAGCACCTCCACATAGAGCAGAGCCGACTTCGAATAGAACAATGCCACCAATGTATGCCCACTTCATATTGAAGTGCGTGAAGAGCGATCCGTACGGGAGACCGACAGCGATGGAGCCAAGGGGAAACCCTGCACCAAGCCAAGCAAGCTTCCCGACGCTGCCAAACGTCTCAACAACTGCGCTTTGTACGTCTGCCGCAATGGTCGTATCGAGGCCATACATGAATGTGGAGAGGTAAAGAGCAATGCAGACCAAGATCCAACGGAATCCGGTGGTCTCTTCTGGGTTCGAGCTGCCAATGCCTGGCGGGTTGCTCTCTCCGCTGCTGACTGGGTCATCAGACGTAGATTGACGAGGAAGGTCTCTGACGTCGGCTTTGCTAAGTCTTTCCGAAAGCATGCCGTCGATCTTGTGGCGTTGAATCTCGGATGTCTGGGGAGCTATATCCACGTCGGACTGTTTCTCAATGTCGAAGACTGCAGATGAGGAGGTCGAAGCTTCCATTTCGGATGTGGATATTTTTGTTGGAACAGAAAAACTAAACAAAGATGAGATTGACTGTGTCTTCTGGGGCCTCAAGCGTCGGCGTGTAATTTGTGGTTGAATTGCTAAACAAATGAGATAGAGCAAGTCGTTTGTAGAGTGCCGTCGACTGTGACTTATATTCTGTGTGTTCTGGTTGCTTTCCAGCTAACATATTTCGGTACGCATGTTGCAACACTGGCGTGCCGTTGTCGGCCCTTGGAATGAGCTATATCAATTTGTCATGAAAGCTATCACCGATACAACTGCATACTCCTTTCAAACAATGAGCACATAATTTAAAATATCGATGGTCGTGTTCACGTATTCATGCCGACTATTAGTCCCATATCTCGTGCGGAAGTGCCTAGCCAAGTCGGTCGTCGCACTTCGTGATGTCCGGCTGCGTGAAATGCCACAATAAAGCCAATATATCCGCGACATGAATTGTCTTTATATGATCGGTCGTCGCACTCGATAATTATCCGATGTTGTCGGAGGTTCCATTAAGTTGGGACAGTCCCACAATTAACCGCAACGGGCCAGATGCCGAAATGTGGGTCCCGAGTCAGATCCCTAAAACATGCCTGCCTGCGTGCTTGCCAAAGTTCACCGAAGGTGTACGTCGTACGGAGCACATTACAAAGCCTCGATAAGGGCATGCATGGCCACTCATGTTGCTTTGGCCGTTTTGTGTGGCAGTATACATCTTGGCATCTGTGTACGACTTATCGTCCAAGATTGATTGTCTTAATGTGTCTTTCATTACAAGTCGGCTGCGTGCTTCAATGGAAATAGCCGGATGCTACATGGCATATATGGCATCAAATACCGGTGGTTGAACTTGCCGTCGGTTACAGAAAGTGGGGAGCGTCAGCAATTCTAGTTCGGAAGTGAGCATGATTACAAGGAGTGCTGGCAATGACCATTAGATGGCGAAGACATACTGTGCCGTTTAGTTCACCAAGGCGAACGAGCGGGTTTGTTGAAGAGGTTTGTGGACTTGAAAAGACAACCCTGTGCTTGTTGGTTGACTGTCTTCGGATATGTTGCCCATATTGACTTGCCGTAAGAGCCATGTGGCTTGAAAAACGGTCATATTGTATCCGCTGATTTAACTTACCGGGAAAAAAAAAAAGAATATATGGCCTGTAGGTACGGAGTAGACGCAACTTGCACTGAGAAAATAAAGCGCTGCTCCACTCCTTACAAGCGCGGTGCCATTTCACGACGGGGGTTTGGCTGTCACTTCATTTGGCCCAGAAAACCTGCAGCCACTCTCTCTCCCAACTCAACAAAATAAGAAACAACAGAATTAACACAGGCTTGTCTTCACGGGGCGAACTAATGCGCCTAGCGTAGGCAAGCAGCAGCAGCGTTCATTTCTTTGGCACAACGAAACGAGAGCTAAACATGACACGCGCGAGCAGAGGGTCCTTGCCTTCGTCGCCCAATCCCGGCGCCGCAGTGCATAAGTGCAATCAATGCGCGCGGACATTTTCGCGCCCCGAGAATTTGAAGAGGCACCGCAAGGCTCGTAAGTTTGTGGTTTTTCACGGTGTACAGATAATACTGAGAATACATCTGCTTACTTACGTTGAATGTGAACAGACAGTCGTGTGTTGCCACACCGTTGCCAGCTCTGCCCCAAACGGTTTTCGCGAAGCGACTTGCTTAAGAAGCATGAGGCAACACACCAGAATGGCCGGCGCTCAAGCGGAGCTATGGCGATTGATACAGACCAAGCAGTAAACCAGACAGCAGACCAAACAACAGATTTGTGGGTTTCTAGTCAAGTCAGCGCCAGCCAAAGCCCAACCAGCAGAATCAACAACTCTTCTGGGTTTAATCCCAGTGTCTATCCCAGCCATAGCCAGTCACCACACCAAACGGGTCTACTAGATACACCTCAGCCAAGACAAACGCGATCAACAGGCGTTGCCGATTCCAGAGCCAGAATCGGAGCAATTAATTTCACAAGAACCTCCCATGTCTATAGCGGCAGGGTTGCCTCATCATGCAAGCAATATTCCTGGCGCACGCGGTGGCAATGCATATCACAACTTCTCCTCTTACATGCGTCCATGGCGGGGACAGCAAAACGACGGGCAGGGAGATGGAGCCAGGAGCGACTGGTTTACCTTTGATTTCTATCAGGCCTTGCAGGAGATGTCAAGTCAGGAGATGGACCAATACACTGACCTCTCCGATCTGTAAGTCTTTGGCCTGAACGGATTCTTCCTGCACGAACAGACATACTCTCAGGCACTACCGCAGCAACGACAACACGAGCATCGACCACCACAAAGCCGCATTGAGCGCTCTGGAATGCAAAATCCACAGGCACAAGAGCACGAATTACAAGAAAACACAGCGCCTATGTCCCGCGCGGCATCCCCACCAAATGCTCCATCCCACGAAGGCAACTGGGCCTTTGCTTACAATCCAGCCTCCGCCACGGTGCGTCAAAGCCAACCCATCCAAATTCGAGACGATAATCCTCTGTTTCTGAACCACAATCTACGGTACGATATGAGTGCAGCAACGTGGGATAAAGCGAGAGCGGCTGTCTGGGTAGAGCAGCCAGGACCGGACACGACCGCTGGCTTGGTACTGCCTTCCCTGAAGGTTGCCAATGTCTTTATTGGACTGTTCTTCAAACATTTCTTTCCTCAGGCCCCCGTGTTGCACGAGCCCACGCTGCGCATTGATGTCTTGTCACCGCCGTTGATCGCCATTATGATAGTTATTGGCGCCAAGCACAGCCATCTGCGGCACACACGACGCTTCTCCATCTTGCTCCTGGATAGGGCTCGCCGCAGTATACAGACTGCCATTGAGAACGACACCCGGCTCGTGCGCAATGTTGACGTCATATATGCCTATGCGCTGATATGTTACACTGGTCTGTGGTGCGGAAACAAACGAGCGTTCGAGATAGCCGAGAGTCTCAGAGGTACTCTTGTGACTTATGTTCGCCGACTGCCATTAGAAGAGATGCAGAATCAGACAACCCAGAGCGCGTCTACCCAGCATCCCTCGGCCACCAGCCAGAACTCTATCGAAACACAGTGGCGGACCTGGGCCACCGCAGAGACGCAGCGGAGGTTGAAGTGGTTTGTTTTTACACTGGACAGCCAGTTTCCCGTTCTGCTCAACATCCGCGGCATGTTTACCCTGGCGGAGATTTCGGACTGGGAGCTGCCGTGCGACGACGAGGTCTGGTCAGCATCGACGTCCCGCGCTTGGAAAGGCCTTCTTGGTATGGCACCAATTCCTCCCGTGCCCCAATTTACCACTGCACTTCTACCGTTTTTACCTTCTCTGGTCCATGGTGTCCACAGCGGTCCATCTAGACAGTCTCCTGGTCCGCCACCGATGCGCCTCAATCCATGGAGCGCGTTTTTGCTCCTAGCCACCATCTCCAGTCAGGCTTTCGAACTGTCTCAGGAATGGGCGCTCGCTGAGGCCTTTCAGCCAGAGACACTTCCGTATGGAGGGACAGAGGGCAACGACAATTCCCAGGCAGATCATGGACTAATCTCTGTACGGTTTAATGGGGCTTTTGGAACAAAAGGCCAAGATTTCTGGTAGGTGATGCTACAGTGCCGTGGGATATTATGTTGATTGTCGTTTTACATTCAACCACTGACCTTTCACTTGCAGATGCATTGACGTTGTGGTACAGCTACTATGGTGAGACGAGGATTTCCCCGTCAGCATCACCAAATGCACAATCCCAACGCATATTAGCCAACAATGTCTTTCAACAAGCATCGTCTTTGGTGTACCAGCTCACACGCATGCTGCTTCATGTCTCTCTCACAGACTTACAACGGGCTATGGGCAAAGACGGGCCGCGAGGCGACCAGCTGGCAAAAGAAAGGCTCCGTGCATGGCTTCCCGGTCAACAATCCGACGGCGATACGGCAGCATTGTCGCCTTCTCTTGAACCTCGCCTGGTGGTCCGTGTAGCACAAGTGCTAGACTCTGCTATGGAAGCCATCCACAGCATACTTTTTATAAGCGAGGATGCTTCTGCAAATGACGCCGTTCCATACGGTCTCATCAGCCTGTTTTTAGCCCATGTTATATTGTGGGCCTTTGCTTTCTCCGCGCCCAAGCCATTACGAGAACAACTGCGGCAACGGATCCGCCAATATGTGCCCCTATCTACACGTATGACTCGCCAACTGTCGGCTGCTCTTGAAGGGGCCTTGACAAAGGAGGCAGTAAACTTGCCTAGTACGGGCTCAAATGCTGCCCAGCCGCCTGGCATTGACGGGCCGCAAGCCATCTTGAAGCATGGTGCACAGGCCATGACTAGGCTGGGAACCTGGGGCGCATCATTGAACCTGGCATTGCTGCTGCAGCGGCGCGTGGATATGGAAAACTACGCTGTACAACTGGGGGCATGAACGACTACTACTTTATCTTGTTCTTTCTCTTTTTGGGTCTACCTGTTTCTAGGTTCTATTTTTCTGTAATCCAGCACATCCACATGAAAACAAACCGCATTTTGAGACAGCCCCATCACAACGCGTATCTAAAGTACTTGTTCTGCTTGTCGGTAAGATCCTTGAAGGCCAATTTGCTCCGTTCAGCTTCATCCATGTCCATGGCGTCGCGCTTTTTATTCTCGCGATAGAGCACAAAATAGAGCGTGGCTGCACTCAGAATAGTAATCGAGTAGCTATGGTAGAACTGTTAGTCGTCATTGGTGCAAAAAAAAAAAAAAAAAAAAATAGAGAGAAAGTAAAAACGGAAAACGGGGACTCACCATCCGAGGAGACCACCCCACAGTGCTGGGTAATGCTGCTTGACAGTCTGTGAGCGGATCATCTGCGGACCGACAATGTTCCCGACACAGTAGGCGACAAACAGCAGGCCCGACATGAAGCTCTTTTTGGTGCCGCCAGCAACATTAGTGGAGGCAAGGACCAGTGACATGCTGACGACAGGGCTAAAAAAGCCCATGAGCGCGTAGCCAACGACGGGTGCGGCGGCATGGTTAGACCAGTGCGATTTCCAGATGATGATGAATGCCGCCATGGTGGGTAGACAGGTCAGCATGACGATGAAGAGACGAATGTTTTTTGTGCGGGAGCCAATCCAGCCAGACAGTAACATTGACGAGGCAGAAATGAAGCCCAGAGGGAACTGAAGGAGGATGGACTCGAGCGTTGAGAAGCCAAAGGCCGAAACGATCAGCGGGCCAAAGCCAGTGACGGCACCATTGACAGTGTAGCCGGAAGCCATGATGAGAGCAATGAGCCAGACTTTAACGTCAAGGACAGCTTCTCGGATCTGCCAAGGTTTAATTTCGGGGTTGCGAACGCCCGTCTGGCCCGCCCGCAGTCGCTCAACAGCGACGACGCGTTCTGCCGGTGTTAAGATCCATGCATCGACGGGAGAACTCGGGATGAAGAAGCCCAGGATACCAAACAAGAATGTCAGGGCTCCGGCAAAGATATAAATGTACTGCCATGAGTGCAGCCCGCCAGACTTGATTTGGGCAAAGCCATAGTTGAGGGCGCCGCCAATGATGATAAACCAGCCCGAGGCGGTCCACCACCACGTCTGCCGCAGGGTCTGCTCCGACTGGGTGTAGAAGGATCCCACGATCAACAAAAACGAAGTGGGAATTATCGACTCGCAGAAGCCCAAGACGAACCGCTGCACATACAGCCCTTGGTAGGTCGTCACGCCGGCCGTGGATGCGCACACGATGGCCCACAGCATAATGGCCGGGCCCAGCACATAGCGCGTCGGCAGGTGCTGGACCAGATACGACATGGGGAACGAGCCGGCGAGCTGGCCAAAATAAAAGAGGGACGTGGCCCAGCTCAGACGGGACGTGTCCTTGGCGCCGGTGACTGGGTTGACGACCGCCAGCTTGAGGTCTGTAGTCATGCCAAAAAGGGCGGCCGAGCCGAGAATGGCCTTGTCCCAGTACGTCAGGCCGTAGCCAAGAAGGAGGATGGGCAGGAGGAAGCGGTCGATCTTGCGGAGGACGCGCTTTGCAGCCAGCGGATCGATGGGCCGGGCCTCCTCGCTGAGCAGCTCGCCCTGTTCGGATGGAATCGTGGTGCTTGCATGGTCTGGCTTTTCTTGTGGTGTTGTCGTGTCAGTGTTGTCGCCAGTGTTGTTGCCAATGTTGTTGGTGACGTCGGTGGCGTCGGTGACCTCGGGGAACTCGAGGCCGTTGTGGGTGCTGTCTGGAGATGCCATCTGGGCAGGCGATGTGGAGAAGAAGTGGCGATGTGCGATGTGACAAGCGTAGTGACTTGGAGTTGCTGGCAAGACTGAACAAATGAACGTTGGGACAGTGTGCGGTCACAGGTGCGAGCACAGCAGATTTTATATTTGTTTGGAACTGGTTGGCTCTGTGTTTTGACTGCGCTATAAGCGATTGCCCAATCGCAGCGATTGCGACATCGATCCCGACGATGTTCTCCTTTTGAACAGCCCCGATGCTGCGCAGAGATTGGTTCCAAGAGGTTCGCACAGGGTTGCAGAAGGATGCAGCAGCCGCCTAAAAGGCCCCATGTTTCCTACTCATTGTTGGCCTACGACGTAAGTGTGCTGGAAGACAGGGGCTGGATGTGCCGTCGGGGCCGTCTACCTGCAGGTGGCTCTGGTAGCTGGTGCGAGATTTCGTGGGTACCCCTCCGACCCCCGCTTGGCACCTATCAGTGCCGGAGCTTGTCGAGCTAATTGGCAGAGTTTTTAGGCGGGTCGAGTAGCTTTGTGAGCGTTGTGAGTCTTTTAAACCCTGAAAAGCGGAGCGTGTATTGCTTGTAATGTGTATGTCCATGTCTCGAAAGCCACCGGAAGCCATTGCGAGCCGTTTCTATCCGACATCTGGGCGTCCAAGTTGACTAAGCTGAGGACACAGGACACGAGAGCCATAAGAATCGTGTTTACATAACTAAAATTATATACAACCGCATTGCATTGTGGCTTGTGTAAACATACTGAGTCCAAGTCTATGGAAAGCGCAATTGCATTTTACAGCAAGCAATAGATGTCGTATTTAAAAGAGTTTGCGTTTTATCCAACTCTCAATCAAATGAATGAATAATGAATCAGATAGCCCTCTGAAAAAGACAGAGAAAGCTAGTAACCAAAATCAAACATAACCATGGCAAACCTCAATTACTAACTGGCACATTCTCGGATATCCAATGAATTAAACTCGTGCAACTCTTCAGAAGCAAGTTTCGCAATCTTGTTGTGGTAGACAGAGGATCCACTACTGTGTACTTTGTACAGAGTATGAAGTCTCAGTAATTGCCGTCCTTGATCCAACATGACTCAGAAAGCTCCATCAGTTCGAAAAATGCCCGCCTCGAAGAAGCCTTACGCGATACTCCGTACATGGCAAAAGAAACAACTGGTTGGCTGTTCCATGCAAGTGATGCCCCATGTATGTTGTATTTAAGAGGCGTCCCTCTCAAAATTGAAGCGGATTTTTGCACATCGGAGACCGCCTTTCAATGGACCTATGTGCATATAGGCATCCCATGGCTTTCTGAACCACAGCATTTCCCAAAGACATAAATCGTCACCTCTACCCCGAATCTCTGCAGCCTCTGGGCGTATGGGGATGCCGTTTGATTTGTACCTTTATTTTCTCTTCATTTTCCAATCCTGACAGCCGTGATCCTGGAGGAGCTTGGGGTGCAAATCCGGGGCCCTCTGGGGTGGCAACGTGCTAAAGATACAAGCGGCATGTGCCGGCGCATCGTGGAAGAATCAATAGCCACACGAGCCAGTAGACTGGTCGCCGGTGCGGAGTGGGCCGTACTCTGGGTTAGAGGCGAAACCATATTCCGCAGCATCAGCTGGAACAACAAGCTACAGCGTGAGAAGCTAGCCATTGACACAGATCCCCGCGTGCCATTTGAGCGCCTGCTGGATCACTTTGTGCGTGTTGTGCGCGGAAAGGGGGCGCCCAGCTGTGATGGCAAGGCCGGCCTCGAGGCCGTGCTGGTCTGCCATTCCATACTGGAGAGTCTTGCCACAAAGAAGACGGTGGACATTAAGGAACAGAGTTGGCGAAGGTGGCGATTTGTGCAGAGAGTAAAGAATAACATTCATAATAATAACAGCAATTCAACAATCTAGAACAATGCAACGCCCCACGACTGCGGCCAAATGCGTTGACATTGAAACCTAAAGCAGACAGAACTATCTCTATGAGGATATCCTCATGTACAGCTCACCTACATGGTCGTACACGTGTCTTCAGTTTCCTTTGTCATCGTCTTTCGAGAATCCATTTCTAGGTCCTCCCTGTAGATGTGGTCATGAAACCAATCTAAACTCAAACACGTCCGCCATGATGCGCAAGCACTCCTCGTCTTGGCCGCCGAGCTCCAATGTGGCAAGGCCAACACGCTTCTGCTTCTTCCAAAGGGGGTCGAGTTGATACGCTTGCACGTACATGGGGTTTCTGGCCTCCTTGAGCTTGTCTTCCATGGCCTCAAAGATGGTATAGCAGCACACCATGCGGAACACGTAGTTGAAACAATATGGTGAATGCAATCAGGCTTCTAAGAAAAGAATTCTGTGTAATAATACATTGACCGCCAGAACCGCATCCTTCCAGCATCGATGTGCTTCCCCATGATCCATCCTGGGGAAAGAGCCCAGGTCCCCCACCCAATATTTCTCAGCCCGCTTAGTCCTTCTTCAGCGGCAGAATGATCTCCTCAATGCCCTGGCTCGTCACGACCATCATCTGCAAGAAGTCACCGACCTCAATGTGGCGTTCGACGGCACCGTCAAAGGCATCCTTCACCAGCGTCTCGACGTCCGGCCGTGCCAGAGCCACACGCGGCCGCTCCTGCAGGTCGTGCCCGACGCCGCTGCCCGGCACATGCTGGTTCTTGAAGTTGACCTGGTTGTCCAAAAAGGGCATGATCAAGCTGGCCGCCGCACCGCCCGCACGGCACTGCTCGCGCTCGTAGCTGCCGACGGGGTCGTAGCTGTAGACGGCACCCTTGCCCTCCTCATCGAGCCCACCCAAAATGGCGTGTGTGTAGTAGGGGAAGAAGCGCTTCTGGTAGAGGATAGTCGACAGGCGCTTGGCGCAGGCGTGGACGCTGATGGGCTTGCCGTGGCGGTAGCGGTACATCTTGCAGACGGTATCGAGACGCTCCTTGAGGGCGGCGCCGTCGGCGGCAAAGCCGACAACGGACAGGACGATAGTGGCATCCTTCTGGTCGGATGTCGTACCGCCAATCTTGAAGACCTTGGGCGAGAATCGGCTGTTGATGGCGTAGCCAGCCGTGTGGCGGGTGTCGCCAGCGACGATGGCGAAGTTGTCGCCTGCGATGGCGAGAGTCGTGCCGCCGTTGTCAGTGTAGCTGTAGGGGGTAAGTCAGTGTCAATGGAAATGCGAGATGTGCACCAATGCCGGCAGGGGAGCTTGGGCCTGACATACGGGTCAAAACGGTGTTGCCGTGCGCCCTCGGGAGCCTGGGTCTTGGGGGCGTTGGCAAAGGAGTAGCTCGGGCCGTCGTGGACGGGGTTCTGGTTGAAGATGGCAGCCATCGTGGGCAGTGGGTGGAGTTGCTGGATGGATGGACAAATGAAACGGAAATTGATGTCGCTCGCTAGTCGTCGTGATAGTCGAGATGGGGGAGGTTGCGTTACAGGTGGTGGATGATGAGTGGATGATGAGTGGGTGGTGATGATGTGGTGATGTTCGCGGGTCGGAGCTCAATGAAGCTCAAACAGAAGGTACGAAGCTAGCCACCAGCCAACAACGCGTCTGCTGGGAGCCTTGCAGGCACAGGCACATACGCATGATGACTAATATCACGTGTGCTCTTCTGATGCTGTGGGGGCTAAGCTGCTTGCTGCCACTTTTTAGCCAATGACAAGCCGCGGTCACTCCTGCTGCTCTAACAACAACAAGGTACGAACGGCGCTGTTTGTTGCCATTGCCCCAACACATGTCGGGGTTAGCGTCCTAAGCTCCGCGAAATGACGGTGCTTTCCTTCTGACAGGCTGCACTCTTTCCCTGTTTCGCGACATCTCAACTTCTGACTTGTCGTGATACTTGTTCGACACCGCATCGCCAACAGAAACCTGGACTTTGTGTATCTCTTTCGCTTCAGAAAAGAGGCGTAGGGCTGTACAAACTCAAGTTTTTCGCTGCGGTTTCAACTCTTTCTACTTTTACCTTTTGCTCAAACTTCCCTGACTCTCGATAAGCTTTATCGAACCCCTTTTTTCAGATTTCTTTTTTTTGCTTCATTTTCTGCAATTTTCTGCAACACGCCATTCTCAACCAACCCACGGCAGACTCTTCGTGTCACTACCCGCTATGGCTACTTGCAACATTCGCCAGCGGGCTCTCGAGAAGATCGCCGCCCTGTCGGCCACCAGCACCACTTCTGCCTTTGAGAAGTCGGATCTCGATCGACTCTGCAAGGCCTGCCCGAGCCACGCAAAGGCGCCAACCGCCGCCAACGGCTATACCTCCCGTCCTGTCGGGCGTGTGCCTATGGTAATTCCCTCCTCTTCTTCTTCTTCCGCTGATTGCTACGCCCACTGACCTCCAGACCATCCGCGAATTCGAGGTCCTTCTGGCTCTCTGCAAGGCTGCTCCTCTCGTCCAGTCGGGCCAGAGCGCCCAGCGCCTCACGCGCCAGCTTCTGCCGTATATTCTCGACTCTCACGTCCAGGCCTTTGTCCCGTCGCCCTTTTTCCGCCGCATCGAGCCCTCGCCGACCGAATCCCTCTCGTTCCACGTCACTGCGGCCCTTCTCTCGCTCGGCATCCACCACGACGACGTCCACGAGGCCGTGTCCGACAACATCTGGGCTTTTTTGAACGCCTGTGCCCACACCACCGACGCCATCTCGCCGTCGTCCTCTCGCATCTTGAACGGCGCCAACGGAAGCACCAGCAACGTCAACGGTAACAGCGACGCTGGTGACGACGACGGCAACCTCGAAGATGCCATCCGCACGGCCACCATTGCTGTTTCTCTCCTGGGCTTCCTCGATGCGGCTGCTGCCCAGGCCGACTTCTGGCGCTCTGGCGGCCGTCTCGCGCTGGTGTCCCGTCTGCGCAAGGTCCTGTCCGAGCCCTTTTTGGTTGCCGTTGAAACTGCCTTCTCGACCATCCGCAACTCACACTCGACCGAACGCGTCGTCAAGGAATGGAAGCGCCACCTACGCCACTACTGGGAGACGGGCCGGCCTCTGGGTGCTATGCTGCTGCAGCAGAGCTTCATGCACCTGCTTGTGGCTGCCACGTCGCTGCTTGTCGCTGAGGTCTCGGCCCTCAAGCGCACCCATGTGCTCGACCTTTTGCTGACCGGCGACGGTCTCCTGCGCCCCATGAGTGCCCGCAGCGGCGACGCTGACTACCAGTCTGTGGAGATCTTTGCCAACGCTGTCGTCGACCAGATGAACTATCTCGAGGCCAGCTCCGACTTTGTGCGTATGGGCTCTGCTGCCCAGCAGAAGCTTGCCTTTTCCATCCGCAGCTCCGCCCTTGTCGGCTATCTAAACTGCTCGCGTCTCAACGAGGACGCCGCCGACGCCGACATTTTGATGGGCTGGCTGGAGGACTCTCTGGCCGATCCTGCACAGATGGCCGACGACGGGCTGTCTTTGGTCGTCCTCAAGTCGCTGGCCCTGATTTGCCGCATTTCGCCCGAGTACGCCGCCAACGTCAGCAAGCTGCTGCCACGCTACATTGTCCAGAGCGGTGCCCGCGGTGTGTCCATTGACATTGCGTCGGCTGGCCTTGCCTCGGTCCTGCGCATGCTGTCCACCGACGCCATCATCACGACCATCTACACGCTGGGCAACGTTCTCAGTGCCGGCAATGAGCGCTCGTTGGCCGATGGTGTTGGGTCTGGTGATTTCGGCTCGAGCGCCAACAATCTGGACTCGGTGGCCCAGATCTACCAGGGCCGCCAGTCGACTGGCAGCTCCATCTCGCTGCAGATGAACAACAGCACCGAAGAAGACACGTCGGTCATCTACGGCAACGTCGTGCAGGCGATTTGCGGCATTGCGAGCGCCTGCAAGGACACCAAGATCACTGCCCTTGCGCAGTCCATGCTGCTCCAAAAGATTGACAAGATCAACAGCACGGTCGATGCCAAGATCATCCCCGCGGCCGCGGTGCTTGCTCTGACGGGCGGCCAGCTCGAGTTTCGGTCGCTGCTCAAGACCTTTACGCGCATGTGCCATATTGCCACCGTCGAGAACCGGCCCAAACTGCTGACGGCCGTCATGAATGCCCGCAACTACCTATCGTCGCACGTCAAGAAGGACTCGCCCCTCTACGACATTTACTGGGAGCACCTGTTGGATGACATCATCTCCAAGGGCGACGTGCACCAGACACACCACGCCAAGGAGTCGGACGTCGAGCTGGCCGCGTGCGAGATTTCCGAGCTGCTCCAGCCGCTGGCCGTTTTCATGTCGGCCAACGATCTGGCCCTTGACACCGCCATTGACGACGATGCCCATGCCATGATCCGCGACGCTTGGTTCAACATTGCCGTCCACGGGTTCACGCCCCTCACCCCTCGCGGCAAAAAGTACATCAACGAGCTGCGTGTCATGGCCGTCCACTCGCCGCCTCTGGTGGCCGAACAGCGTGGCGAGCAGGTGGAGAGCGACATTGAACTCAACACGGTGTTGCGCCGCGGCATGAGCTCTGAACGCGAGGCGATGCAGAAGAAGACTTTGAGTGAACTGGTTCCCGGCAAAGCGTCCGAGATCCGTGGCCTGAGCTACCGCAAGGTGATCTTTTTGCAGTCCGCCTACCTTGTCGAGAGCCTGCGTGCCGATGCCGGCGACTGCACGAAAGCACTGTCCTACTTTTTGGAGCCGAGCATGCGCCGTGGCGACGTCAGCAGCATTATGGAGGGCATTACGTCTGTGGTCGTCGATAAGTACCTGAAAAAGACGCTGTCGGGCACCGATGTGAGCTTCTCGGCCCAGTATGCCGCATCCCAGCTGGCCGCCATATTTTGCAGCTGCTGCCACCGCATTGAGCGCGTCCAGCAGGCCGCCTACGTCTGTGCCGACCGTATTATTCGGGACGTCCCGTCTGCGCTGTGTCATCGCTCCTCGCTGTTTGCCCTCCTCGAGCTGCTCTCCCTCATGTGGATGAGCTGTCTCGAGTCTGAGACAGACATGTACGCCCCCAACAACACATTCACGTCGGTCCGTGGCAATGTCACTGTTGAGCTGTCGGACGACTACGGCCTGCGCCGCGTCACTTTGAACACGCTGTACAAAAAGGCCAAGGCCTGGGTGTCGGGCGTGCTTGGTCTGGCGCCCGCCGACGTCAAGGGCCTACTCCAGACATACTTGTCGGAGTGGGACGACGACGGCGCATACGGCCATATCTCGCTTGGCCGCTCATTTGCCATGGAGATGGGCTTCTCGATTCCCTCCACAGACCAGCGCCTGGCCTCGTTGGACCGCTTTGGCGAAATTGGCATCAACACCGCCTCCAATTTTGTCGCGCAGTACACCTCACGCCAAGAGTACCGCTATGCCGAGCCGCTGCCCGACCACAGCATGGAGTGGCTGTCGTTTATGCGCATGGACCGCCGGTCGTCGTTCCTCCCCAACACGGCAGACACCGAAAGCGCCGATGCCGTGACGGCGCTCGCCCACATCGAGGAACGTGTGCTGCACCGTAAGCCAACACCCCTCAGCGACGTCCACAGCATTCTTCGGCGTGCTGCCTCGCTGCTCTGCCGCAGCCAGGGCGACCAGAACGCCATCGTGCAGTACCTCGTCAGTATCCCCTTTGCCATGTTCAGCAAGGCGTCCATCAAGCTTGGTGTGTCTCTGTGGCTGGGCGTCATGCACGAGAGCCCGCGCATGGAGCCTCGCATTCTGGGCGCCGTCGTCCAGCAGTGGGAGGTCAGTATCCAGCGGCGCCAGGGTCTTTTCAGTGCGGCGATCACCGACCCGGATGCCTTTTTCGTGGAGATGCAGTTTGCACCCAGCGACAGTGCGGCCGTGGCCAAGCGCGGCCAGCATGTGCATAACTTGTTGGGACCGCACACCCGGTTGCTGCAGTTCTTGCAGAGCCACTTCAACGCCACGCGCTTGGGTAGTGTGGACGTCCAAAAGGGCTTCTTGCGGATGCTCGACGTAACGCTCGACGCGGTCAAGACGGTGGGCAAGCCGCACCCGATTGCGCGTGAGCTGTGGTTCCAGATCATTCTGTTTGGCTTGCGCGTGCTGCGCTTCAGCTCCACGATCAGCGCCATTGCGCAGTGGCGCCTCAAGGACAAGATTTTGTCTGCTGCGCTCACCTGGTTCTCGGGCACGCTCAAATGGTCCTTTGGCAGCAGCAACTTGCAGCTCAAGACAGAGATTCGTCTGCTGTCGGACGTCGTGGCGGCCGTCAAGGCTGTGTCGTTTATCGGTTCGCACCAGGCGAGCGCCACGGTCAAGTCGCTACAGGCCAAGGAGGATTTACTACTCTTGCTCCTGGAGAATGAGCAGATGCGACTCTCGGTGTGGGCGTACCCGTTGAGTGAGAAGGCGCACTCCCATCCCCATCTCGCGCTTACTCACGGTAACAACAGCACCAAGGGCCATATCGAAGCCATTGTGCCTCTGATCCGCACGGCTTGGCAGGAAAGCCCGTCGCTGGCCATTCAACTCGCCACTCGTTTCCAGAACCCGCGTGTGCACAAAGAGGTCCGGTGGTTGCTGCTCAACTTCCCGTCCAAGGCCATTGACGAGCCCGATGCGCTGCCCATTTTGCTGGATGGCGCTCTGCCGCACGATGTCAGTTTCCAGCTCAAGTTCCTCCTGTACTGGGCGCCTGTCAACCCCATCACGGCCGTGACGTACTTTATGCCGTCATACGAGTACCACCCCTACCTGATCCAATATGCCATGCGGGCGCTCGAGAGCCACTCGGTGGACATTACCTTCTTCTATGTCCCGCAGATTGTTCAGACGCTGCGGTATGATGCGCTTGGCTACGTTGCGCGCTACATTTTGGAGACGGCGCAGTTCTCGCAGCTATTTGCCCACCAGATCATCTGGAACATGAAGGCCAATGCCTACAAGGACGACGATGCGCAGATTCCCGACGCCATCAAGCCCACACTGGACGGCGTCATGACGCGCATGACCACGTCGTTTTCGACGGTGGACCGGCAGTTCTACGAGCGCGAGTTTGCCTTTTTCGATGAAGTGACAAGCATCTCGGGCAAGCTCAAGCCGCTGATCAAGCGGTCGAAGCCCGAGAAGAAGCAGAAAATCGAAGAAGAACTGCGCAAGATCAAAGTCGAGGTGGGCGTGTACCTGCCAAGCAACCCCGACGGCGTGGTGATTGGCATTGACCGCAAGTCGGGCAAACCGCTGCAGAGCCACGCCAAAGCGCCGTTTATGGCGACGTTCCGGATCAAGAAGGCGGCCAAGGGCAGCGGCGGCATGGGTTCGACGGACGACTTACTGGAAGAGGTCAACGAGAACGCCGCCGCGGCCATTGCCAACGGTGCCGCCAGCACCAGCAACGCCCTCGTCAAAGTGGCTACCAAGAGCAGCGCCAGCGCCAGTGCCAGTGCCAATGCGCAGGACGGCATCAATGGGACGAACCACATCGCGCTGGCGCCCGAGAATACGATCGAGGTCTGGCAGTCGGCCATTTTCAAGGTGGGCGACGACTGCCGGCAGGACGTGCTGGCTCTGCAGATGATTGCCGCGTTCCGCGGTATTTTCCAGGGCGTCGGCCTAGACGTGTTTGTGTTCCCCTACCGGGTCACGGCCACGGCGCCGGGCTGTGGTGTGATTGACGTTCTTCCCAACTCCGTGTCGCGCGACATGCTGGGCCGCGAGGCGGTGAATGGGCTGTACGACTACTTCATCTCCAAGTACGGCAACGAAGATGCGCTGCGGTTCCAGGCGGCGCGCAACAACTTTGTCAAGAGCATGGCCGCCTACTCGGTCATTTCCTTTTTGTTGCAATTCAAAGACCGCCACAACGGCAACATCATGATTGACGACGCCGGCCACATTCTGCACATTGATTTCGGCTTTTGCTTTGACATTGCGCCCGGCGGCATCAAGTTTGAGCGTGCGCCTTTCAAGCTGACGTCGGAAATGCTGGCGGTCATGGGCGGCAGCACCGATCACCAGGCCTTCCAGTGGTTTGAGGAGCTGTGCATCAAGGCGTTCTTGGCTTCGCGGCCCTATGCCGAGAAGCTCTCACAAATGGTGCTACTCATGATGGACAGCGGGCTGCCGTGCTTCAAGCCCGAGTCGGTCAAGCATTTCCGGGAACGGTTTGTGCTAGAAAAGACGGAGCGCGAAGCGGCCGAGTTTATGCGGGACCTGATCAAGAAGAGCTATGCGAGCTACTCGACCGGCCTGTACGACCAGTTCCAGTGGATGACGAACGGCATTCCCTATGCGTCAAACTAAGGGAGGTGTCGTTTCTTTTTTTCCTTTTTTACGGTGAAGCAGAAGTGATCCATGGCCTGAGAAAATAGTCAAACGGTGACAGTGGTGATGACAGAGTGGTGATAGTTGGCGGTTTTGTCGACGGGCCTTAGCTTAGAATGTCAATTGTTGTGCTTCCCTTTTCGCCTCATTTTTTTTCTCTTTTTTTTCTCGTCATCTGGGTGTTTGCTGTTTGTTGTTTCATTCACGCTGGCTGTCGTTTGTATGATTCACGAGTGTTGCGGGTCTATTCCTGACTGGTCACCTCCAGCCCAAAATGCATCCGCTTGGACAGTACACAATAGCAGCCAGCCTTGCTTGTCACTAACACGTCTCTGACAGACTGACAGGCCATGACAACGTCGTCCACCATGACATCGCCACGACATTTCTTGCCTTCTTGGTCGTCGACCAGGCATGTGTACAGACTGATATAAAATGGCCTCCTCGGCTGGTTTCACAGTTCAGGATCACATTTTCAAGTCCAAAGTTTGACCTCGCCATAGGAGCTATCCATCAATACTCCCAGACTTTCTTTATCTTGTTCAAAGCCAAGACTCTCACCATGATCGCCCCTCGAGACGACGATGGCTCCATCACAGAAGAGTCCGATATGTAAGCCTAATCTCCGTCCTCCCCTCTGCTACTCTCAAAAATGAAATGAAAGCTGACTCTTCTCTCTTTTCTTTCCTCTCTTCCCCTTTTAGGATTGTCCTGCCTCGTGATACCGTTGTCTCCATTCAGGGCATCAACGTCACAGCCCCCACGAGCCTACTCATTCGAGACTCGCCCTACTGGACCTACCGAGTCACCGAGCATGCCGTCCAGCGCGCAGCATCTCCATCGGCCCCCATCGTCCTGGATCTGGATGACATCACGGCCTACGAGCTTCTTGTGTACGTTGGTCTACTGCAAGCAGAAGACCACATGCAGAGGGCTTTGTGGGGGGCAAACCAGGCAACCCAAAATCCGCTCTTCGAGGGCGGTGATAGCTGCGGGAGCTTCGACACATTTGCAACGTTTGCACCTGCTGGTCTGCCAGCACCGTCTCCACGGACGCTCAGCAACGTGTCTCGGATGGCAGCGTTTTTTGGGCGCGAAGATCTTGTGGTGCAGGTTCCTGACTCTATTGTCGACCGCCCTTCTTCGCCGCCTTTCGAACGAAGCCAAAACCAAAACGAGTCTATCTACGCAGGAACAATGCAGCATCCTGGAGACAACAACGCCAATATTCAAGATGATGTCAACACCCCGACGTACTACCGTCATTTTCAGCTTGACAATGATACTGATCCTGTGCATGGGCAACATCGCTCTTCGCCGCCAATGCCTCCGCTGTCGGCAACAGAGATGGGGACAGAAACTGAGGCCGAACTCACCTACTGTCCAGATGGACGTGCCGTCCTTCCACCGATGCTCCCGCCTCTGTCGCCATCTTTTTACGTCTACGGCTCCAGCCCCGAGCAGTCTCACGCCAACATTCTTCGTGACAATTTCTCTGTTGGTGAGACGGGCATGTACGACCGCTCGTCGCCGCCACACTCGCAGCGCTCCTCTCGCCTTCCTCGGCGTTTCTATGGCGAGCGTGATCGTGCAGCTGAACGGCGGCACCACCCGTACCGGCGCAGCAGCAGACGTCCGCTCAACACGAGCCGTGGCACTCAGATAATGGAGTAGGCATGATAACAGGTGTTATATTTGGGAACATTGACTGTGGCGGGAAGCAAATACAGGGAAGGGACAAATGAAAACCAGGATGGTTATGCTGGCGAGGTTGGCTACTGTACCACTTTTTAAGTTCTGGTTATGTACCTGCCATGAAGCGTATTTTCTTTTCTTTTCTTTAGCTCATTAGTCATGTGAACCAGAGTTGCAACAATCAAGTGACAGCCAGGAGTGTGCCTGAGGGGACACAATTAGCCCAACGTGCTACGATGTGATAGATGCTATGATTCACAGCCGTGCTGTGGTGTTGTTGGTTCTGTGTCGATAGCATTCTTTTGCATTTGTATGTACTACAGTAGTGTATACATCACATAAGTATATCTACACAAGGGGGCTCTGCCACTGCCAATTTCAATTTTAGCGCGAGGCTGAGCGCCAGTGACTCCTTCCCGCCCAAATGCACGAGGCCGACTGCGACTTCCTCGTTCGCGACGCACCACGATGCGCAATGCACCTTCCCCCTTCTCTCGTTTTGTCACCCCGGAGATAAGCTCAGGGGCAAACGGGCCGTCGCCATAAAACTGTCATGATGCCTCCTTTCGTCTCATATTTTCATCCTCACCATGCACATCCATTACCGCGTTGCATCAAGCATCATTAGACCACCACCGCGAGCCATCGAACTGCCAGCCCCTCAATCGAACCGAGATCAACCTCCCCCACCACCACCATGGGCGGCTCGCTCTTCACGTCGGGCAGTGATCCGCTCTACACGCCTCGAATGCCAACCGAAGTCTACACGATCGTCCGCGACCACTGCCATGCCGTCCTCTTCTCCCTCTTTGCTGTTGTCGCATCACCGATCGAAGGCCCCGGCAAGACCACCTTTGGCGACATTGACATTCTCGTGGCGCTGCCCCACGACGATTCTCCAGAAAACATTGGTGCCCATGGCGCGCGCATCCTACACGAAGCCATCAAACGCCTGGGTGCTGTCCGCTCGTCGCTCACCAAGGGCAAAGGCTCGATAGCCATTCCCTGGCCGGCCGAGCTGCTTCACCTTGTCCCGAAGCAGCAGGAGCCGGAAGAACGAGAGGAAGGAGAAGCACAAAATAGAGACGAGAGAAAGGCGCACATCCAGGTGGACCTCGCTTTGTCGCCATCGCTCGATCTTTTGTGGTGGGCACTCTTCAAGCATGCCCACGGCGACTTTTGGAACATTGTCGGCTCGTCCATCCTGCGACCGCTCGGTCTGGTGGTCGACGAGCAGGCGCTCTGGATCCGTGTGCCGGAAATTGAGAACAAGGACCGTAAGCGCGCCAGAGTCTTTCTGACCAGCGAACCAGCCGAGGTGCTGCGTTTTCTGGGCATCCCGGTTGCGGGCGACAATGATGAGATCGGAGATGGCTCTCCCTGGGACAGACCTTTCCCCTCGGCGCAGGCCCTGTTTGACTGTGTCACCAGCAGCCGCTTCTTCTACCTGGCCGACCTTAGAAACGAAGCCGACAACATAGCCGCCAACACAGACCCGAGCTTGGGTTTGCGCACGTCCGGCGCCAACCTCAAATCCAACGACCGCCGCCGCCTCAAGAAGCGCCCGCTCTTCAGCCAGTGGGCCACCTACATGGAAACAGAACTCTACGGCACCTACCAACACCTGCCCACAAAACGCTACAGCGATGCCGTGCCCACCCGCGAAAGTGTCCGTGCTGCTGCCTTTGCGACGTTTCCCGGGTCAGAGCAGCAGTTTGAGGTCGTCCGTGCCAGCTATCTGCAGGAGCAACACCTCACGGCCATCCGCGCCGCCGCCAAAGCCGCCGTCCCGCCCTTCTTGCGCCTGTGCCACCGCGGTGGCGTGATTGGCGCTATCCGCAAGTCTCTGGGCATTGACAAAGACGGCGGCGCTGCCTCAAAAGCCGCGCAGAAATGGACCGTCGAGAGCGTCACTACGTATGTCCACGACAACTGGCTGGAAATTACAGAAGATGCGGCGCCCGATACGTACAGAAAATATGTCGAGGACGACCGCTCAGCAGCATCAGCCTCGACATCGGCGTCAGCATCCGAACAGCCGTCGGCACAAACATCGACACGGGCAACGACGTCAGAGTAGAGCTCGGCGCCCGAGCATGGCTCGTCATCTGGTGGCGCGCCACCACCTCCAACGCCATCTGACCAGCGCCTTTCATGATGATGGCTTTACATGATGGCTGTTTTGTCATCTGCATTGTTTGTGGTCCTGGTTCTGTTTTCGTGCTTTTGTTTTTGATACTGTGATATCACTGCTGTGCATTTTGGATACCCCCGTCACGTTTGTTATTTGTTTGTCTCGTTTGTAATTATTGGTTTTTTGTATATTATTACGATTAAAAGGTCTGGCCAATCAGTATGATTTGTTTTTGGCTTTTGGCTTTTGGCCTTTGGCATTTTGGGGGTGACGTTCTCTGTCCCTCTGCTGCTTCTGTCTTGAATGAATAACCTGCAATGCGGATCGTCGTCAAACTCATAAGTGATGAAGTGATGATGCCTTCTCAGTTTTTGTCTTCTTCACCCCCCGACATCACCACCAACCACCCACTTTCTCGTCACCTACCATCCGCTCGTTGTTCACTCGCACAATATCTTCAAACCCATCGTCGTCGACGCCGTCATCCTCCACGTACCCTCCTCCCCCTCTATCGTACCGGCTGCTACTACCACTAGAATAGCCCAACTCCTCCCGTGCCCGCCGCTCCTGTTCACGCGCCTCCCGTGCCCGACGCCACGCCTCCAGCTTCGGTCGCGCCTCGGCGGGCGGTGTCCACGGCTGGACAAGGCCCCGTTTCTGCAGACGACGCCGGTGCCGCCGTTTCTCTTCGAAGGTAAAGTAAGTCGAGTCCACTTCGCGGATGTTTGTGCCCGTTGCCGCGTCCCAGGCGTCGGCCACAAAGTCGCCAATCTCGTCGCTTGCCCACGCGGCCAGCACGCGGCCTTGGCCACCAGTCAGCCATTGGTCCAGCTTGACGGGGAGAGCGGCACCAAACGATGGGTCGTCGGGCGACCATTGGCAGGCCTGTCCGCTTTGGCAAGCCTCGGGCCGGCAGAAGAGGGCACAAGCCGTGCTTTCTGCCGCAAACCATATAGACAACAACAAAACAAGCACGCCGAGAAGAGTGAGCTGTTTGTTGCCAGAGGTCGAGCGGTACAGGCGAGGAAGAGGAACTTGGATGGTTGCAGGTGTTGCTGCAGACGCGACGGACGTCTCCTTTTTGGGTGCGGTCGAAGAAACACTGGAACCTTGGCTCTTGTGCTGCTTCGTCTGTGCCTTCGTCTGTGCCTTCGTTTTGGATGGAACAATGCCGTTGAGATCCAGATCGTTGTCGCTGGCTGGCTCATCCTTGACCTTTTTCTCATCGGCAGCAACAACCTTGTCTTTGGCGCCAATCGCCCGTTTTGACTCTGCCTTTGTTTCCTCCTCGATCTTCTTTTCAAGCTCGGCCAAATCATCCAGCTCCTCAACATTGTTTTCTGCGTTCTTGCCGGGATTGAACACTTGGTCCTCCATCTTCTCAATGCTCTTTTTCGCCATGTGCACGTCCGTAAGATAGGCCGAGATGGACAGGCTCATCCGCCGTCTTGATTCAGAGTCTGACTTGGCGTCGCCGCTCAAGTTGCTAGGAGCGCTCTTGTCCTTGTCGTTTGCAGTCTCGGTGTGCGTGGCCAAAATCTCGTCAAAGTCATCAATCGTAGAGTCGTCAATCTGCTGATCGCGCTGGATGGCCAGAAGGTCGTCGCGCGCGCTGGCCGGCTTGGCCGAGTTGATGAGCGGCGTCCTCGTCCGCGATGCTGACCGCGAGCGTGACCGCGACTTCGACTTTGACTTTGATTTTGAGTTGGAGCGAGAACCCGAGGCCGACAGCCGACGGAAGCGTGCCTCGACGTCCGTGGTTGCGTCAGACGGCGCCTCGTCACGTTGCGGCTGTGCAACTTCTGCCGGGGGAAGAGAAGGAGCAGCATTGATCACTTCCAGCATTTTCTCCGTTCTCGCTGTCACGGGTGTCTCAACATAGGCACCTGTCACGCGCGGTGTCGGCTGCATGAGCGGGTTGAGCACCTTGTTCGGCCTGGGTGTGGCTTCTTCAGCACCAGTCATTGAGGGGCCCGAGGAGCTCTTAGCCCCCGAACCACTCAAATCATTGTCGTCATCATCGTCGGGGTCAGGCGACGGGGCGCGGATCGACCCCCGCTCCGAGTGGTTCTCGCCCGCGGCAAACAACTTCATTTCCGCCTCGATGCGGTCGGTCGGGTCGCCGTCCGACTGGGCTAGGCTCGAACGCTTAGTTGAGGCCGACTCGGTGGACGACTGCCGGCGCAGCTGTGCAAATCCGACGGTGGGCCGCAGTGTATCTGCGTCGCGGGACCGGGGCAGTTTCAGACTGACACTCTTGTCGCTCTTTTCGACTCCAAGAGTATCGATCTCGCTCAGCTTGCTTGGCGGTGGCTTGTCTTTCCGCTCAGCCGCTGCGACGACAGATGTCGTCACACGGGCCAGTTTCCGAAGCAGCTCCTGCGACTCGGTTCTCGAATGCGTCGACTGTGTCGACGACGAAGACTTGCGGGAGCCGGCGGGGCTGATGCTCACGTTCTTAGCAGTGTCGTTGTCGCTGCCGTCTTCAGCCTGAGTACTCAGAAGCTTCCGTCCTCGGTCGGTCGATGATGTCCGGTAGATTGTGATGGGCGTGTTCGGGATTTGTTCGCTCTCGTCACCAAAGATAGAGCGGTCTCTTGCGTCCCGTGCAGCCCGAGCTTCTGTGCCATCGTCTTTGTCTTTCGTGCTCTTATCCTCGGCACCAGAGACTGCTTCCCGCGCCGCTTCGGCCCGGAGGTGTTCTTGACTCAGCTTTCGTGCAGCATCGAAGGATTTCGGTCGGCTTTCGGCATTCTGTTGTCGAATCTCCTCCAGTCTTATGGCAGAAAGTGCTCGTTTCGAAAGGGGCTGCTCTTCCCGCGCGAGGATCTCGTCCAGTGTCTTGTTGGTCCGCTCTGCTGGCAGGCCGTGGCGGCGGGTGTGGGTGTCATTCTCCTTCTCTTCGATGTCGTTTTCCTTCTCTTGGTCGATGTCGTCCGCTTTCGGTTCGTTCTCGCTAGGGACGCTAGGCAAGATCTCGTCAGGGTCGACGTTGGCGTTGCGGCCGTCTTCGTTGGACGACTCGTCGGGGAAAATCAGATCGGCTTCCAGTTCCAGGCGACGGATCTCGTCGAGTTTGGTGTTGCGCGGTCGAGAGGGTGACTTTGAAGGTGGCTTGGAGGGTGATGTACTGCGGGCTTCCTCTACATCAAGTCCGCTTCGAAGAGTCACGCGGGGGCTCTCCGAGGTCATCAGATCGTTTGCGGTAAAATCCTCATCTGCATCCCATGCAAAACTCTTTCCCGGCGACTCATTGACAAATTCTTCTGCGGCTTGCATTGGCGCCAAAGCTGGGACAGTCGCTGAGCGGGTTGCACTCTCCAGTCCACCTGAGGAGTCTTCGGGTGTCTGGGCAACATTTCCAGGAGCAGAAACCATGCGCTTGAGGTAGCTCCCCGGCTTGCCTCCACGGTTTGCCAGCGCTGAATGCACACCTGTGGAGGGCGTTGTGCGTGTCGTGGTCACCGACACGGGGACTCTGCTTTTTTCACTTTTCTCGCTTCGCTCGCTCAGGCTGCTCGTTCGGCCGCCGCCCAGACTGGTGTTACTCGCCCGGCGGTGCAGCTCGCGACCAGCGACGGCAATCTTAGGGCTGACGCGGGCCTTGGGCGAGAACAGGCCACCCGACTTTTCGCCCATGGCCACTTGCATGCGCGCCTGGTCCTCTTCATAGCGGATCCGTCGGAGGTCGCCGCTATCATCACCGTTCGCGTCTGTGGTGCTCCGCCGTTGCAGACGCGATGGCGTGTCCCTTGCTATTCCTTCACCAATGCGTCGTGCTGTCCGCCGGCCGCCAATGTCCAGTGGCGACTGGGCGAGAATCTTTTGCATGCGGCTCTCACTGGCGCTGGCCGCCACACTGGTGCTCGCAGCCGGCGTGGGTGTGCCTTTAGCACTGCCACTGCTTGTACGGTTGTTCCGCCAGGGCCGCGGCGCCGGACTTGGTGAGCCTTGGGCGGCCATGGCCACAGCTGCCGCTTCCTCCTCTTGAGCCATCCTATATGCATCTTTTATGGAGAGCTGCTGCGGCTGGCCCGGTGTATGTGATGTGGACGGTCGGGGAGATGGTCGAGGAATACGCGTCTGGCCCAACGCAGAGCCTCGGCCGCGAGCGTCGGACTGTTGCGAGCTGGAGCTGGAGCGGCGGGAGGTATAGCCATGCTGGTCGTGACTGCCAACATCAGTGCCACTGGATGTGTCGGAGATGGCACTGGGCGAAGTGGCCACAGGTCGTCGGTCGAGGCTGTCGGAGACGTCGCGTTCGCGCATGGAGAGAGAGCTCTTCTTCTTGGTAGGCAGGCGGCTCGTGTGCGCCGGCGACGCGCTACGCGTCCATGCGGGATCCATCGTGAGGTATGTGTGGTAGGTGTAGGTCGACTGTGTGGTGCCGTCTACTTTGGTGTCGTTGATCTTGTGGTCGTCTGTCGATGGTAGAATGGCTGCAGATCTGGAGCTTCAAAACAGGAGGAGCAACATTGTCGACGGTTTGCAATGACGAGGCCGGTAAAGCGGGGGTTCAGGGGGTTAAAGAGTAAACGATTAGAAGAGAAGAGGGTGAGAGAATGGAACAAAAGAAGAATAAAAAGGATGGCAAAGGAGTGGGATGAAGAGAAAAGAAAAGAAAAGAAAAGGGGGACGTGTCGCGCTTTGTTATCGTCGCGATGTCGGGAAAGAGCGACAGAATCGAATGAGATGGACAATACGGAGTACAAAGGAGACGAAAGAAAGGGAGTGTCGAATGTCGATAGAGCAGAGCCCCTGTCTTGGATTGCTGGGCGGCGGCGTTGACAGAGACAAGGACAAGGAGAAAAGAGACAAGGAAAAGTCGAGGCCATCACAGCAGGAGAAAGATCTCCAAACACCAACTGCATGGTACACAGTACACAGTAGCTCGAGGAAGGCGCGGCCAAGGTGCGCGACGGGCAGCAGCGACACGCTTGGCGCTCGAGCACGGACCAAGTGAAGCCCCACACCAGCAACGGTATCCACTCGGGCCGTTGGAGCCAATCCGCACGCTCTACGGAGTAGAAAGGAAGGATCTCGTTCACGACGTGCAGTGTTGTGCAGTTTGTTTGTCGGTTTTGACACGCATGGCCCATGTTGTCGCATTGAACCCCATTGAACCCGTGACTGCCTTTATATGCTCACAAGATGCACTGAGTCTGGAGGGGGTAGGCAACGATCTCTGTTTCAGTTGAATCTGCAGCCATTTTCAGCAGGGACTACATTCAGGCACCTTCAATGGTGTCACGTGGTATATCACGCGCTCTCCGCTGGCGCACAAAGCTAAAGGAACTCCGTGACAGGGATGTCTTTAACTCCAGTCTGGAAGCGAGCCGGCCGTCCCAGACGGAAAGAAGAAAAGAGGCTGCCTAGAGTGGGTGACGGCTGTCTGAGTCTGTGAAGTCAACAAGACTAGTTTTATCCTCGATTTACACCGTGAAAATTGGACAAAATAAAACACCTAAAAAAATCACCTCAAAAGCTTGAAAGCTCGACAAATCACAGCAAACGACTGCCCACAGCTTACAGCTTACGACGTACAGCCAACCCCGAACGACACCCGATCAACACCCTCATACAGCCAATCTCACCTCATGCCTCCCAGCTATATACGCCTCTGACAGCTTCTGACTGGACCACTGCAATGGCTCTGCAGCGCACAGTCTTACGGCCTCTTGGCGGGTAGTAAGTGTAACAATTCAATGCTGCCGCTTTCTCTTCTCTAACATTTTGCAGCGAACAGTACTCATCGTCGCGCCACTCGCTGGGACTCTATGAGAACGTGATCACCGTCTGCCGCTATGCGCTGCCTTCGCTGACCGAAGCACAATATAAAAAGCGCATCCTCCAGGCTGTGGCGACTGTCGACCTCGAAAAACTGCCGGCATTGCGTGTGGGCATTGAGGGTGAAGACTCGATGCAGCCCGTCTTTGTGGCCCTGCCCTCCCTTTCTCTCAAAGAACACGTCGAGTTCGTGGACCGCACGCCTGGCTTGTCTTCCACCGAGGAAGACGCACAGTTGATGCGCGATCTGGAGCGCGAAACGGCCCGCCCCTTTTTGGATGTCGCGACGCATGCGCCGTGGCGGCTGCTTGTCTATTTGAACAAGATTGACGGCTGGGCCGACATTGGCTTTGCCGTGCACCATGCCATTGCCGACGGCAAAAGTGGACTCATCTTCCACACGCACCTGGTGGAGGTCCTCAACAGCGAGGAGGCGTTGACCAAAACTGAGACCGAGACTGGTGACATCCTTACATTCACAAATCTCCCCACACTCGTTCCTTCGCAAGAAGAGCTCGTCAAGTTTTCCATTTCGTGGCCGTTCTTTGTGAAGACGATATGGAAAGAGCTGGGCCCTGCGTGGCTCAAGGGAACACCAGTGGCCGGGCCATACACAGGCTCGCGCGTCACGCTGGAACCCAAGCTCAAGGGCTACCTGCGCATCTTCCATCTGGCGCCCGAGACCGCTGCTGCTCTTTTGGCGGCATGTAGGGCACACAATACGACGCTGACGGCGCTTGTGCATGGTCTGTTGATGGTTCTTTTTGCACGCCGCTTCCCGGCCGATGTGGCCTCGTCGTTTCTGTGCGCCATGCCCATGAGCATGCGGCCGTATGTCAACACCGAAAACATGGAGCTTGACGTTCACCGCAACATGGCCAACCTCGTCTCGCCACACACGTTTACCTATGAGGAGGATCTGGTTAGCGATGGCCGCACCGTCGCTTCCACCGACGTGGACGATGACGACAAGGTGTGGCGTGCCGCCGCGGCCGTCGGCAGCAGCCTCAAGGCGCGCCAAAACAACATCACCGGCGACAACCTTATGGGCCTCTTGGGCTATGTCAGCGACTGGCACGACTGGTGGCGCAAGCATGAGGGCAAAGTCCGCGACAGCACCTGGGTTGTATCTAATACGGGATCGATCCCGTCGGGGAGTGGGCCTGGCTGGTCGCTGACTCGCAACTTTTATGCGCAGTCCAGCCTGGGCAAGGATTCGTTGATCAATGTCAATATTGGCGGTGTTCGCGGCGGCGAGGTCTCGTTTGTTGTGGCCTGGCACCATGGTGTCACCGAGGACGCGTTTGCAGACTTATTCACGCAAGACCTGCGCACCTGTCTGGAACGCTTCGGCAAGACGGGCCACTTCTCGGTACCCAGCAGACTGCAAGAGTAGATGTGTGGAGGGGGAAAAGAATGACGCGTGTACGGAGTACACCTACGAGATAACTCTTGTTATTTAGTGTCCAATGTCTAATGTCTAATCTTTTATATTTGACCTCAACTTTCAAATTTGCTTCTTACCTCTAAATTGGCATTTAAATGTTTTGTTTGGCCTTGTTGAATTAAATTGTATTGTATTTAAATTTTGTACATTGTGTTTCATTCTTTTTGAAGAAGAAAAAATCTAAATAAAATAAGTATTTGTGTCCCAAATATCATCTCCCAACACAGCCCTTCTACGCTTTATAAAGGCACCGCACATCAGAGCTTCCTCGACTTCAACCAGAGATGTAGCCATGAAACAAATGTACCAATGGCACACTCATGACTCAAACTGATGAATAAATGCCGCTTTTCAAAGTACACAGCCAGGGGCGCGATCAACAATGTATGGTCGTTCTTTCCGTCTTTAGTGTGGAGTGAATTGGAGGATGATGATTGGCTGACATAAGATAAAGTGGACCCACGAGTAAACCACACGACTTTTTCAAGCTTCAAAGACGACAGCTCTTTTCCACCACGAAGATGCAACTGACTGCGAATTCGACCGCAATCGACCATTGAACCCCCGCAACACTCGACAATGGCATCACTACGGACAACAACGGCGTCCTGCCTCGGATGCATCACAAGCCGGCCTCTGGTCAGAAGCCGGCCGGCCGTCACCAACGCCTTCATTTCGATCCAGAACCAGACACAGACCCGCGGCAAGAAGACGGTCAACCGTGACCAGGGCGTCGTTGTGCGTTTGCTGAAAGACATTACACAGTTTGGCCGCCAGGACACGATTATGCGGGTGGACCGCGGCCGCATGCGCAACTTTTGGTATCCGCGGGGCCTGGCCGAATACATGACAGCCGCCCGCATGGCGGAACTCGGTCCGGCCGCCGCCGATGCCATTAGTCTGCGGGACACGTCGTTTGTTGCGCGGCAGGACGGCGTCGAGGGTGAAGACAAGGTCGTCGAGCCTGTCCGCCGGGTGGCGCTCAAATCTGTTTTGGTAGGCCTTTCCGTTCTCTTCCCCCCCCCCTTCCCCTTTCTTTCTTCTTGTCCGTCGCCATGTGACGTCGCTAACGCCCCTCCGCTGTGCAGGCCCCCACTGCCGCTCTCCACATCGAAACGATTGTCCCGTCGAGCATCGTCTTTTACCGGAAACCTATCTCGACCGAATCCTCGGCCATCTTCGGCTCGGTGTCCGCCGACGACGTCGCCAACACGATGCGCGAGATTCTGCTGGCGAGTCAGGACGAGGAGGCCATGCTGGTCCGCGTGGAGCCGCGCGATGTACATTTTGTGGTGCCAGAGAACGACAACAAGCAAAGCGAGGACTCCACGGTGGACCGGATCAAGGCGTTGGGTCGCTGGGAGGTCGATATTGTTGTGCGGGGCAGCCACGGCGGCAACGAGCCGGCAAGGCGGACGCATGCAGCCCAGGAGGCGGCGATGGCGGCGGTCAGTTCGGTCACAGTCCGCAAGATTGTGGAAGTGATTGCTGCTCAGGAGTAGACGACGAGGAGAGGCAAAAAAGTGAAAGAGAAGCAGACGAGGTCTGCATGTACATTAGCTGTTTATATATCTCAGCCAACATAAGCACAAGTTCATATCCAAGATATCACAAGTCCAAGTTGGCTCTGAAGTTGTTGTTGAACGGTCTAAGGGATTGTAAAAGTGACAAAAAAACGACATTAAATAAGATAAAAGTATAATGTCCCCCTTGCTCCGCGCAATGCTGGTCTGCAGCCGAGTCTGTGACAAGAGTCAAGACGACACAGATGGAGAATTGAGAAGGTATCAGACGGAATAGAATTAAACGTAGTCCAAAGAAAACAAGGAAGACAAGGAAAACAAGGAAACCAAGGGAAAAAAAAATCAAAGAAACCCGATTCAAAACGGCAAAAAAAAAAAAAAAAAAAAAAAAAACACCAGTAATAGAAACCAAAACGCCTATTTGCCGTCTACTTGGACTTCTTCGCACCCTCCGCATAGTCGACGGCCCACAGTGAATCCCACACGACACTGCGCTTCGATGGCGTTTCAGAGAGAGCACTCGTCTCGCGGTGGAGACTGGAGGGTTCAATTCGCTAATTAGAGAGACGAGGATTAGGGCCCAAGCAAAGAATCGACAGTCGCTGCAGACGTATCGGCAGCGGCAGGAGTAGTAGAAGAAGTCCGTACCTCGGAGGTATTCGCATCGTCGGCCGCCGGTGTGACGACTGTGGATGGCGTTGTTGCAGCCTGCGCACTCGTCGTTGGGGGTGCAGCCGGTGCACTCGTCGGACTGGTGCCGTGCTCGGGTGTGTCGGCGGGGGCGGCCCGTAAACTATTGGTTTCGCTGGCGATGGCGGTACCACGTGCTGCTGCTGCATGACCGCCAGCTGCGTGGGCGAGAGGCGCCGCTTTTCTCGAGCTTGTACTGGATCGCCGGCTCTCGAGGCTACGCGACAGCGTTTTACTGACACCATCGATGCCCGTCGGCCGGCCACTGTTCATCAGGTTCAGCCCCAAACCACGACCGTGTGATGATGTTCGTGCGTGCGTGTGGATGTCGGCCACGGCTTCGACGTGGTTAGCGGCGACGGTACTCTTGCCCAGACCTGGCGTCGACGGCGCGCCCGGCTTGTCCTCGACGGCGTCAATCAAGTACCAGCGCAGGCCGTCGGACAAGTCAAAAGGGTTATCGTTTTCCGCGCCACGCTCATTGTCCGCGTTCAGCGGCTGCTGCAGACTCTTGGACAGGTCCACCACCTTCTCTTGGACACGGCCAATGCGCGCCACCAGCCACTCGCGGTTCTGCAGCCGGTGCGCTTCTTGCTCGCGCAAAAAGTAGTGGGGGAACCCGATATTGAAGGCCGCCCATGCGCCGCTGGTCTGGTTACGCGTCGGCAAAAACAAGGCCAGATCGCCCTCCTTGAAGTGTTTAAAGGCAATCTTGTCGTGTGCCTCTTTTTGCAACGCGTGTGCCTTCTCGCGATAGCTGCGCACATCCCGCTGCATCTTGCGGGCAATATGCTCGACCTCCTTGACGCGCCGGTAGACCGTCTCGGCCACGGCGTCGATATCGAAGCTGCCCACGGCCGCCATAAACTCGGCATACTGCGCCGCTTCCGTCTCACCGTCGGCACTGTTCATCCAGTACAGCAGCTGCACATCGGCTGCCTTGTCGCCGGACGAGGTAGCGGGGGGTGCTGTTGATTCGCCGGGCCGCGCAGGCTGTTGCAGCATGCCAGACGACCGCCGCAAAAGAGACGAGGCGCCCTCGCTGCCACTGATAATTGCCGACCGCTCCGACCGCGGAATCTTTTGGATGACCATGGACTCGCCGTCGCGCGTCACCGAGAAACCGAGCCGTTCGAGCAGCCGGCATAGGCGGTCGTTTTGCGTGTACAGCCGCTGTGACAGATCCTTGGCCCACAGCGTGCGCGCATCGAACCGCGCGGTTAAACTCGTGAGGGCTGCCTGGGCATCGCTGTGCTTTTCCCGGACCATCCGCAGCTCTTCCTCGAGGCCGCCCAGATGCGACTGCTTAGCCACGACTTCGTCTGTGAGTGACGCCACCTTGCGCTCCTCGTCCTCCAATCGCTTGCGCAGCGTCTCGGACCCGGTCTCGCCGTCGGCAATCTTGGCCCGCAACTGGTTGAGATCAGTGCGGCTCTCTCCGAGCTCATCCTCAAGCGTGGCGATACGCGCCATATCCTCGGCCAGTTTTTCGCGGAGACGGCGCGCAGCGACCTCCTCGGTCGCTAGTGTCTCTTTCGAAAAGACCATTTCGTCTCGCAAGTCCTTGTTCGCAGCCTCTGCACGCTCAAGGTCTGCCCGAACAATGACCATATCGCCGACCGTGGTTTGCATCCGAGCAAGTGCGTCGGCCAGCATGCCCGAGACGGCCTCGACAAGATCGGCGGCGTCAGTCGGTGCCGCAGCTTTACTAGAACGACCATTGCTGTTGTTGCTGTCCTCATTTGCGGCCAACTGCACATGCAGGTCGCGGAAGCCCTTAAAGAACATCTCTTCGGCTTCCTTGGCCTCCTGCAGGCGCTTCGTTGTTGACTGCGCCTCGTCGTGCGCCGCCTGCACCTGTTTTTCCAAAGACTCATTCTGCTCGCGCTGCAGCTTGGTTTCTTTCCGCAAGAAGTCCACTTGGCCCTGGTTCTTGAGTGCGTCGTCCCGGTACGTCTTTGTGAGGTGCTCGATTTCGGCCTGGGCTGCGCGCAGCTTTTCGTCGAGCGACGCCTTTTCATTCTCGCGCGACTCGCCAAAGTGCTCCATCTCGTCTTCGGTGTCTTCGAGGCGGGCCTGCAGGCGTTTGATCTCGTCCTCCAGCGATTTGCGTTCCTCGGTAAACTCCCTTTTCAATGCCTCCAGATTTTCCAGCAGGTCTTTCTTGGTCGAGTTGGTCTCATCCATCTGGCCGGCCATCTTGGCGTGTTCCTCTGTTTGTGTCTGTAGGTCCTTCTCGAGCGTTGCTGAGCGTGATTTTTCGGCTGCCAACTCTGCTTCCAGTTGTTGGATACGGGCTGCCTGTGAGTCTGTGGCAGCTGCTCCTTCAATCGACGTCCGGCGATCACCCTGTGGCCGTGGCGTCCCCGGTTTCACCGAGACAGTGGACTCTGCGCGATCCGAGAATTGCTGGCTCGGCGTGGCTTGGAAGATACCGCCAAGACTGCTTCTGGATGCCTGGCTCTGGCGGTGCAGCAGGTCTTCCAGGCGACGCACGCGGCTCTCGGCCGTTCGCAGTTTGTTTTCTGTTTTGGCCTTGTCGTCCTGCAGGCGGCGAAGAACATCGTCATCACCGCGCACAAGCAGACCGCTCCGCCCCAAGGCGACCTCGTGGACGCTGCCATTCTTGAAGGCCTTTATGCGTTTGGACTGTTGTTTCGTGGGCGTGCTCAAGTCAGAAATCAGCTTGCCGACATCATTCACAAGACCGCCGTCGGCCTTTTGTTGTTGTAGAGTGTCGTAGAGATCCTCCATGTCCTTGCGTGATACATTGGGCCACTCGGCTTCTTCGCCCAGCAGATTGACTTCGAGGCCTGCCACCTGGTTTTCCGCCGACGTCACCGAGGGCCCATACGACAAGTTGCCGAGAGATTTGTGCCACTTCTTTCTGCGTTTCACCTCTTCGTCATGAAACAGGGCCATCTCATTGGCGAGGGTGGATGAGTCGGTCTTGATCTTGTCGAGCCACTCGCGGCGCTTGATGGCCTCGCTGAGAAACGATGCGTAGACGTAGGGGATCTGGTGCACTAAGCGCAGATAGTCAAAGTGTGCCATGTCCTCCTCGTTGTTGCTGACGGCCGCAATCTGGGCCTTGATACTGCCGCTGAGACTCGTCAGGTCTGTAATGCTGCGCATAAAGTCGACTGTCTCGACGGCCAGGGCGTTGCGCGACTGGGTTGCGTAGCGAAACATCTCGTCCATCTCGGCAGCCCGGTTCTTGATGCTTGGCAACAGGCGCTCTGTGTGGGTGGCCGCGATCTTGGACGCCTGCAGCACATCCCGTGTCGAGTCGGCATATCCGAGCGTTGTCTGGTGGTCGGTGCCGATCTTGTTGGCGACAGCCTTGATGTCATCGAGCAGCTGTGCCGTTTCGCCCTCGTGCGACAACGCCGAGCGGTCAACGGCCCGTTCAAAGTTTTGGAGGACCTCATCGCAGCCCCTCAAGAGCTGCGGCGCGTCGCGTTCGAGTTCGTCGATTTTTGTCACAAGACGGCGGAGGGCGGCCGGTGCCAGCTTGCCGGCCTTGCGCGCCGTTTCCGCATCGACTAGGTCTTCGAGGGTGGCGGTGGCGCGGCCGTTCGCGTTGGAGCGGCCGTTCGATGTCGAAGACGAAGATGACTGCCCCGTCATGAAGCGCAGCATGGAGGGCGAGATGGCGACCTTGCGTGCGAGCTCCAGCAACTGTTCCCAGCGGTCCACCAGATCGGCATAGTCTACGCGTGTCTGGTCGAGCCACTTTTTGATCTCAGTGTATTTTCCTTCGGTGCCCCTCACAACAGCCTCGAGATTGGCAACGGCTGCATCGAGACACCGCATCATGGCGTCCATTTCTGCGTATCGCTCCTGGGCCGCTCCGGCCTTGCTGGCGCAGTCGTCGGCGACGGCGGCGGCCCATTTTTGCCGAGCATGAAACAAGTCCTGCCATGCCGCGAGCGATCGCTGGTCGCGTAGATCGTTTGGTGGATTGGAGACGGTGTATCGTTTGGGCAGGGGGATTTCGAGGTCGGCAATGGCAGCCGCGCTGGCCGCATCGGACTGTGTTGTGCGTGCATCGTAGACGTAGAGTTCTTTCTGTTGGGCGTTAGCATGCCTGGTCGCAGGGAAAAGGGAAGCCGTTGAAGCTGCTGATGGGATGACCATACCTCCGTCTGAAAGGCAGCCAGGCGGAGAGGCTTGCCCTGGGGCGTGAGAGAAATGATGTACTCGGTTGGGATGGACGTTTGCCGGTTCACAACAGCCCGAAATTCATCGAGACTCAGAATCTGGGAAAAGTCCACATGCAGGCGCTGGCCCGTATGGGCAATCAACACTTCGTTGGCCATCACAAGACATGACCTCCGAGCTTGGCTTGGGCGAGCTTTGGCTGGCTGCGGAAGGCCGGTGGCCCGGGGGAAGACGGCAAAACGAAAGCGGGCGAGCTGATGGATCGACGGGGACCTTGCGATGCTATCGAGAGCTCCGAGATGTTGGTGTCAAGAGATCAAGAGATCAAGGGGTGTGATGGGCTCGATGAAATGATATGCGCGGGGTTGGCCGATGCGTTGTCGGTGATGAAAGCTTGTTGAGGGTTGTCTTGAGAGTTGGGTGGACGAAACAAAAATGGCAGAATATTGCCGCCCAGTGCCCTGGCGTTGGTCAGAGAGGCACTCAATAGTCGAACGTGACGGCGATGGAGATTGCCGTTGTTGGTTGTGCATCTCGAGATTAAAGTGTGGTTCCAGCCCGACTGACTAACTACGTTAGTGTGACGGCTGCCTCGTGACTGGTGCGAAAGGTTTCGAGACCCACTTATTTTACAGAGCTCCTTCTCAGTCAGTCGAGTGAGGCAGCGTGACGTCGCAGAGAAAGTCACAGGCCGGAATCTAGCGCCACAAACAGCACCAGCCACAAGCACTCTCAAAACGCGAAGCTGTGAGAGAGAAGCTCTTCAGCGGCCACAACAAAGCTCGAGTGACAGACGACAGACAAAAGACTTTCCACTGCCGCGTTACTACTTTTACAATGACGGCCGAATCGCGGGATACGCCGATGAACGACGCGCTAGACGATGGTCCCGTCGGGGCGCTGGACCTTTCAGAAGATGAGAAGCGCGTGTTGGCCCTCTACGACCAGCTTAGAAGCATACGGCTCGAGATTGCACTCCTAAAAGCGCGGGAGTCGTTCACAGGAGGTGAGTTACAGCAAACGTGAGGTTGGTGGAAGACGACGGCTAACGAGACTGGAAACAGACACCTCCGCCGCCTCTGGCGACATCGCGGTCAAGCAGAGGCAGCTCCTCGAGGCCCGCGCTTCATATGTCCTGCGCAACGAGGTCGTCGACAGCGTCCTGACGGCCAACCCAGTCCTCAAAGCCGTGCACGGCGCCACCCAAGCCTCGCCCATCGAACGCGACCTCTTGCCGGCCATCCAGAAGCGCGACACTATTTCAAAAGCAGTGGCCCAAGATGCGACAGCAAGGCGCGACGCGCGTGACGAGAGCGCGACCGTGGCGGCGGAGCTGCGCCGGCTGGAGAAGCAGAATGCGCATCTTGCAGCCCAAGCGCGGGCACTGGCAGCAGCCTCTGCGGCGGAGCAGTCACCAGCAACTGACGTGGACGGGGCCGCCTCAGAGAAGGAACAGCTCGAGGCAGACGTCAAGACGAGCCGACAGCGCTGGAAACTAATCAAGGGGACGGCAAGTGCCATTGTTGTTGGGAGTGGGGTCGGCTGGACGAGCGAGGCGGCGCTCTGTGACATTGTGCTCGACCCTGAATGAGGTGAGGCGAGGGTGCAAAGAGAACAAGACGATCCAACACGATGGCAAGAAGGCCAGGCGGGCGCAACACGATAGAGCACGCTGGCAAGCCGTGTCTTTCGGTGCATTGCATTGCCCTGTCCAAAACACCGCACCGGGCCATGGGAAGATGACTGGTGTACATGATGGGAACAGATGTGGTGACGCGCTGAGGAATAAGCTGTGTCGTGCAGAACAGCAGAACAGTAGACCAGCACAGCATCATGCCACACATCGTCGCTTAGAGCGCGGTGGATGCACGTACACACACGCACGCACGCGCGGGTCTGTAAGGCTGCAAGCAACGGCGGCCAACCAAACCGACCCGATCTCAGATTCGGATTGTAGCGATCTCAGACTGCAGCAGATCTAGCAACCAGATCCAGCAACTCTGGCGCAAGCCGTTCTGTTCAAGGAGACACGGATTGAAATGTTCTTAGAGAGTAGCCTCAGATACTACAATAGATGCGCTCTACAACGCTTTTACAATACTTGCAATACGCTTCCATCCCCGAGCAAACATACACATCACGACCAGCTCGAGTCGCCAGTCGCGCAAAACAGCTCGAAGCGCAAGATGTGTAAGAGGCAAGACGCGTTGGAGCTTGACGCGGTCGAATTTTATTACGAGTGCACGTGACTGTGTGATTTGGTGCAGCGGTCGCGTTCGCGTTGCGCTGGACTTGGCCAGAAAGGGAAGACAGCAGGAAGGGCGCAAAATCAGGCAGTAAAATGAGCACGCAAAAATGGGTGCATTTTTTGGGTGCACAATAACAAAGGGAAACAGGACAGCTCCCGCCCTGTGCCTATTTTTCGACGAATGGCAGCGCTGCCTTGCGTACACCCCCCTTTTCCCCACTCCAGCACATGTTCCTCAGAGGTACCTTGCAAGTTGCGACAGGAAGACAGGAAGCGACAGGAGGCGCCTCTTCGCGCCTTCCCTCTTTGCGCGTCTGCTCTTTCCCACGCATTGCCGAACACCTGCGTGGAAACTTGCTTTTGGCCAGTCGCTCCTGCTGGCTCTTGCAGCGTATCAAAACAAAAGCGCACACGGTGCAGCTTGGTTCCTTCCAGGTCTCGACCCAGACTGGTACACAGCTGCTGTTAGTCGGTTGCGGCACTCCCAGACCAGGAGTGAGAATGGCGATTCTTGCGCCATTCGCCGAGCGATGCTCGTACGGAGTACGCTGTACACATAATGGCTCTATTTCATGGTGCACCCACCTACTGTCTACGATGGAAGCCGGTGGTGCTGGTGTTTTTGGTGTATCCCGTATTGTCTGTTGCATAACCGAAGTACTCCGTATCTTCCCCACCACAAAATGCCCCACCATAACAATGCCCAAACATATGCGTAATACTCTGTAGTCGCCACAGATTTTCTCGTTGTCTCTGCACGTCTTATCCTCGCTCTTCAGCCATCCTGCCATCCAACCAATCCGACCAAATACGCGCCCCATGGACGACTTTGAAGCCCTCGCGGGGCATGTTAAAGGCGTAGGGACCCAACTTGATCGACTTCGCAACCTACCAGCAGTCAACGATGGCGCTCAACGCGTCGTGCACCTTCAGCAGTTGCAGCAACAACAACATGAACAATTTGCACAACTCATGGAGCAGATGGTGCAGCAATCTACACGGATCGCGCGTCTCGAAGCCACACTCGAGAAGATGGCTTCGAAAGCAGACATAGCCGAATCCAATGCGCTCATACGATTCGAGAACAGCAGTACAACCCGCGGCGACACCACTGGCTCTCCCAAATAGTTTCGAGACCGGGGCCACCATAACGGGATGTCCAGATACCGCTAGCGAAATACTTGAACTTGCCTGTACGACGTATTAATACGTGGTTTCTAAAGATGTTTGCCTTGTCTCTTCTACTGAGTACTAACATCCGTGACAGCGACGCAAGTCAACGAGGCCCTCACCTAAGTCCACCTTCCAACGACTGGGAGATTAGCTGACCGAACCCGCCGGCTGCTCAGATACATGGGTGTAACAACCCAACTCATCTAATTTCGCCCGAGGGAAGAGAGAAATACTTCGCACGGAGTACAAGAAGGTACCTTGTACATGTTTTCGACAAGACGGGCGTTGGCGTGGAGCTACTTGCTTGGCTTGCATGATTGAAGTACCGGTCGAAGAGGGCGGTTCGGTGGTCGCTCTTTTCGTGAGTTCTGAACGATGAGCGTGCTTGGTTGTGGGAGCTGCTGACAAAGGGCATTCCTCCCGTGCCTGTCTCCGGCAACGCGATGGACAGGGCAACAGACAGGAGGACGGGCAGCGAGAACCTGAGCAGTAGCGGGCATGGCAAACTAGATATGCAAAAATCAACATTCAAACAGTCTACACAGTATCTTGCTTCCACTCTGTTTATTTTGCAAGAAAAATAGAGAGAGAACAAAGTGACGAGAAGAGGTCAAGTCCTCCTGGTGAAGAGTCTCACCAACTGCATAGAAGATGATGTTTCTGATGCTCAAGATACTCCGTTTCTGTAGTGAGATGCTGCTGCACACACGGAAACAGCTGCCCTACGAAGTATGCCGATGTTGCGCACCTGCCCGTTCTATCTCGTTCTCTGGTCTCGACTGGTCCTCCTGGTCGAGGTAGTTGCGCAAGCAGCGCGCCTTCCTGTCCCGGCGCAGTTTCCCAGCGCTCGAGCTAGCCTGGAACTGCCCGTCGTCTTCTTGTCTCGGTAGTACAGGCAGAAGCCCGAATTTGTATGCGAATTGGCCGTTTTGCATGTACACAGTACAAATGCTGGGCGGCACGTAGTACAACACCACAAGTACTCCGTACTGTACCTGGTCGGTCGAGCTGGTGTATGGAGTGTCTGAGCGGCTCTTTGCCCCAGGCCAGTCCGCGCTGGCTGCCCACCCCTCCCCCCTACCTCAGACCTGCCACCCTCATTTCAAATCGCCCTTGATTTTGGGGGAGTTTGGCACCGCCCACCTACCACTGCACACGCAGAGACACGCACCTTCCCTCTCATTTCTCTGCTTTTCCCTGCGCTCCTGCCCTTTGCTTGCCCTTTGCGCCCTTCGTTCCTGCCTTTTGCAGTCTCATTTCAGCGCATCGCTGGCCTAGAACGCCAAAACACACCAAAACACACCAAAAACAGCAGGCGCGCGCCCACTGCGCTGCCCATACAACCCGCACACCATTCGCGAAAGATAGACACACAAACACGCCCACGCACGCCCACCCCTCTTTCCCTCACTGTTGCTCCTCCCTTCTGTTGTCCACACACGCGCCGCCCTCCTCCCCTCTCCTCTTTCCCTCCCCTTCCCTCTCCTTCAATCAGCCCAACTGGCCCATAGTAAAAAGGCCCGCCTTCTCTCTCTCCTACTGCCCACATAACTTTCTCCCTCTCTCTCCTCTCTCTTCTCTCTCTTCTCTTTTTTGCACGCAAAATCTCCCATACAAACAGCCTCACAGTGAAAGCTCCTCGCATCGTCCCATACAAATCCACGCCTCACATATTCACTTACATCTTTTCCCTCCATACAAATCATTGTAAGTACTTGCCCATCCACCCTCGACCGCTGCAATTCGCAAGTCACTCCGCGACCACGACCAAAACGCATAGAGCAAAGAAGTCCAGTAGACTTCTTTTGCAGTGATTGCCTTGTGTGATTTTGCCTTTGCGACGACAGACTGCAATTTGTTTGTTCGTCTTCTCTTGCGCGCAACCTATTGAGTCGTCGCGGCGCTCATCTTCGCGCACTGGTCCACCCAGCGCAACAATCGCGACAAGGCACGCGATTTTTTGAATGCAGAAAAGCGCATTGGCACAAAATCGAGCACCAACTCATTTTCGCCAACAATGCCTTTTTTATTTCAACATCGCCAACTCCTGCGATTGAGCATCACCGTATTGCCAACCACCACCATCAACAGCACCACAATCGATTCCCACGCATTCTTTGCGACGGGCAATTGATTTGTGCAGCGCTTCATTTTTTTTCGGGAAAATGAACTCGAGTCGACCGAATTTATTTGCATCAATCAGATTGAATGCGCATGTCGTTGTTGGTGTTGTTGAGCCAGTGCTCATTGTTGCGTCGCTTACCACACTTCTCATACAACGTCTTCTATGAACGTTTATTAACACAACCCCCCAGCATCATGCCTAAGGCCGCAGCCAAGAAGACCGGCAAGGTTGAGAAGCGCCGTACCAAGAAGGACCCCAACGCTCCCAAGCGCGGTCTGTCTGCCTACATGTTCTTCGCCAACGAGCAGCGCGAGAACGTCCGTGACGAGAACCCCGGCATTTCCTTCGGTCAGGTCGGCAAGCTTCTCGGTGAGCGCTGGAAGGCCCTCAACGACAAGCAGCGTACCCCGTACGAGGCCAAGGCCGCTGTCGACAAGAAGCGGTACGAGGACGAGAAGGCTGCCTACAACGTGAGTCAAGTTCACCTTCTGAAATAAAATTTATCGCAAACACCATCTAATAAAAACAGGCATAAGCAATGAGCTCGGTTCTTTTTTTTTTTGTGTTATTATTCATGTGATTCTCTCGGTTTGGTCGGGGCTGTGGCGCGAGGGCAAGGGCAAATGACAAGGGAGTGAGTTTTCATGTACTATCTCAGGTCATCCTGTCCGGCTGGTTGCTTTTTTATTTTCTCTTTTGTTTTGCTTTTATGGGATGTATGAGGTTTATTTGAATTTTATTCGGGTTACGACAATCTATGCCATGCCAATACTGAGGATGGCTACGTCTTGCCCAGTGTTGACCACACTAGTCGTAGGATAATCCTGTAGGGTATCCTTATTGTCAAGTGAGGACATGGAGACGGACAATCTGTATGACTAGTCGAAGGGTATTGGAGTAAAAACAAGGCTGTTTGCCAACTTTCTTGACAACATGGATGCAACGTGATTATGTAGTCCTTGACGGGCTGTGTTCTGTGTATTTGTTTTTGTTGTTGCCGCTGGAGATGGCAAATCACAGCCGTTCGGCCCTGGATGTAGACCGTTTATGTTGACCATTTATGTTGGCCGTTGTATATTGGCTGTTGTAAGTTAGTTGTCATGATAACTGATCTCACGACAGTTGGATGACAATTGGAAACGGCCAGGAACGCCCCAGTCAGGAGCGCCTTCCTCGTGTGAAGAGCGTTGTATACGACGTACTGAGCAGCAGCCTTGCTGCCTCACTCTTTCCCCAGAATGACATTACCCAATGAGGAAGCCGTAACAAAAGTCGCTGCTTCCATTTTTATGAGAAGATAAAACGAGGAAAGAACCCAGCCCCTATTTCTATTTTACGTGGGCAAACATTGCCCGTCAAATTCCAGACCCCCAAACCTTGACTCTTCCACAATCTGTATTGTTTCGTTTCTTCGTCTTGTTTTATCCTCTCAGCTCTGCAACGGCACCCGCTGACACCGCATGTGCTTTCTGTCAACTGCCAATCCTTCTCCCGGCCTTCTTTTTGTTCTTTTGTCCTTCTAGCTTTCTTTTTTGCTAATCTTCTTTTTCAAGGGCATCCTGCCATTCTCAAACCTACATCGCCTACGTCGAACATAGAGCCGGTACGTTGTCTCCTCTACTGCTTCACTTTTAGAGAAACCGAGAAGAAAACTATGCTAATGCACGTTGCTTGTAGGAAACAGCCGTTTGGGTCGTCTCACAGCAAGAAAGGTCCGCTTTCTGACTTCGTGGCATACATTCTGGCCAGTGGCCTCTATGCAGCCTGCTCCTTCTTGCGGTCTTGCGGTCTTGCGGTCTTGTGGTCTTGTGGGAAACCACTCTCCCACTCAAGAGACACGGGCCTGCCTATTTTCCTCCCCCCGCCATCGCCATCACCACTCTCGCCATGCTAACAGACGATGCATTGGGGCCTCAAGTTCACGGCCATTGTTGAGCAGTTGGCCATTGCTCCCTGCTGCCTACCCATCGTCCATCATCGGTACCATGCCAGGCAGACGAGCACCCCTAAACACCAAAACACCGCTTAGACGTCCTTTTCGAAGCAGCGGGCAAGGATCCAGAGTATATGACAAGAAAATAAGCCTTTTTCTCAAATATATATTCCCAGTTCGCACTTTCTTACTGCCGTTGATGTCACTCTTTTCTTTTGTCTGTCAGCTGTCTACGGTCAAATCGCACCGCCTGCGAACACTGCCAAACAAGCCAAACAAAAGCCAGCAGACCGCAGACGTGCATAACGCTGCTGCAAGAACCACACGGCGGGCCTATCGCAGGTTGGACACGTCAGTCCCCGTGCATTGTGTGCCATTGACGACGAACGGCAGAGGTTAGAAGAAAAAAAATGAAGACTGCAGAAAAATAGGTTCAAGAGAACCAATGCAGCCAATGCACCAATACACCAATACACCGATGCACCAATGCACACACGAGAATCAGAGTGGTGGCTTCTGTTTGCTCACCCTTTCCTTTGCCCTCAATTGTCTGTGGCCAGTGTCTTGCGTTTGTGAATTTGTTGGGCACCATTGCGGCTCCTTTCTGTGTGCTGACCTGGTGCAGAGCCCAGCCCAATATTGAACGCACACGAGAACGACGGCAGACATCTCCGCTTGCCGCAGCCTTTTCTTGCAGCATCTCCTCTCACACTTCGACATTCTTTTAAGTCTTCGCTGCCCATTCATCACACAACATTATAACGTGATCTTTTTGGATCTCGCTACGGTGTACTCGTACCGCACACACAGTCGTGACCACATACAATTCCTCAAGTCGGCAAGCACGACCTTACTTCCTTTCGAACCACTCTTCTCTCTTCTCGCATCTCGAATCCCTAGGACGATATATACTGGGCGAATACGTCTATGCTCTCACCCAAAAACGCTACAACCGGCTTACCTTTACTTCCACAGCCTCTGTACTGCCACCACATCAACAAAAGACGCCACCCACCCTCTTTTTACAACATTTCCAGTGTGGCCGCTATACTCAAGGCTCATATCATCGTCAAACCACTACATCTTTTTCTGAGAGACACTCACCACGCTCACACTCACTCGGACCGGCTTGCCCCAGACAGCTCTGTGTCTCATCCGCCTAAGAGCTCATCCCATACATGGTCATTTGAGATAGAAGGAGGAGAACACCGTCGTCATCTTCACCTGGCGGGTGGACTGTGGACGCGGACAGGCAGTGGCCCAGGTGACAGACGAAGAAACCGCGGCTGTGCGACAACAGCTCGACATCCTCACAACGGCAACAATGATATCCTGACGCGCTTCAACGCCGTCACCCTCACCCATTTCTTTTGTTCCACAACACGCTTTTTTTTCTCCTTTCTTGATATCAGATGTCCCTCCCATCCGCCAAAATGAGAGACGGTCCTTTCACAATGGGCAACGGTCCCAATGCTGCCGGCGGCCGGGCTGCCTTGCTGTTGGGGGGCTGCTACAGCGAGGCCATGGGGGCGAGCGTCGTCGCTGGCTGCATCGACAGTCTGCGCACCTTTTTATCGGAGCCATTCCATCCGCTCATGCTCGCATTGTCGGACGAGATGCGCAAGTGTAGTGCCATCCTCCTTCGCATTCTCGACCAGACGCGCTCACACCCGGGCCGTGTGCCCGCCCTGCTGGACTACCTCGACATGTTGCTGCCATGCTTCCAAAAGACGGTCGCCGACATTCGCAGCTACTACGACGACAATTCAAAAAGCAAAGAAATCCGCTGGCGCACCATGTACCACAAGATGACCGATGAGGCTGGCAGTATGCCGCTTCCACAACGATTCACGCTCTACCACCAGTTCCTTCTCCTCATGAGCCATATGCTGACCAAGTACGTTCGTGTCAATGTACAGCACGCGGAGGTTATGTAGACTAACGACAGCCAGATCCCCCCAGTTCGACATGAACTCACTCGAGGTTCTGCAAAATCGGATCCTTCAACTCCGTGAGAAACAGGGCATCAAGTCGCAAGCACCGGCCGGGCCGCTGGTCATGTCCGCCGCAGCCATGTTCCAGGACAAGAGCGTCCACTGGGCTGAGGATATTTTTTCCAGGCCTCTGTCGCAGCGAACACCCCTCAAGCATTTGAGATTGTCCGAGTGCTACGGACCCTACAAGGAAGTCAAGATCCCCAGCAATGCTCGCATCCTATTTCGACGCTCCTTTGACCAAGAACGCCTCACCATCTTTGTCTTTCACGATCCCTTTGACAACTCGCCGCACCTCGTGATCCGCAGCCTCGATACGGGCACCAACATTCCTGCCTTTTCCATATATGGCGTGCACCAGCTGTGCATTGAGCGTGACGGCAACTGCCTCGTGCTCAAACGCTGGAGCTACACGGAACGCTGCGCCAAAATGTGGGCGCTGCTCTATTTTCTGACATGGGAGGGTAAGTTCTTCTGTTCTTCTGTCCTCGCTCCGCTCGCCATATGAACGTATACCCAGGCTAACCTGTCCGTCGTCTCCAGAGCTAGTTCTCTTTCACTGTACTTTTGTTGCACTCAAGTTTGAAGGTGAAAGGCCGACCACGGTCAGCCCTGTTGAATGTAAAATCAGCAGAGAAAAGCGTCTCTTTCAAGCGTACGTACGAGAAAACTCTCGCCATGTTTGGTTGATCTCCGCTGACGTAAACAGGAGCATCCTCGACGACGGGTACAAGCACTCTCTCCTCGTCTACCAGGACACAAAAACGCGGGGCTTGCGCATGCAAGCCAATGTTTGGGACGGCGCCCTGCGCCGCTGCCCCGTCTGGACGGCCTTTATCACGCACCAGTCGACAACGGCCAACTGGCTAATCCGCAAGGATAAGTACCGTATCTATGTCAAGGACATCCAGCTCTATGTCTTTTGCAATACGTACCGCCAGGAGCATATGCGGCAGAACAAGTACAATGCCTTTGAGCTCAACTTTGTGGCCGAGGAGGCACAACAGAGTTTCCGCGAGCTCTTTTATCCACCGCCGACGTCGACAACGGCCGACAGCAACCCAACAGAGTCGCCTGCACCGTCGGATGATGGTGACCGCACAGACGACTCAAAGTAAGCAGGCAGGACATGGAGAGACTGTCTGCCCATAGCTATTTGTTGTCTGATTCTTTCATCCCCCCACCCCCACAAGCCTTGGCCCTTCTCACCATTCTTATCATTTACTTTTTTCATGAAACCCATTGAGACCAAGATTTATGACCTTTACGACTCTGTCTTTCTTCATGATCTAGATCGAGCGACTCTTTACTTTGCATAAGCCATTTTCCCATCTTTATTAGTCTTCACGTTACGACTTTCCTTTCGCCGTCCTGAGAGACACTATGAGAGAGATGGACCCTGCACATGATATTTCTCAATGGTTTTCACTTGCTTTATTACAAATTACCCTTTGTTACGCCTTCTCTTTTCCCTGTTCCCCAAAGGATGATATGACGCTTGCTGTATCTCCTTCTTTCTCAAAGTATGAGCATTGGATGTATTTTGATTTCAAGACGAAGACTGGATGTTGCTATCAATATTTCAATATTTGTTTCCTCTCTAGAATGGATTTGATATCACACTGTTTCTAATACACTCCTCACAAATCCATGGATCATCTCCTTTCAAAGTTACGATGCGGATAAAGTATTGACTGAACTAAATGCAAATTTGTATTGTAAAAGGTTGGAAAAAATCGAATCGCGAAAACAATCAATAAAAATAGCTGCTAGAATGCGTTTGTGTCGTGAAAATGCAATCAATACCCTTTCGAAACCCCATCTTATGTCTTCACATCCGGCTGGTCACGGCCGACAAACTCCTTGAACTTGAGCAGCGTGGTGGCAAACTCAATCTCGGGCTTCAGGAAATCTTGTGCATCCTGGCCGTAGGCAGCTGCGTCGCTCGTGTGCTGCTCAATGTACAGCCGAATGGTGGCGCCGCTGGAGCCCGTGCCGGACAGACGCACGACAATGCGTGTGCCATTGGCAAAAGTGGCATACAGGCCCTGATTGCTGGACACGGAGCCGTCCAGATCGGTGTACGAAAAGTCGCCGGCACCCGTCACCTTGCGGCCATCGACGGTGCTTCCCACAAACTTAGGATCGTCGACAAGCTGGCGCAGGACACCCACCACCTTGTCGGCGCCGGCCGAGTCGACGTTTTCGTAGTCGTACCGAGTAAAGAAGGTACGGCCGTACTCGGTCCAGAAGTCGTGCTGGATCTGCTTGATGGTCGGCGGCACGTCGGGCTTCTCGAGGCCCAGACCGGCGATAATGTTCAGCCAAGCAACAATGGCCCAGAGACCGTCCTTCTCGCGGATGTGGTTGCTGCCGGTACCAAAACTCTCCTCACCGCAAATCGACAGCTTGTCAGCGTCGAACAGAGCACAGAAGAACTTCCAGCCAGTAGGCACCTCGTAGCAGGACAGGCCCTGGCGCTTGGCGACCAGGTCGACGGCACCCGACGTGGGCATACTGCGGGCCAGACCGTAGACGCCGTTCTTCTTGAAGTAGGGGATGAGCTGGGCATGGTGGGCAATGATGGCCAGACTGTCACCGGGCGACACGAACGCACCAGCGCCGTAAATCATGTTGCGGTCACCATCGCCATCGGACGCCGCGCCGAAAGGAACCTTGCCATTTTCAACGGCCTCGACCAGCGAGTGGGCATAGGTCAGGTTGGGATCGGGGTGACCACCGCCAAAGTCGGGGCTGGGCACGCAGTTCTGGACACTGCTGGGGCCAAGACCCAAAGCCTTGTCGAAGATGGCAGTGCCGTAAGGGCCGGTGACACCGTGCAGACCGTCGAACAAGACCTTGAAGTCGGGGTTCTTGGCGAAAAAGCTCTTGATCAGGTCAAAATCAAAAATGTCCTGCAGCATCTCGACGTAGTCGGCCGTGCTGTCGACAATCTCGACCTCGAGCGGGCCGTACTGGCGGGTGCCAATGGTAGAAATGTCGACCTCCTCCAGCTCGAGCAGCTTGTAGGACGTCAGACCCTTGGACGTCTCAAAGATCTTGTTGGTGACGGACTCGGGCGCAGGGCCGCCGTTGGCCAGGTTGTACTTGATGCCGAAGTCGGCCTTGGGGCCACCGGCGTTGTGGCTGGCCGTCAACAAAATACCGCCAGTGGCCTTGCGTTTGCGGATGAGGTGGCTCGCAGCCGGCGTCGACAGGATGCCGTTGTGGCCGATAAGGAGCTTCTTGACGCCGTACGCGGCACCGATGCGGGCGATCAGCTGGATGACTTCGGGGTTCCAGTAACGGCCGTCGCCGCCAATGACAAGGAAGGAGCCTGAGAGAGAAGAGAGGAGGTTAGTAAAAGTCTTTTGGTGAGAAGTGTGGGCTGCGGGCTTTGGGCTTTGCATAGCTTACCATCGACACCCTCGGGGATGGACAGCAGAATGCTCGTCACAAAGGACTCGCTGTAGTGAGGCTGCTGGAACACGACGACCTTCTTGCGGAGACCGGAGCTGGTTATGTCAGAAAATGATCGAGGCAATGTAGAAAAGGGAAGGAAAAGAGTTGGCAAAGACTTACGTTCCCGGCTTCTGGTCAGCAAAGGAGGTGAACTCGACAGTCTTGGCAGCCATTGTGATGTTTGGGGAGGAGAAGGTCGAAAATCGTTTGGTATGGAGTAGGGAGGTACGAGGCTGAAGTCGTGTGCGAGAAAAGCTCAAGATCGAGGATTGATCAAAAGTGAAGCTGTAAAGAGGAAGGTCGTGATAGTTGAGAAGAAGCAGAATCTGTCCACCGCTTCGTCGAGTCTGGTCGATTGGAGCTCTTATATACAGCTATCTTGCGTCGGTTCTCACGATTAAGAACGGCGAAGTAGAGGGGAGAGGGGTGAGGAATGCGAATGGGAGAAGAAAAGAAGAGTCTAAGTGAGACAATTGAAAGACAATTGAAAGCTTCAAAGTAGAGCTTGGGGGAATTGGAAAAGGAGAATGGGGAAGAAGAGACAGAACGGCGAGAACAGCTGAGACAGGTACTCACTCCTCAGAAGGCAAGCACGACCGGAACGTGGTCTGGAATGTGTACGGTCAGTGTGTGTCTCGCCTCCAAAAGGTGCCAAAAGGTGGGGTTGTGACGACGAAAACAGCGAGAGCGACTCGCAAAAGAGGGGAAGGAATTGTAAGAATGGGCAGAACTGGCGGTCGTAGCTTCCTTGGCTAGGCCTGGATCGGTGATACCACTGCTGTATTATTCGTGGCGGCAAGAGGCACCCTGACGTAGTGGAGACCTTGGGGCAAGCTTGCCGTTCTGTTGAGCAACCCCTCCTGCCCTCTCGAGAAAGCTGTTGACATTGGCAAATTGGCTAGCGTGATCATCCGATCGTTCTTGCCTGCCAGTGAGCCAGCCAGAGCTACTCTTTCCACATAGCGTGGCAATTGCTCCCACACCACTTCGTTTAAACAAACGCAAATTCCGTCATGGATAGACTGAGAGACTTCAGATGAGGACTTTTTGGAAGGTGGTGATACTAGACAGGTAAGGAAGTGAAAATGAAAACTTCTACAGTACACCTTTCGAGCATCCAACATCTCCACGAGTAGCGTTTATTTGTTTGTTTGAATGTTTTGTCCATTGTCATAAATACGTAAGAAGACACATCTGAGTCCCAGTACTGATAAACCGTTGATACGCCTGCCCCGACTCAAATGAAGAGAAAATCGAAAATCGAAAATCAAGAATAATCAGAGCATGTAGTTGGACCAGCCAATGCCCAGACATGAAGCCACGTATAGAAAAAAAGACATGAAATATAAGAGTATAAAAAAGACATTACACATAAAAGTCGTGATAGTTCATTCACCTTTTTTTCTTTTAAAATCCTCACACGCTCGTCTCCCTAGTGCGCCCCGTTGTACCGCACACCGCGGCGGCCCATCTCCTTGCGGCCCACAGCATCCTCGGGCATCACCCACCCGCGTGCCCGCTTGGCAGCACGTTTTTCGGCCAGCTGCGGCGGCGGCATCCACGAGTCGCGGGGCGCGGCCTTGCGGCGCGTTCCCTCGGCAGGTGCGCCGATGTGTGTGTTGTACGAGCAGAGCAGGGGCGAAGGAGAGGAGGCAGCCGCAGCTGCCATCTCGTCGCTCGCCAGCATGCACAGACCCCACAGTGCCAAACCAGCCGTCAAGGGCGTGCCTGCAAGCTCGTCCTCACAGTCGTCACCGTCTGTCGGCTGAGCCGTCTTGGCCAGCGGCACACTCGTCACTTCGAGCTGGCCAAACTGGGGCGTCGTCTCAGTGCCGTTGCGCACAACAACAAGCTCAATCTCCGTCAGCAAGAAGCCGTAGCGGCAGCTGTGCTCGCGCATGAGGTAGTGCAGGTGCGCCAGGCCCCGCAGGTACTCGACACGCTTGATGTTGCCCTCGGCGCGCATGCCGGTGTTGAAGCGGTCGAAGCTTTTGACAAGTCCAACGACGCGGGCGGTAGGCTTGCCACCAAAGAGGGCGGCAGCAGGGGCACTGTCACCTGCAGCGTGGCCGACAAAGAAGTCGCCGTAGGACGATGATGAGGCGCCAGCCGAGGACACAGAAGACGTCAGCTGGATCGGGCGAGGCGACGACAGAGAGAGTGCAGCGTTGACTCGGGGAAGGTAGTGCGCAGCACATAAGCTGTGCAGGTCCGACTCGGTCTCGGGGTGGATGCTGCGGGAAGGAACATGCGGTGTCGGCAGTAGCGACACGGGCACGGCGCAGGACAGCACAGGGGACGCACCGGGCAGGGCGACGAGGTTGGCCATTGTGAAGGCGGACCAGGGGCGCACCTGGCGCACATCCCACCAGTAGTGCTTGGTGCTGGGGTCGCGCAGAGGGAAGGAGATGGTGCGCACCAGAGCGGGCGCAGGGTTGGATGCGGTCAAGTAAGTCACCAGAGAGGAAGTAGGGCCTGAGGTGGCGGGAGCTGAGGTGGCCGAGGGCGGTGTGGCCGTAATGACGGGAACTGACACCGGGATTGACAGTGGCTCCGGCATGGCCAAAGGCTCGGGCGAAGCAGACCCGACCGACATGGGCGAGGCCTCACGGGGCGGGAACCGATCCTGCTCCTGATTTTGATACAGGTACTCGCTGTGCTGGCTGTGCTGGCTGTTGCTGTCTGCGGTCATGTAGTTGGTGGGGACAGTACCCGGGTACGGAGCAAAGCCATACTCGTAGTCGAACTTGCCGTCCAAAGTAAAGTTGCCATCGAGACTGCAGGTCGAAGCGCGGCGGCTGTGGATGGAGTCATCTTGCTGTTGCTGTTGCTGTGAGAAAATGTGCGAGAACTGCGAAAGCTGCGACGGTGCCTGGACAAAGCTGGTGGGCGAGCACAGCAGCGTCGGCGGTGGCGGCGTCGACTCAAAGACAGACACGGGTGTGACAGCCCGGGATGCGTTGGACGCATTGAATATGCCCGAGTCCGGGTTCGTGAAGCTGCGGATATGGCGTGAGGCGGCCGCACCGGATGATGCGGCGTACGGCTGCTTGGGCGTGATGAGGGTGCTGCGGCGGCGGCTGACCGAGGCGGTAGACCGGCTGCGTGCGCTGCTGGGTGCCGGTGAGGTACGGGCACGCTTCAGGGGAGCTGTGGCGATGGCGGCATCCTCGGGACCGAGAGCCTGATCCTGCGACCGGATCTTGGGAAGCAACAATGGGCCGTGTGTGCGAATGGGCGAGCGAGCCGGTGTGCTGTGGCGGGTGCTGGGAGCAGACACAGCGGGCGTAGTCAAGAAGGCCTCGGATGGAGTCGAAGAGGCGTAGGAGTAGGCCGAGTAGGCCGAGCACTGTGAGCTGGAGCGGGCATGGCCGTGGCCACCACCATAGGGGTGGAAGGGAATGTCCAGCAGCGAAGATGAGTCGTAAGAGAAGGAATGGGAGGTGGCCGGCGGCGGCGGTGTGGCCGAATCGCACGACGGGAAGGTAAAGTCAAAAGCGACGTCTGCTACCAGAGAGGACGACATGATGAAAACTTAAAAGGGGATCTAGATGTACGTCTCCAGGACGGCAATATGAGAGGGGTATTATGAATTAATGGTGGTGACAGGGCAAGGAGGCCAGCTCCAGAGACAGAAAGGAAGAAGGAAAAAAAAAGTAAAAAGCGATGGACAACAAGAGCTGCTTGTTGATACCAGACCAGAAAATGAGGCCAGGGGAAATGGCCGATGTAAATAGAGAAAATAGAGAGAAGATGAAGGGCTGATGGTGGACGACGGAGAACAACAACAAAGTGTGGAGAGAGAAAAAAGACAGAAAAGTCAGAGGTCAGGAAGTGAGGAAATGATCGTTGAAAGGAAGTCAAGGTTGGAATAATGTTGGAGAGGAGGAGGAGGACTGGATGAGAAGAGAGGATATCGAGAGGACAGACAGGAGAGGGGCAGGAGGGAGGATACTTATCCTCGAGATGATGCAGGTCGGGACAAACGACAGGCTGTGAGGGCGAGACGACGATGAAGAGTGCAGAGAGTGTGCAGAGAGGTGCAGACAAGGGGTGTGTGGAAGAAGAATGGTGGACAGAATGGTGGATAACGTCGACTTACACAGGATACGCTAACCGCGAAGGGGGGGTGGGTGGTTGGCCGGCGTCGTGGGCCGCGATCCTGGTCGCGGTCGTGGTCGTGGCCGCGTTGGGCAACGCATCTCCATCGCCGTCGTCGCGGTCAGTCTGCAGATTGTCAGTTTGCGCGCCAGACTACTGAGCAGACCACCCGAAACTCTGAAACGCGAGACAAAAAAAGAAACTGCAGCCACACCAGGACTTTCAAGACCGTCGATGCAAACGAATACCCCATCTACTCGTATGCTCGGCAATTTCAGCAGCCGCGCTGGCGGAGAGCTCATTTGGGTCGCTTGACCTGGCCCATTGTCCGATGGATCGATTTTGTCCATTTTGGCGCTGGGAAGGACAAGGGTAGAAGACAAAATAGAAAACAATGAGACAAAAGACAAGAGACGTGCAAAAACAGATATGAGAGACATGATAGAGTCAAATAATAGCGGACGAGAACAAGGAGTACTAGAACAACGGGCATGGGACAGTGAAAGCAACAAGTCGAAAAGTCAACAAAGCTCAAGCAAACAGGACGGACTGTCGACCCTGGCTTTCCTGTCTTCCATTTTGGGGCGAGCAAAGAGCATGGGTGTATAAGTGGCCCGGATGTGTTGACTCAACAGCCAACCAGAGCAGAGAAGCTGGCCATTCTGCGGTGGATGGGGGTCCAGGCACAGGGTTGCTGCCCAAAATAAAGAGCAGTGGGAGTGTCGCTCAGGATGTGGCCCAAGCTCCAAAACTGTTGACAGGTCAGAGTGAGGACGAAACAAAGACGGGGACGAGAAGAAATGGCGGGAAAAGACGAAAAGACGAAAAGACGGGAGAAGCGACTCACTTTGAATACACTAGACGGACAGCTAAGGCTTTGGGTTGGAGTTGTTGCTGCAGATCCACTCGCTGACGACCGTCCGTTTCTGTTTTTCTGTTCTGTTCTTCGTGTTGCCGTCGAGTGGAATATGCACGCTGGCGTGGGGCACAAGGTAACCCTGCACCTGCACCTGCAGCTTTGCAGTCTCTGCAGGACGCTACCAACACCGGCTTCTCTCGTTCGTCTTCTAGTTTTCTCGTCTTCTCTTTCTCTCCGTCTTCTCCGCCATTTGTTTCGTGTTTCCAGCCTGGGCCATCTCTGACTCACAGACGAACACATGGCAAGGAACTTGAGGACGATAACGGCAAAGGGTCAGGGGGACGAAAGGATAAAAGGTACGCGTGGGGTCGGACGCGGGGGACGGGACGTGGTGGAAGTCGAGACGGAAAGTCGTGAGCTCGTGATGAACGAAGAGAAAAGGAGCCCAAAACCGCGACGTGTTGGGCCGGCGAGATGTTGGCGCCACTTTGGTGATTGTTTGGTGGCAGGTTGGCGATATGGGAAAGAACGACCAACCCAACTGCTCAGTATTGACGGAAGGCGCACCCAGGTCCGGTCACGTGGAGCAAAATACAAACAGTCTTTCCTTCCACACGAGAGATCCATTGTTTTCTCTTAATCAATATGCTGCGCCTACTATTCTTTCCTTCAACCTTCTGCTCGTCTTCTCGTTTCCCTCGTTTCTCTCGTTTTCTCTATTTTTGGCGGACGTCTGGTATTGGAGAGGCCGCACATCTCACGGCCAGCAGAGCCAGGTGGGTGGCTCTTTCCATTTCTTCTTCTTCTCTCCTTCTGCCCCTGGAAAGGCCGTCCCTTCCAGATCGAAGGAAGGAACGTCCGCGCTTGCTTCAGATCCGGCCCCCAAAATAGGAAACATGACACAGGCGCCTTCTCGCCGAAATGGAAACAGCGACTGAGTACGACCTGTGCACTGATGTACCGATTACCGGGCGACTCTTTTGTGGCTGAGCCCTGGGGTATTTCGCAGAGAACACTTCAACAAGATTGCAGCGGCAATTGTCCAATTCAGCGTGAGATATGCCTCTTTGTCTTCTTGCCATACAAAAGGTGGCGCTCCACAGGCGCCTTTGCCCCTGCAATTCTCCGTATACTACGGAGTACGGAGTACAGGGATTGACTCCCGCTCTCTCACTAAAAAAAGAACGAAGCGCGCGGGAAGGGAGGGAAGGAGACGGAAGGCTGATCCAAGCGTCAGGAAGGTGCAAAGTACCATACATGCAAAAATGTGAGTAAGAATGCATAATGTACTCCGTAAATAAACATGAAATAGGGCTGTAGGTACAAAATAACATAGACTACGAGGGGTAAATAACAGCTCTGCGCCCTGGCAGCCGCTCGGCTTGTATGTTTGTACACCCAGGAGGCTTGTAGAGACGGTCCTCGGCGGTTCGAAGGCTACAGACGGATGCTGAGCATGTCGTGGACTGTAACACGGCTTCAGAGATGCAGTGCTTCGAGGAGGTACTTTTGGTTAATGATACGGGCAAAATTACGACGTATACATGACCTAAATAAACCAATCTGTGTAGGCGCCCTGTGGCCGAGCCATATTGTCCATTGTCTGCTGATGCACCATACGGGGCGAAAAAGGAGCGCAAAAGAAGAAGACGAAGCTTTGTTGACAGTACAGAGTACACTTTGCATGATGAAGCAATTTGGCCGCCGGGCTGCAGTTTTCACGACATCTACGGCGTATGAGAGCATGCATTGTCTTACCAGCTTCGCTTCGGTGAGAAAGGCAACACAGGCGCCAGCTCAAACTGTACCCGGCCGCCACAACACTGCAAGTGCACAGAGTATGGAGTGCTCTCACAGTTGGGTGTATACTGAGGTAAGAAGGAGTATGAAGCAGCAGTATGGCTTCAGCGGTGGCCTGTTTGGGGCCAGATTGATCGACTGTGCCTGGTTTTCAGGTGAGTTTTGTGTTGAGAAGGACCCATCCCGAAGAGTTGGCATGTTGTTAGGCCACTCCTACATGCACAATTCGATTTCTCTCATGCTTTCTTTGGCCACATCTCATATCCATCTCCAGATCATATTTCCTTTTTCTCAGTAACTTTGCACAGCCTCACTGGGTGCCAAAAGACAAAAGCTAGGCGCTGTTAACAAGTCTGCTGGATGCCTCAAACAATGAGCCTCCTTGATTGAGACAGCCTCTTCTCTGCCAAAGTCAACATCTGATTAGGGACGTCTAATTAGGCCAGGCCACTGCCAAAAATATACACAGCAACAAAGCGCCGGCCAGTTTACAGGCCATGATTCGTGAGCAGCAAAATTAGTAGAGCAAGTACAATAAAATAGCCAGGGAAAAAAAAAGACACTGAAGAAGCCGCGCGCAAAGCTCTAGGCGCCCGTTCTGTCGTCCTCCTAGCGCCAAATCGGCTCCGTCTCCTGATTGGACAGAATGCACTAACCACTTAGACAGCCGGACAGGAATCCACTATTTATTTCCATTTTAGGAAATACCTGCCATCGCCATTTTTCCTTTCCTCAACGGTCTCGACCGACTTTCGACTTTCGACTTTCGCCTTTGTTTCGTTTCATGTTGCATCCAACATGCGCCTCCCGGGAAATACGGATGCCTTGTGAGTTTTCTCTCGGTTTTCCCTGCCTTTTCTTCACTCTCTGCACCCCGGGAAAAGAGGTGAGTCACAGTCTGCAGGAGCTGTTGGCCCGGCAAGAGCTACTGCACCTCACGCACATTTTATGCACATCGACCCCGCTTTTCCCGACAACGCGTCCGGCCACTCACCACGCGTCAGTCCCGCGTCCCTTCCGCGTCCCCTCCGCGCACCAACCGCGCGACCACCGCGAGACCGCCGCGTGGGGCCGGCCGCTCCGTCTCCCCGCGCCCATACAGACGCGTCTCTTCTCGTCTTGTCCTCCGGAGAAAAGACGCGACGCGTCCCGTTTAGAGACTTTTCCGCTTCCTGCCGTGCTCACGAGATAAAACGTGCCTTGCTTGTTTTGCGTGCTTTGCGTGCTTTGACTCTTTTCGGCTGCCTCTCGGCTGTTCTTGACTCCGTGACTCCTCTTGACCCCTCTTGCCTCTTCGTGACCCTCCCTCTGCATGAAGCCATCCACACTCCTTTGTGATCCTCGCCACATCACACCGTCTTTTATCGCGCACAACCCGCCCGAGCCGGGAAAATAAGGCAGCAGTCAGTCGAGCCAGCCTGCCGTGTTCTTCACTTTCTTTCGCTTTGTACGCGCAAGTGTATCAAGTAGGCGATGGGGTGATGGGGTGATGGGGTGATGGAGTGATGGAGTGATGGAGTGAAAGAAAATATCGCTAGTTTGTAAACTGTAACGTTCTGTTTGCATTTCCGGTTAAACAACCTGGGTATCTCTATCCAATCGATTTGACTGCCGGCCAGGAAAACCACACACGAAGAAACAAAGGGAATAAAGGAATACGAAAAAGAAATGTAGCTAAGAAAACAAGAAAATGATACAACTTGGGTGGCCGGAAAGAAGATGCCGACAATCGCCTGACCCTTTTCTCCCACGATGGCGCTCTCTCCGTTCAACAAAGGACAAAGGAAATAATCATATGATTACCGCGTTACCGCGGCTTGCGTCGCTATGTGCAATGTGCGGGCAGATACCCATGCCTCAATGTACGGCGCAGGCCTTCTAGCTACGCAGGAGTCACGGGCTGCTGCACACACCGCAGAGCGCGCTTCATCGCCTCAAGCCGATCTTGTTCCTGCACGAGCATGCCCCGCGCAAGGTCTCTGATGGCCCGCCGTCCAATGCGCTCGTGCATATCCTGCCACCCAGCGAGCTCGCCGGCGACGGTCTGCTGTGAGAAGCGCAGCTCGCGGGACAGATCCTCGCTGAGAATCTCGCTCTGCCGGGCGCGCTCTTCACGCTCCTCCTTGAGTCGCTGGCGTGCATCGTCCAACAATCCCAGCGGCCAGCGCGTCGACCGGTTCATTGACTGGTACTCCCGCTCTGCCTGCTTACGGGTGGCTTGGATTTGGAGGATCAAGCGCGGGGGCCTACCCAGCGCCGCAAGGATGGCATCGACCGTCGACTGGATGGCCAAAAAGGCGGCACGGAACTGGACGTGGGCGTTGGCTTGTGGGATGGCAAGGGCACGAACGTAGCAGTCCATGGCGGAAATGTGGGCCGTGGGAAGGAACGAGATCAGCCCGACCTCTCTGCTGAGCAAGGCCGCCGCATCACGAAGGTCCGCCGCCGCTATGCTGACGCCGTTCACACGCCGCATCACGTTCTTTGTGGAAACATTGACACGCCGCACAAGGTCGCGCGCATGGTCCACAAACTGCTCTACCTCGCGGATGTTGTCCAGCGGCTCTAGCTCGTCGCGCACCTTTTCTGCGCGCGTCTCTGCCTTGAGCTTGCTGCGCTGCGCCATCATGTCCGGCTGGATGTCCGGAACAAGAATAAACTCCCACAGCATCTCGTGCTCCGCAAATGTCGGGTGCATAATCATCATCCGCAAAAACCAGTCCATCCGCAGCTGCAAATCCTTCAAAACTGCCCGGCTCGGCTTGGAGGGGATCTGGAACGGCGACCGTAGTCCCGTCACCGAAGGAATCCAAGACGCCGGATTTTCTATTCCCAGCAGCCGTGTCAGGTGCTCAAAGTCTGTTTGGGACCGACGGCACGTCGTAACCGCATAACTGACCGATGACACGGCATGTCCTGATTTGACCACAAAGCGCACACTGGCGTCTTCAACAAAATACGAACGAACGACGGCGGTTGTGCGCATGTCGGGCCCCGGTGGCATCGAAAGGAGCGTCAGATCGTCAATCTTATTGCGCATCTCGTCGTCCTTGGCCAGCTCGACCGCCGTCAGGCCACGCAGCTCTTTGGCGCCAATGTCCACGCGCGGGTCTCTAAATAACGTCTGCACCATGGCGAAACGCCCGTACTTGCTCGCCACCATCAGTGGCGTAAACATCTTGTCGTTGGTGGCGTTGACATCGACGTCGCACAGCTGCAGAATGCGGGCGGCGAGCTGGGTATCGTTGACAATGTGCAGCAAGGTGTTCCCCCGCGCATCAACGTGCTCGCTGACATGCAACCGATTTTTGTCGTCGTTTTGTGTCGCTGTCGCCACGCGGATGCCTTCGCTGACCATGTCGTAGTAGGCTGCGTGGTCATAGGACCGGCAGAGGGCAAACAGCGGTGTTTGGCCCTTCTTGTCGCGTTGTCGCCACGACATCATCGCTCCGTACATGTCTATTAAGAACGGCGCATGGAACAGGTAGTGCGCCACGCTGCGGCCCCAGATGTCTTGCAGCGCAAAGTAGGCTGTCATTTCATCCGGAGTCACTTCGTCCGAGTTGGCCAGCACGTTGATGACCGTCATGATCAGATCTCTGTTGCCTAGCTGGACGGCCGCGCTCAGGAGCGTCGTCTCTTCGTGGTTGATGTCCTGGAGCACAAAGCGCACCGGGAAAAGGTCCCGCAACCCCAAATAGTACTTGAGCGTGTCAATCCGCTCGTTCTGCACGGCCATCATGATCAGAGACTCGCCAAACGAGTCGTGCGTCTGTGACAGACGTTCGACCGAAATGTCCCCTTCTATGCTGCCGTCCATATTGCTGCCAAAGCTGGTGGCGCGGGACCTAAAAGAAATCTCGGAGCTGCTCGACATACTCCTTGTATCCAGAGCCACCTTCTTTGTCCGCTTGATGGGGAAGTGTAAAGAAAACTCAACTGGACCATCATCCGCGCCATCAGATTGTTGGAATGGGAACACGTGCCCGAGGCCGGAACCCTTGGAGAAGGCCTCGGCCTCCGACAAAACAATGGACGACCGGCGTGAGGACCGCGAAGATCGTGAAGATCCAGATGCCAAGCCGTTGGAGAATCCGAGACTGGCAAAGGACGACGGCCAGTCACTACCTGATGTGCGTCGTGAACTGCTGCCTTCCCTATGGTCGCTGTCGATATCACCGTCCCCGTCTGCAACCGCATCGTCGGATGCGGGCTCCATAATGGCTTTGACTGCGTCCAGGTCGCCCTTGGCCGTTGCCTCCCAGAGTGCCTTGTTTCTTCGGCTGGCACGCCGGAGTCCGGCAGAGGCACTCATAAGGTAGGTGATAACAGCCTCAAAGGTGCTCAACGCATAGCCCATCTCGCCGCTGTCCACGTCATCAATAAAGACAAAGTGACGCATGTAGATGAATCGCGCCAGAAGGTGCCGCTGCTGCGACCGGATGACAATGTACAGAAGAAGCGACACCAATGTGTCGGCATTGATCATAATGAGCGGTTTCTCGGTGTGTGTCTGCGTCGTGTCGTCGGCATTCTTCCCCTTCCCATTGTCGGCAGTGAGCTGGCTGACCGACTTCACCGTCGCAAGAAGAATCGACAACATTTCCTGCGGGCATGCCGCTGCTGCAATTTTCCGAAACTCTTCGACGACGCGGCCCAGTGCGAGGGTGACTTCGTGCTTGTTGCGCGTACCGCCGTCAATGTCCATGCCGAGCTGCGACAGGTCGATGCAGTCCATTTGGCGAATCTTGGATTCGAGCTCCAGGTCCTCTTGTCGTTTCATGGAGATCAGTCGAGGAAAGATGATGTGGTGCAGGTTCTCCGAAATGTACCGCTCAATGAGTCTCTCCACCAGGGGTCCCGTCAGATCCGTCGTTGCGCCAAGAAGAGACAGCTGTTGCTTATCAACTCCCTGAAAGATATCAATGGCTGTCGTCACGGCAGTTTCAAGCGAGGACCGCATAACATGCTCGTCGTCGTCGGGATAGAAATCCTCGCTGACTTGGCTGCCGCTGTACGTTGACATGTTGGAGCCACTGGCTCTGTCTGTGCCGTTTGCTGCAGCTGCCACAGTGAGATTATTGTTGTTGCTGTTGCTGCTGGCGCTGGTTGATTCTCCCGCTGCAGTACCAGTACTGCTTTCGGGCACGGCTTCGCTGCTCTCTGTAAGCTGGTCTTTGTCAGGTCGATCCTGGATCTTCACTGGCGGTTTTGTCGGAGCAGTAGAGGTACTGCTTATCCGTGCCTTCTTCAAGGCCGTCTTTATTGGACCATCCGGTTCTGGGTCGGGAATATGGCTTGCTGTCGGTGGAGGGGGGAGAGTTTGCTCGTATGCCGTCGTGAACTCCCGGTAGATTTTATCGAGACCGGGCTGCATTTGGCGGGCGATGCTTGGGAATTGGTTGAGGAGGTCGTGGAAGCTCTTGATGTCCTTTTTCCGCGGCGTCGAGGGGCCTGAATCGCTAGCAGCAGCACCGCCTTTCGCTTGTTGTTGCTGCTGCTGTTGAGCCTGTGTTGGTGCTCTGGGTGAAGGCTCTCCTGCAGCCGTGGCCGCCAAAGCGTTTATGGCAGTATTGATTGGTACCGTGCGCGGCAGAATGGCTGGGATCGTCGTCGTCGGCTCCCAAGAGCCAAGTAAGGGTCGTGAGATGTAGTAGATGAGCCATTGTTTGGGCTCCAGTGTATCGGAATACCATATGGCATCACTAACCAAAGCAGCATGGTTCAAGCTCTTGAAGCCTGTGATCTTGTCAGCGGCGTCTCATGAATCTGGCTCGGAGTCAGGGTCGCGTCTTACCTTTATTGCTGTAAACAAGATTGTCCTTGATAACCACACTGCGGCCATTGTAGGTACCGTACGGCTTGGCCTTGCCACGCATCTCCCGGAGATTCACGACGCCGTCCTTGCCGCCGGCTGCATTGGCGGCCGCTGCCGCCACGCGGGGATTGGGCATGCGGATGACATGGCTGGTCAGGAATTCGTCGAGATTGGGAAGCTCTGAAAAGGCGGCATTGGACTCAGTCTCGCGGTGTGTCAACAGCACCTCGGTTGTCGGGACCAGCAGGATATGGTTGCTTGTCGGATTGCACTGTGTCGACAGTGGGCTGCTAAAGAAGGCGGCGAGGAACGGGTTCAGGGGTTGAGGCATCGTGACGAGTCGTCGTGTGGTATATCCGCAGTTGTCGAGAGAGCCCGGGAAAGAGACGGCAGACGTGCTATCACGGTATCACCTGAGCTAACGCTGGCTCGTCCCACGGCGAGTGGTGCCGGCCGCCGCTCCTGGCATCAGGCGCGCGCAGTAGCCCAGCAAGCAATACTCGATAAGGAGGTATTTAGTGGCCGCCTGGGAGCTGAGAAGCTGAGAAAGGGGTGTGGTTCGGTCTGTGTCTGTCTGGCCTGGCTGTGTCCGTGGTGTACCGTCGCCTGTGGAGGAGAAGCTGGTCGTGTTTTTCTTTGAAAATACTGGAGAAGGTCTGTCGTGGGAAAGGTAAGGAGGGATTTATTCGTGATTTTCGGCGCGGAATGCTGTCGTGGAAATGGGTAACTGGAGCCCACAGCACTGCCGCGGTGTCTTATCGTTTATCGCCGTGTTTGGAGGTTTGCTACCAGGGCGGTTACGGGCGATTCGGGAGCGGAGAACAGAGAAAGCTACACATCGAGTCGTTGTGTATTGTTAACAGATGTGCATCGCTGGCTCAAAGTCGACTGGGTGACAGATGTTGTTGAGAAAAGGGGCAAGTTGATGTGCGTAAAGGAAAGGCGATTGCTTGGTGCGGTCGCTCTTTCCCCTATCGCGAACATCGAATTGGCCTGAGGGCTGGTCGCTCTTACCTGGTTCGCCTGGACTCCTCAAGCAGCTGTCTAGCGGGTTTTCAGGAGCATGTGCGCTACAGGGAGACCACTAGCCAATCAGATGCTCTTATCGCAAGAGATCGTCCACTGAGCGGAGAGCTGCTCGGGCGGCATTCTGGGCCTGGCCTGGACTTGGCCCCAGGGCGTCTGATGATGCGCCTAGGCACCATAGGGCTCAACCGCTGGAATCTTTTTCTAGGCGATATATGTTTAGGTCTCGATACTGGCCCCGCTTTACTGCCTGCCTGCTGCAAGAGTGGTTGCGGGAGGCTGAGCGCTCCCACAGACAGAGACGACATCTTGGGAAATGCAATTGCAACGCTTAGACTGGAGAGACAGCTTTCACATGTCTCTTGTCTAGAAACCGTTTTATTACCATTTTATTCACACACACGGCTTGAATGAGTGGCAGTGGTTGGAGGCACAAATGTGGTGGAGTAGAAACAAGACTGTGAATAAAAAGCATTCATATCAATCGGAATATAATGATATCAACACAAAAAAAAAAAAAAAAAAAGCAAAGTAAAAAAAAACCCAAGCAAATGGTATCAACGATCCTCGAACGCCATAAAATCCCAGGAACGCATGCATATGTACATCCCGAAAACAAAACAGACGTATAAGGCAAACGCAGGATAAGAACAAGAGCACAAGAAGATAAGCAGCCGGGGAGAGAAGAAAGCAGAAACTAGAGGGAACAAGTGTCGAGAGTGCCGTCATAGCCCAAGACACCGATTGACGAATTCGCCCCTTTGGCATTTACATGGTAGGAACCCGCTCGGATGGCGGCAAGGCGTGGCCCGCAGAGTCCCGCGACATGCTGGACCGGCCTTTCCCTTTGTTGCCACTGCCACTGCCACTGCGGCGTCCAGTCTGCACGTCGGCGTCGCCCTCTTCGAACGGCTCAGGATGGTGCTCGATGCTGCTTCGCGCACTGGCAGACGGGCTGTCCAAACCAACGAGGTGCACTTGATGCTGCGATGACTGCCGCAGCATGCTGGTCCGCTCGCCATGAGCATCGTCGTCGTCGTCGTCGTCGCTATAGGAGTCCACGTAGCCGCCGTCACTGCTGCTGCCACTGCCACCACCACCTCCCTGGCGTAGCAGCTCGCCGTCTGCAGACTCAAACTCGGGCGGGTCAACCCACTCGCGCGGAACGACACATGGTAGGGCCAGACCGATACTGGCGGCACGGTTGAGCCATGCAGGGCCTGGGCGGCCCGTCAGTTTGCGACATAGGTATGCCGTGAAGTGGTTGCAGTTCTTTGTCAAGAGGTTGTAGGACGGCCCATAAAACTCTTCCGAGGCGCTGCGGATGATGGCATCGATCTCGGCCGTTGTTGCCAACGTGAACCCCTGCAGAATCTCGCAGCGAAACGTGCCACCGGGGGGCTCGGTACGCGGCTTGGTCCAATACACGCCCGTGACACCACGGCGATCGTGGCCACCGTATGCATACTCACAGCCGTTGATGACGACGCCAGAGTGTAGAAGGGAGGTGCCCATGTGCCACAAGAGAGATGACCACCGGCTGGGCTAGACAAGACAGTGTTAGCATACATCCACCGTGAGATGGCAATGTGATTAGGGTACGGGACGTACTGTAAGGAGGTCATAAACATTGATGACGATTTCCGTCTTTTGGAGCGACAGAGTCGACCGGTGCGACGGCCGGGACGACGTCTTCTTGTGCTTCTTGGGAGCCATACTGGAGGCTTAAGGCTAGAGGAATGTATCGGAAGACGAGAGATAAGTACAACGTACTCCGTAGAAGCGGGTGCGCTTCTCAGATGGAAGGCTCGCTAAGTTCGGTGGAATGGGCGCCGATTGGAGGCGATCGTTTGCAGGAGGGCGACGCTCTGAAATGCAAAGACAGAAGACAGGAAGCTTCAAAGTAGAACGACGAATGTCCGTTGAATGGTAGAGAGCTTCGACGAAAAAACGAGCGTGTTGCGGAACGAGGGGCTCTTTGAAGAGTTGAAGAGTGAAAGAGTTAGAAGATGAAACGAACGCGACGCCAGCAGTCGGGCGTAAAGAAACAGGCAAAAGCGAGAGGATGCCTGTCTGCAGCTACTACAGGTACAGGGGTAGCTAAAGAGCGGATGATAAGCGATCGGTGGGCGCAATAAGATGGTCGGCCTTGATGGGTGCGAGATTTCGTGAAATTGTTTGAAGAAGAAGAGAAAAGAAAAGGGGAGAAGAGCGAGGGGGCAATAGATACAAATGTGCAAGTGCTTCAGCGAAAGTTCAAGGCTCACAGTTGGGAAGGCACCATCCAGGACGGCGGATGGCGGATGGCGGATGGCGGATTGGCCTGGCCGCAGCAAACTTGTCAAACACTGCATGACGCAGTGGTGGTACTGAATGCGGATGTGCTAGGAACTATGGGGAAGGCACGGTTTGCACGGTTTGCCTCTTGGGTGGGTCCAACAGGCAGGTAGGGAAGGAACCAACGACGCATCTGTGTTAGGGACCGAATAGCGAAGAGCGAGCCCGGAAGAAGTGTTAGTCCACCCCGGGCCCTTGAGCCTTGAGGTAGCAACTGAAAGACAGAGAAAACAGAAAGAGCGGCCTGCAGCCTCCCTTCTGCTGTATGCTGGGCGTCTGCCCCACCTTTGCAAGAGATTGAGAAGCGAGAGGAGCTCCACAGCACAGTGCCCCGCCAAAAAAGCAGGAGCGGCTGAGATCCAGGTTCAAAGCAAAAAAATTTGCTCTTCAATCCAATCTCGTCAAATCTTAAATCACACTCCACGACCACTCCCACGACAAAACATTTAAACCCCCAGCTCACGCACGACCACTTTTCGCAGAGAAGGAAATTTCTTTCCTTTTCTTCTCTCTTCTTCTCTTCCTTTCCCGACATCTTCCCATCGGGGGGCCTAGAGGCGCCCCCTTCGTCGCCCAAGACGTCGGCATTTTTCAGTCTCCGACCGTGCGCTGGTTCAACGTCGTCGTTGCTGTCTTCGTTCGCACACCCGTCGCAAGCAACAGCTCGGCCTGTGCTTGTTTTTCTGACGAAATCGACCCCGAAGTCGAAGTCTCTCTTTTCTACCACCACCACCACCCTACACAGTCGCAAGACAAAAAACGGCAAGATGCCCCCGAAAAAGGCCGTCGTTGAAGAGAAGATTTTGCTGGGCCGGCCCGGCAACAATCTGAAGAGTGGTATTGTCGGTCTTGCCAACGTCGGCAAGTCGACGCTGTTCCAGGCCATCACCAAGAGCGACCTGGGCAACCCGGCCAACTTCCCCTATGCCACAATCGACCCCGAGGAGGCGCGTGTCATTGTGCCCGACGACCGCTACAACTGGCTCGTGCAAAAGTACAACCCCAAGTCGCGCGTGCCCGCCAACTTGACCGTGTACGATATTGCCGGTCTGACGCGCGGCGCCTCGACGGGTGCCGGTCTGGGCAACGCTTTCTTGTCGCACATTCGCTCTGTTGATGCCATCTTCCAGGTCGTGCGGTGCTTTGACGATGCCGAGATTATCCACGTCGAGGGCGACGTCAACCCCACGCGGGATCTGGACATTATCAGCGAGGAGCTGCGGTTGAAGGACATTGAGTTTGTCGAGAAGGCACTGGAGAACCAGAAGAAGAAGACCCGCCAGGGTGGCCAGAGCTTGGAGCAAAAGAAGGCGCGCGAGGAGGAGGCCACGATCGAGAAGATCCTGGCATGGCTGAAGGACGGCAAGGATGTCCGGAAGGGCACCTGGACACCGAAGGAGGTATGTTCACATCCCATCCTCAACGAGAACCCCCCCCCCCCCCCCCCCCAACCTTCCCCCCACCTCCCAAACACTTTTATGATGACAAAGGGCCATGGCGCCTGAACCTATATAAACCCAGCTCTTCGAACAAAACCAGTACGCTGGGGACGTCATGAGATGAAACTTTCCAGTCTGATCTGCAATCGCTTGCGATTGCGTGTTTTCTGCACTACACATATATAGCTCTCCCTTCTTGACTATGTGTGTCCTGCTGCTAACACTCTACTCTCTCCAGATCGAGGTCATCAACCCTCTGTTCCTCCTGTCGGCCAAGCCTGTCGTCTACCTCGTCAACCTGTCCGAGAAGGACTTTATCCGCAAGAAGAACAAGCACCTGCCTGGTGTGGCGGCGTGGATCAAGGAGCACGCCAGCGGCGACACTGTCATTCCCATCTCGGTCTCCTTTGAGGAGCGCCTGACCCGCTTCGATACGGAGGCGGAGGCCGAGGAGGAGGCGAAGAAGCTCGGTGTCGAGTCGGCCCTGCCCAAGGTCATCCTGCAGATGCGCAAGGCTCTGAACCTGGGCAGCTTCTTCACGGTCGGCCCCGATGAGGTGCGCCAGTGGACCATCCGCAACGGCACCAAGGCGCCGCAGGCGGCCGGTGTCATCCACACGGACTTTGAAAAGACCTTTATCCAGGCCATTGTCTACAACTACAGCGTCCTACGCGAGCTGGGCGACGAGTCCGAGGTCAAGGCCAAGGGCAAGGTCATGACCAAGGGCAAGGACTACGTCGTCGAGGACGGCGACATCCTGCTCATCAAGGCCGGCGCGGCCAAGAGCTAGGTGTACCGTGTCCGTCTTCTGTTTAGTTTTCTGTCGATGTCTATTTAAAAGCATGAGTTCCAAAAGAGACGCCATGAGATTGTCCACCATGCATCATGATATTTCATTATATCATCTCAAAATATAACTTAAAGATTCCCCAAGCCTGAGTGTTCCGACATATACAACAGCTTCACTTAAGTCTGATGCAGTGACCGACAGCCTTATGGTGTACAGCATGTCATGAACTGTCATATCCTCCGTCCCTTGCTGTTGAACAAGCTGTGCTGTGCAGGTGACATTCACGTGGCGAAGATACCATCTGATCTGCCCATGTGAGGCAATGGGCTCGCGCTGAAACCGGCAGTCGCATCAGGGCCCATGCAATAATTCACTGACAGCACTGCCATTTGGCGCTGCTTAGATTTATTAGACGGATTCTAGATTCCATAATGCTGCCGTCTGTGTTCTGATTCCACACTCAGAACCGCAGCTCCTCCTAGCGCGCAGCTGCTTGGTATGGCATTGCGTATTGTCGTTCGGTCAAGTATTGAGGAGTCCTCCGTACTTGAGGCAATAGGCGGAACAGTGCGTGGCGCAGCTGGTTTATGTGGTATTTTTCCAAGCACCGGGTCGTCGTTTTCTCATTTTCGTGATCTGCAACTGGAAAACCAGTGCTCGTTGGCACCTTCCTGTGTACGTCGTACTCTGGTTGGAGACGACAACCGCTGTGGGCCCTGGTGATCGCTGCTTCCGTGTTCGCTTTCGCTGTGTTTAGGCACCTGCCCGTTCTGGATCAGTACTACAGCACTTGTTACTCCGTATTATTTACTTCTTCTCCGCAGCGACAGCATAACTAGCCGCTGTGTCGCGCTTTCCTCGCTGACGCTGGTGCAAACCCGTCCCTTCCGTCGTTGGAGCTTCATATACTCGTCTGTCTTTCTTCCCTTTCCCTGATTCCCCTGATTCTCAAATTTGACTTCACTCGTCACGTATCCTGCAATTGTCCGTTGACAACATTGCCGTTTTGTCCCAACGGTCTGACAGTTGGCAGTCCTCCCGCACCATCGACCCACACCTCGGCCCTGGCCCTTGCAACAAACTGCGCTGCCGTTATTGGCTCGGCCGACAGCACCGTTTCAGCGCTAGGCGCAGAACCGCATCGATTCAGCAACGATTCGCACGCAAAATTCACCCAAAAATCGAGAGGATAAAGCACCGCCTGCACACAAGAAAATAAGCCTAAAACGACCTGGCGAATTCGCCATTGGCACTGGCTCGGCTGGCTGAGCGCGCACCTGCTTCTCTCGTCCTCACCCCGGGCGTCGCAGCAATTCTCCCCGACCGCCGAAGGTTCCGCAATTGCCGCCAATTCTGGCTTCTCAATTGTGACATTTGAGCGCCACGACCGCCACTACTGATCACAAACTTCTAGAAGACTACCTGACTACGAAAGTACGGAGTAATACGAGACTACGACCACCGCCACACCCCCCTACCCCGTCACCCCGTCTTTCCCCCGTCTTTACCTCACTTGGTGGCGTTTTCTCAGACACTTCTCCATCAACCCTGCGTCCGACCAATCTGCTCCCCACCAGAGACCAGAGACCAGAGACCAGAGACCAGAGACCAGAGAACAGACACATATCGAACCTCTCCTACTCCTCGCACCCGAATACTTAATAGGAGCTCGAACAGACACAGCCTGCCCGCTTCCCCCGGTCAGATGCCAGACAAAGGCCTCTCCGTCGCGACCTACGCGGCTGGAGCGTCGCTGGCCACCATTGCTCTTGTCTACGTCTTTGCACCCACATACTTTATCGACAGTGCACCTCCCAGCTCCAGCAACCCTCTGTCTGCTCTCACGGGCCGCAAGACCGGTGTCGTCGGCCTCGCAAATGCCGCAAACGACTGTTTCATCAACTCCGTCCTCCAGGCCTTAGCCGGCCTTGGCGATCTCCGAATATACCTCATCCGCGAAACCCACCGGCGCAAAATCGACGACGCCGGCGTCTACAGCAACGCTGTGCCCCACGATGCCGAGGATTCTGGTAGTGAGGGTGGTGGTGGCCCCGGCCGCCGACCCATGCCTGTGTGGAAGGTCGAGGGCCTTCAGGCCGGCTTGGTCTCCAAGGGCCTCAAGGACATGATTGACCACCTCAATGAGCGGCCGATCTGTAAGAAAGTCATCACGGCGGGACCTTTTGTGCGCGTTCTCGAGATTGCCTTCCAGCAGCGTATAAGCCGGCAACAGCAGGATGCGCAAGAGTTTCTGCAGGTCGTGGCCGAGCGCCTATGCGACGAGTACCATGCAGGACGGAGGGCGCGGCGGTACGCAAAGCGGCAGGCAGAGAGAGAGGTTTCCTCCGGTGCGCCTGCACTTGGTGCATCTCCTGCGGGTGGTGCGGCAGGTTCATCTGTCGCACTAAACGGCAATGCCGTCAACGAGAAGCTCGCAAGTATCGCTGCCACTTCAAACTCGAACGGTGGCCAAGACACACCATCTAGCGACGATGCAGCGCAGAGCGTGCTCGACCTTGACAACGAGGAAGAAGGCTTTCCGATGGAGGGCAAGATAGAGTCTCAGATCGAGTGTCTCACATGCGGTTTCAAGCCGCGACCTTCAGAGCAGACGTTCTGCACGTTGACGCTCAATGTGCCGCAGGCATCCTCTACGTCGCTCAGCGCCTGCTTTGACTCCATGCTCAAGACAGAGTACATTGAGGGGTTCAAGTGCGAGAAGTGCCGCCTCGTCCATGCGAAGCAGACGTACGACCTGGAGCTCGCCAAGTCCAAGTCAGAGTCGCACAGCAAAGAGTTGGCGCATGCCATTGAAAAGCTCCAGCAGGCGATTGACAGCGACCCGGAGCGCCCGCCGCCCGATGTCGCCCTGCCCGACTCCCGCAATGCACCCAAGCGGCGCATTGCACGCCACTTCCGCCTCGTCAGCTTCCCCAAAGTGCTGGCCATTCATTTATCTCGCTCGATCTACGACGCCTCCAACCAGTCGCAAAAGAACTCGGCCAAAGTGTCTTTCCCCGAGCGCCTCCCACTCGGCAGCATCCTGAACCAGCGCAAGTACAAGCTGATTAGCGTCGTGATGCATAAGGGCAGCCACCACAGCGGTCACTATGAGTCCTTCCGGCGGCAAACGATTGCTCCGCCCTACTCGAACCCCAACACGTTCCGGCCGTCTCACGTCTACTCCCCGTCCAGCAGTCCCGCGGCGACGACACCAAAGATTGGCTCTTCGGATTCCCCAACATCATCGTCTCGCCTTGTAGATGGCATTAGCCCCGTCTCTTCTACGGCAGAACTGCCCCCGGCGGCAACATCGACATCTGTTGATACGAACGGCAGCAGCCCAACGCAAGAGTCGCTAAACATGCTGCCGCCCAAGACCAACGCCGCAATCGGCAGGTCATCGCGGTCGTCGAGCCTGCGTGGGCGCTCGTCGTCGTCGGCCGCTGTGCAGCCTGGCCCTACGTCGGCACCTCGCGACCCCACCAAGGAAGATGACGGCAATGGCAGTAGCAGCAACAATGACACGGCTGGTGAAACAGCAAGCCTTCGTTCCATCACCCGTTCGACTCTCTCTAGAATCACATCCTCGTCTCGCAGCGGCAGCCGCGCTGGCAGCCGTAGTGGGAGCCGCAATGGCGGTCTGAGCGGCCGTCTTTCGCTGCGCCCTGGAAGCAAGGATAGCTCTGCAACGGCCAACGGTGCTGCTGCCACCGATAAGGGAAAGGCGCCGTCGACTACATCAACCCCTGCTCCCGTCCCCCAGCCTCGCCATAAGAAGAAGAAGGCCCCCGACCGGTGGTGGCGGATCAGCGACGAGAAGGTGCGCGAGGCCAGCACGAGAGAGGTCCTTGGCATGCAGCGTGAAGTGTACCTGCTGTTCTACGAGCTGGAACGGGACCCGTACATGGGTTGAGATTCTCTCTTTCTTTATTCATTCATATTCTGCCGGCATTTATTTTGATTTTGGCATGCTTTTGTCCGCTTTGCATTGAACGAGTCAAAACATGGCATAAGTTGGCGCTGCGGTTCGTTTTTGTCTATCGTTTTTGGTTCTTTTGTATATTTTGTCATTTTTACGTCTTCCTGTTGTCTCTTCATACACAAAGTTGTACATAGTCTAGCATAGAAGAAGATGGTGCCTCAAAAACAGGTTAGAGTCGAATTGAACATATTTGAGAAATCAGCGTCATATGAATCAAGATAAAATGCTCCAAATTTAGTCTGCTCCCTTGTCTGATAATATGAAAAGTTGCATCTATATGGTCTGTTTAATTATTGATTACGAAAATGTAGGAGAATGTTTTCATTATAATAATAATAATAATAAAATAGCAACAACAAATATGAAAAAGAGAGGACAAAGTCGCATTAAAATAGAAATTTAATTCGTGTGTTTAAAAAGACAGAAAATAAAACAATAAAAACCTAACCAAAAAAAGTACACTTGGGCCAAATCAAACAAAAACAGAAAAATCAATTATGCAAAAAAGCGCCCCCTTCGTATGCTTTTCATACACCTTACACCTTTACAGTTGGCGTATCCGATATTACGTACTTCTGCCTGTACTCTGAATGCTTCCGCTACGAGCGCTTCTTCTAGTCGCGCTGGCCAAGGTACTCCTGGGCAATCTTGGCCGCCTCGTCCTCGGTCGGTGGCACGGCCTTCTTGGCCGCCTCGGCCTTGGTGCGGTCGAAGCGCCACAGACCGCCCGTCTTGTCGCTGTCGCCGTTGACGGACAGGTCGACGTTCGCAGCCAGTTTTGACAGGACAGGGTCGACCTCGCCCTCGGGCAGGGCGGAGAAGTAGCGACGCTCCCAGACGCGACCCTCGGCCTTTTCTTTGGCACGCATCTCGCGCTGGGCCGTCTCAATCTTGGTCTTCTCGTGGCTCAGGGTGTCGAGATCGCCCTTGGCGACGGCGGCGGCGACGTTGCGCCAGGCGCGACGGCTCTCAAGGGGGTGCTGCTTTTCGACCGGCTGGACGTTGAGATCCAAAGTAGGAGACTGGGCCGGCTCGTAGGTGGTGACGAGGGTGCTGCTGCTGTTGGACTTGGCGGGGCCCTTGTGGATCGAGAAAGCCTTGGTCCACTGGCCCGAGGCGTTGTACAGAACCTCCTTTTCGCGGCCCGTCGGGTACATGACGGCGGTGACACTGTTCTTCTTGCCGCTGAGCCAACCCTTGCCGCTGTAGTCGATGCGGGCGGTGTAGCCCGTGGACGAGGTGATGTAGGAGCAGCCGTCAAGCTCGACAAACGGCGCGCCAAAGAGAAGACCCTCGATGTGCAGGCCGGGGAGGGTGATCAAATACTTGTCGGGCTCTCCCTCCTTTCCATCTGCGCCCTTTACAGGCACAGTCAGGACGGCATGGCCAATTTGCTTGATGATGATGGTGCTCTTGAACGAAGCCTTTTGCGCGTTGTAGCCCTCGAGGTGGACGCCGGTGGGCACGTTGGTGATGCTGTATGCAGTCGCAGGCGGGTGATGGCTGACCTGCTCGCTGACGAGCTCAGTGGTACCAGAGCCCTGGGGCGCTTCGGGCGACGCAACATCATCCTCCCAGGTGCCGAGGAACAGCTCGCCCAGGAAGGGGTTCAAGGGCTTCTTCTCGTTGCCGTACTGCTCGCTGCGGCTGGCGTAGTGCTGCTTGAGGCAAGCCAGGAACCACTTGAGCACGAGAACAGCACGCTTCTCCGGGTCGGGCTCGTGGGCGGGGGCGGAGAAGAGGGCGGGGTGCTCGGCCCAGTACGAGCTGAACTCGGTCAAACTCTTGGCGGAGACGATGAAGGGCGGGGCCGTCAAGCTGGCGAGGTCACCGTTGAACGAAGCGATGGACTGGGGAGGGACTTGTCAGCGATGCTTTTGTAAAGAAAAGCTATTGTTGATTCAGGGGCTTACCTTGACGAAAGAGGTCCAGCTGCTGCCGCTGGCCTGAGCCGCGGGGGACTGCTGAGAGGTATCCATAATGCGTAAGGAGATGTCAATTGTCGGGTGGTAAGACTGAAAAGACTGATTGGCAGATTGGGTTCGTGAATCGACAAAAAGCTGTGATGACGATGAGTTGGCCTGAAAAGTGACGATTTTTTGTTGAGGGGAAGTTACGAGCTAAACGATGCTCTTTAGGAAACTAGAAAGAGCGCAAGGCGACAGTGACAGCAACCGCGGGCGAATTAGTAGCTAGCAGTGGTTGCTTGGCGGGCAGTGGTTGGTCGCGTGTGGTGAGTTGTGAGGGAAAGGAAAGAGCGGGCCGTGGAGACACTGAAGAGTGGGCTGGGCGGTGAAGGCGTTGCTGTCGCGTGAGGAAGGTGCGGCTGGAAGCCTGTGGGGGGCGCTGATATAGGTACTGAAAGACTCAAAAGAAAGAAGGAGCAATGGAGCGGAGTTTGGAAGAAAGTAGGAGTCCGAATGAAGAAAAAGTGAAGGAGCGATGTTAAGGCAGGAGAATAAAAGACTGGATGGGGGGTTGGATCAGATATTAGATGAGATGGACATAGATATCATATACCAGATACCAGAACGGATTGCGATGACGACAAAGGATGCACGACCTGACAAAACAAGGTCTACTGAGTGAAAAGTGCGGCAGAGACACGGCCAACGCAGGGCTCGACAGGGATTGGAATGTGCAGTGTTCCAGTGTGTCTTACTACTGTAGTCGTACGGAGTAGTTCGTAGAAGGGATTAGAAAAGTGGAGCCTAGAATGAGGAATTTTGGCGGGGTTTTCGTACTCGCCAAAAGACCGTGGTTGTTGGCGTTGTTGTTGGGCAAAGTGCACCTTGACGTCAGAGCTGAAATTGTTTTGGTGTCGGTTTGGTTTTGGTTGGAGGTCACCTGACATGTAGTCCAAAGTGTGGTGGAAGGTGATTGGCTGCAGACTTACACGGAAGTGGGCCACAAAAGGAAGGTGAAGGTGAGCCTCGACAACATTTTACCCTCATTTTCGTTTGATCATTATTTAAACGGAAGCAATTGTTTATATGAATGTGAAAAAGTATGAGAATTCAGAAAATTTAACAGTAAAATCACCAGAGTTTATAACCAGATGTATACAGGACGTACACGTTTTGGCCGTTGAGCCCTCATTTGTTTACGCCGTGCTCGTCTGATAAATGGCATCTGTACTCTGTCTCTGAACTTCATTGCCTTGTAGCTACTTCAACTTGAAATCTACATTTACTCATACGGCACACATGGCGTTTAGTTTATTTCCGACACGTGGAACTGTGGGTGGCTCTGTAGATCCGACGAAATCGTCAGCACCAGGAACGAACGGAGGAAAAGGCAGGCGGCATATTTTCAAGAGTTAGGCTACACTTGCAGATGCAAGAATGACGATTCAAGGAATCACAAGATTGACGGCAAACACGGAGTTAAAGGCACATCTTGTCATTAATACACAACGTCCCTATTATTGGCTCTGCTCATCCAACGAGACAACGAGCCGTTTTTACTGTTCCAACGTGCCGCCAATCATACCGAAAGGTGGGCTGTCCACCCACCAACCTCAAAACTACATATCAAATCGAAAAAAAAAGAAGAAGAGAAGTAGGAAAACTGATCTGGGAAGGAGACAAAACCACAAACCCACCAGCGCACCGGTAGTCTGCGCGTCTGACTTCTGCCCCCACTTTAGAGGCGGTATCTGAAGTGCTTGTTCTGCTTGTCCGTGAGATCCTCGAAGCCCTCCATGGCCGCCTCGGTGGCGGTCACCTCATCGAGAAGACCAACACGGGCCTTGGCGCGGTTCTCCAGCCAGCACCAGGTGGTGTAGATGATCTGCAGACCAATGGCAGCACCGTAGGAGCCGGCAAGACCCTTGATGGCGGTCGGGTAGCGGGGCGCCTCCTTGGCCAGGAACAAGTGGGGACCGGCAATGTTACCCGCACAGTAAATAACAAAGTAAATACCGAGGACGGTCGAGCGCTTGGTGTGACCGGCGGTGTTGAGGCCGGGAAGCGTCCAGTTGAGGACGACTGGGGAGCCGAGGATGCCCTGCATCCAGCACATGCCAACAAGGGCGAAGCGGTGGGTCAGAGGGATCTTGAGGATGCCGATAAGGCCAGCAAGACCGGGGAGACAGCCGACTACAGCTGTTAGCACGGAAACCAATCAATTTGTTAGAAGAGGAACGGGGGGACATACGAATAATGGTCACACCGACCATGTTGGGGAACCTGGACAGGTAGCCGAAAGCAATGACCATAACCAGCTCAATACCACCGACGGGGGTCTGCAACAGACTGGTCTTGAGCGGGCTGTAGCCGAAGCCGGCAATGATGGCAGACAAGAAGTTGGTCACGCCGCCATTAAGGATGCCGTAGCAGATGGCCATGAGGAAAAGCAGCCACGACTTGGGGTCCAGCAGCGCCTCCTTGATCTGGGCGGGCACAATAACGTGGTGCTTCAGACCAGTCTGGTTCTGCGAGATACGCCAGACAGCAACAACCTTCTCGTACTCGGTGAGCATCTTGGCGTTGTGCGGGCCGTCGGGCAGGAAATACAGGATAACAAAGCCCCAGGCGAAGGTAATGGCGCCGACGATAAGGTAGATCAGCTTCCACTGGGGGATGGCAAGGCCAGTAGTGTGGCCGGCACCGTAAGCCAACAGAGCACCGATAATGGATGAGACACCGTTGACGGACAGCCAGTACGAAGTACGCAGACTCTGCTCCTCACGGGTCCACAGCATGGAGGTCAGGATAATGAAGGCGGGCGAGACGACGGCCTCGAGCAGACCGAGGAAGAAACGAATGGCAAAGAAACCCGAGAAGCTGAAGACTGCGGCCTGGAGCATACAGACGGCGCCCCAGATGAAGAGCATGACACCGATGAGGCGGCCGATGGGGTAGCGCTGCAGAAGAATCTGCCAAGGGTAGGCGCCGGTGAGCCAGCCAAAGTAGAGCGCGGACGAAACCCAGGAGTAGTCGTTGCCCTTCATGTGGGTGTCGGCCTGGAGGCCGTACGCGTTGGAGTAGTTGAGGCTGAGATGTTAGTTGTGGTCGAGGAGAAAATAGTGCATGAGGAGGGGAGAGAGGGGACTCACGTCTGCTTGTCAAGGAACGAAAGCATGTAGGTGGTCATCATCTGTTGTGTGTTAGTTGAAGCCAAAGTTGTGCCAAAAAGTGCTTCGTATATGATGTCGAAGCGATGCCGGAAAAGTAAACAAAACGCCGAGGATCACAACGATGCTGAAAAAAAAGAAGACCTACCATCGGCAGAACAATAAAGTCCAGCTTTCTCCGGACCTTGACCGAGTCGCGCTTGAGCTGTTCCTCGTCGTACTGCTGCGACTGCTGGAAGTACTCCTTACCAAGCTCGTTGAGGTCGAGGCGCTGGCCCTTGAGGCGGTTGAGGAAGTCGCCCTTCTCAACGTCCTTGGTCGTGCCGAAAGCATGGTCGGCCGACGAGGTGGCCGCAGCCTCATCAACATCCAGAACCTTGGACATGATGTGAGTGTGCGTGAGGAAGGAAAAAGAATATATATCTTTGATGTGAAGATGTGATGATGTGGTGATGGGGTGTAAGTTGAGGAGAGTAATCAAGGACAAGACGATTGGTGAAAAGGAAAGAGAAATATCCAAGGACACAAAGTCAAGACTAAAACAGTGACCAGGGGTGTTGAGAAGGGAATTGGGGATGCACAGGCAAGCTCATGAATCGAATCGAAGCAAAACAATCCAGGAGAGGGGGATGCAGGCGATCTTTAAGCTCCTGGGATCTGGGTCGCGCGGCGTGTCGACTGACTGCGACAAAAAGAGGTAGAGATACCACGGCCCCGGCTGTCTGGATTCTGGGATAATGCAGCTGGCCGTTTCTTGCCTCGTGTCTGTGTGTCTGTGTGTCTGTTGATTCTGCTACTCTCTTCTGGGAGGTAGTCCGGGAATCCCTGGCTGCTTTTTTGGGTGGAAGCTATGGAGAATGCTTGTTGCTGCCCTGGCAGGATGAATCGAGGCGAAGGGCGAGGGAGGTAGGAGTGGGAAGCGCAAGCGAATCTGTACTGCAGCTGTCAAGTACTGTGGTATGTGTTTCTGTCTTTCTGGTTATCATGGGGTTTCCGTCCTCATGGCTATGAAGTATTTTCGCATTTTATTTGCGATTAAGTTTTAATGGCTCTGGGGGCCCGCTCCGAACGTCGTATCTTTGCTCCACGAACTACAGCTTCGGACGGAAAGAGCGTCTGGCGTCGCTGGCGTGGTGTGCACCAAATCAAGAAAGGGCAACCAAGAAAGACAAGCAAGACATGGAAATGGCAAGTGCATGCGGCTGCTCTTTCCTTACAGCATGACTCTTGCAGTATTCCTCTTTCCTCTCTCTCCTTACGCGAATCCACTTCCCCTCTCCTTTCCCCTTTTCCTCTTCTTCTCTTTTCCACCTTACAAGCTTCTTTTTTCTCGTCTTTTTGCTCCTCGCGCACTCTCCGACGGCGTCGCGGCGCACATCCTGGTTGTTCTCTATCTTTGCCGGTGGAGGACGGCGCGAAATTGGGACCCGTCCGGTTGGCCCTCGTCCGCCACAGCCAAGAACGAAACCGTCAAAATACACCAAAACACGCCAAAAGGAACACCCCCAAATAGGACCAAGCTTCCTTGGAGAAAATTAGAGACACACCCTCCGTCTTTGCCATGCACATGATGCACAGCCATCAGGCGGCTCATCAATTAACACAGCATGGAAAAGAGGGTCAAAGAGGCCCTCAAGGCCTATCTCGACAGCCTATTCGATAGCGCAACTGATAGCATCGAGGCTCCGGCTAGTTTTCTATGGGCCAACGAGCCTCCAGCAAAGATGACGAGCCAACAAGCTACCCAGTAGCGCAGTGCTCGATAGCATCCCAAGAGATAGCCTCCGCATTCTTGGCCCTCGTGCTGTGTCGATTGCCGGAGGGCCAGAGCCATGAGGGGCACAGAGACACAAAGCCATATCAGACAGACCAGGCGAGCAGACGAGAAGATGAGAAATGGGCAGACGACAGACGAAGGACGAAAGGGAGGAACAGCAATGGTCAGCTCGGAAGCTTGATTCTGAACCGACAAACGTCTCCACGTCCGGACTTTGGCTCTAAGCTGGCCCCAAGTTCCCTCCAAAACTGACATCCCCAGACAGAGAAACCTTACAAGGGCCAGCCAGCAGCCTTTCGATCTCTCGATAGCTTCTCTGATAGCATCAAGCCTTCCCTCTATTGACATTGGCTCTATTGTGTTCGTCTTGCACAAGGCCAGACAGCCTCTTCTGGTTTCCTGATAGCATCGACGAGCAAGAGCCCCGATAGCGTTTCATTTCGCCCGTTTCGGACTGCCTCGTTTTACGGCAAGTTTGCCTACCATTATCAGTGCTACTGCCCACTCACCGGCCGGCACCAGTCCGCTGTCGATCGGCCCGCTCGCTCGTGGCGTCCCACGAACACTGCAGACAAACAGGCAGCTTGAAGCAGACAAGCTCGACAAGCACCAGCCAAGAAACAGCCAAGAAACAGCCACACTCTGTCACTTTTGAGGTCAAACACCTTCTCAAAGAGAAGGCTACGACGCTACGACAGATCCGCACCGCACGGAACGCTACCGTCCACGCTGCAGAAGTGGCTTGCCTTCTCTTCTTTTGAGTTCAGTAGCCAATCGCCGTCGCAAAGATCGGCGGGGGAAAGCGAAGGCAGAAGGAGAAACAACGCACAACGCACTGGCCGCCAGATATTCCAGATACTCCCACTCTGCGGCTGCACCTGTAAACTTACAGTCCACACTTGCAGACCCTCGGGACATCCAAGGGCGTACGAAGACGCAAGCGCGAGGCAAAGTCTAGCACCGATTTGCTTGGTTCCTTTTGTTTGGTCCCTTTTGTTTTCTCATCGCATACGGAAATGACAACACTTTGATCGATTTCCAAGCCTTTCATACTCCATACCATCCATACTCCCTTCTTTCGCATCTCATCCCCATCTCATCCCCATCCTATCCTATCCTATCCTGAGGGCAAACTCGTGGCCACACGCTATCGCTCATCTACCAGTCGTCTGTGAGATCCATCGTGACGGTTCGGCTTCTCTAGTTTATTTCCCTGCGTATTGCTTCTCAATTTTTTTTTGGGCTCTCTTCTTTATCTCTTCTTATTTCCCTCTCTCCCTTCCTCTTCTTTCATCTTTTCATCTTTTCATCTTTCCCGTATCTTTCCCCTTGCCTTGCATTATCGATTGCTGTATCGTCTTCTTTTGACTGCTCTTTCGACTGCATCTCCATTCTGCACTTCTGTCGTCGACCTCATCACCTCTTTGGTCTTCCCTTTCACACACACACACAACCCCCCTCCCCTCACATCATGTCGTCCACTGTTACGACAACGGCTACGGCCACCAGCGAGGCCGTCTCCTTGCCGACCAAGTCCTGGCAGTCCATTGTCGAGGCCAAGCAGGCCGAGCAGCTGTCCCGCATTCCCAAGGAATGGCGTCTCACAAAGGAGATGTACCCGGCCGAGGGCACCGTCGATCTGCGCCCCGTTGCCAGCACCTGTGGCATTCTGACGGAGCGTGAGCTGTTGATTACCGGCGACAAGTACGATGCCACATCCCTCGCTGCCGAGATTGCCAAGGGCACATATACGGCCACCGAGACCATTACTGCTTTCTGCAAGCGCGCTGCTGTCGGCCAGCAGCTGTGCTCTTTCATGACAGAGATTCGTTTTGCTGAGGCCATCGAAAACGCCAAGAAGCTCGACGAGCACTTCAAGGCCACAGGCAAGACTGTTGGTCCCCTGCACGGCCTGGCGATGACCTTCAAGGAGTGCTTCCACATTAAGGGCTTCGATGCCTGCAACGGCTATGTGTCGCGCTGCTTCGACAAGTCCACGACCACGACCCCCGTGATTCAGCTGGTGGAGGACGCCGGCGCGGTTGTCATTGGCAAGACCAACGTCCCGCAGACCATGCTGGTGGCCGAGTGCCACAACAACGTCTTTGGCCACACCAAGAACCCCATTGCCAGCAACCTGTCGTGTGGCGGCTCCAGTGGCGGCGAGGGCTCAATTGCTGCTTTCCGCGGCAGCTCGCTTGGTGTCGGTACCGATGTTGGTGGCTCGATCCGTCTCCCTGCTGCGTTCAATGCTGTCTATGGCTATAAGCCCTCTGTCGGTGTCTTGCCTTTTATTGGCTACGCTCCTTCTGGCTGGTCGGGTGTCAACAGCGGTATCCCTGCTGTTCTTGGTCCCCTGGGCCAGTCCATCCGTGACATGAAGCTCTTTACCGATGTCGTGCGCGCTCAGCAGCCGTGGAAGTTTGACCCTGCCGTGATTCCGGGTATCATGGAGACGCCCGTCGACAAGACCAAGAAGCCCGTGGTGGGCATTCTGTACGAGTCCGGTCTCACGCCCCACCCGCCCGTCCGCCGCATTCTGCGTGAGGCCGTGGCCAAGATTGAGGCCGCTGGCTACGAGGTCCGCGACTTCACGCCCATGTGCCCCGACTTCAAGGAGCTGCGCGACATTACCGCCGAGATGCTTACGTCGGACGGTCTGTCGTACCAGACGCGCGAGCTGGCCAAGTCAGGCGAGCCTGCTGTGCCCTCGGTGGTCAACTTTGGCTACTGGGGCAACCGCCGCCAGGAGCACGAGGAGGTGTGGGCGCTGAACACGCGCAAGGGCGCCTTCCAGAAGAAGATGCTGGACGCATGGCAGGCGCTGGGTATTGATATCCTGATTGCCCCCTCGGCACCGCACACACCCATCCCGTCGGACAAGACGACGTCTGAGCTGTACACGGTGGCCTGGAACGCCATGGACTACCCGGCGATTATTGTGCCCTTTGGCCACGCCGACAAGACAAAGGATGTGCCGGACACGGAGTTTACGCCCAAGAACGACCTCGACGCAAAAATTCACACGTGGTGTAAGTCCCAAGCCCTATCCCCCAGTATTCTAATTTACACGTACAAAGGTGGCCCACGCTGACAATCCAGACGACGCCGAGCTCATGCACGGCTCGCCCACCTCCGTACAGTTCGTGGGCCCACGCCTGGGTGATGCGGCCCTGCTGCACCATGCCGAGCTGCTGGACGCTGTCCTGCATGCATAATTGCGTCATGCTGTCGGTGTGCCTTTTGACTTTCGCATGGTGGTATATGTACATAACACAACTCTGGGCGTTTGATCGAGGACCGCACCGGGCTGCTGTACAAGTAGCTGTATCTGAGAAACATAGACTATATAAATTTGAACTTGACGTTCTTTTCTCTCATCTCACTGCTGCCATCATATTTCATACTTGTTGACTGAAGATATCTATCATGGTACAAGGCAAGCCAGTTTGAACTTCATTCAATTTGATTACATGGTGCTCTGCTACTGTTTGGCACATAACACAACTATTCACCTTTATTTTGCACTACATCTTCTTCTGGTGAAGTTGATTAACAGCTTCACTTCACCATTGAGTCAAATTATCCCTTGTCCCAAAACTGCCCATTGACCAAGATGCTATCAGCAGCAGTCTGTCGGTGAGAGCTTGGTTATCGTCAGATGTGTGTGAGCGATATCGTAAGCTTTCGGTGATTGTTATACCAGCCGAATAACCTCATTGCCCCCCCTGCAAATCGCGACCCGTCTTTGGGGGCCAAGCACAGGTAAAGCACAGCCTGGCACAGGCGCTAAGCAGGCCAAGTCCGAGGGGAGGCTGGTCAGAAACCTAAAATTGCAGAAATGACGGCGCTTCGGGGCGGTGAGATCCGGCGAGGTGTTGATCCTTTTACCACTGCACCAGTGGGCCAAAAAACAGACATGCCTGCAGAAGCAAACACTGGTAACTAGGTCTATGAAGGTACTTCAACACATTTTATCCCCACCTCCCTAAGCAGTGTGGTTCCGTTGTCCGTGGCCGGACGACTGTAAAAGAGAACACATGGCAGCTATCCATTGTGTGCGTTCCTGTACGCATGGCCGCAAGAGTTGCAATGCTCATGTGTGAGTTTTCGGTGCGGTCGCCCCTTCGAGAAGAGCAGTGACAGTGCAACAGAAAATCAACAAAAAGGGGAGAATCAATGGAGGGAGAACAGATGGGCAAGCCCTCGTTAAAAAAAAAAAACAAATCCAACAAAACTATGTCTTCACGATTGCCGACTGCAGTCTCCTTCAACGGCTGACCTTGCTCACACGCCCAAGTGCTGACACCGCCCATCCCTCTTCACGTCTCGTCTTCCCGCGCCTCTTTCTTCCGTCTCTCGTTTTCGCGGGCGATGGCTTTGAAAAATGAGCTTTGCGGCGCCTTTTTCCCCCGGATGAGTCTGTTTGCCGTCTTGTTCTGTTCAATGTAGGCCATGTCCTGGCCGCCGCTGAGGTCGCGCAGGGTGCCTGCGGTCCGCTTCGCCGGTCTTCTCTGGCGTGGCGCTTTGCGCAGCGGTTTGCCGTCGGGGCCGTAGAACATGTTGCTGTCGGCCATGAGACTGGCACTCTCCTTGTCCTCTTCGTCGCGCCACGACTTGCTCTCGACCTCGACAAGGATCTTTTGCAACAGCTCGCGCCGGTCGTGGGAGGTGGCAAAGGCGAGATCCGGCATGCTCTCGATGCCCTTGAGGTGGGTAATGACCTTGAACGCATAGCCCTGGTCCACCAAAAAGGCCTGCCGCTTGGCCGAAAAGGCCATTTCGGTCGTGTCCTTGGACACGAGCGAGTAGAAAAATGCGTTGAAGCCGTCCTCGTTGCGCCGCTTCGCACGGAGAATACGGCCGAGGCGCTGTGCCTCCTGGCGACGCGAGCCGTACTGCGCCGAGATCTGGATGAGCACCGTGGCTTCGGGGAGGTCGAGGGATGTGTCGTTAATCTTGGATAAAAATAGCGTGTTGTACTGTGGCGAGTGTTGGAAGTAGTCTAGGATCTGTTGGCGCTCGGTGTTATTGGTTCTACCGTATAAAAAGGGCTTTATTAAGCGCTTTGTATACGCCTCGAGGGTATATACGTTATCGGAAAAGATAATGATTTTGTCGCCGCGGTTTTCGTGATACTGGATTAGGTACTGGCAGGCCTGGAACTTACCGGGGTTTATAGCGATAAAGATAGACCGGCTACGTACATTAGCGCGCATATATTCCTTAAAAAACTCGGTGGTCATTAGGCACCAGACCTCGGCGCACTGGACGCGCGCAATGTAACCCTGCTACGAGAGCTCCATCCAGTTAGCCTCGTACAGCTTGGGGCCGATAAGAAAGTTGAGGTCCTCAATCTTGTCGTCCTCGCGTAGCAGCGTGGCCGTAAGACCAAGCTTGGAGTGCGCCTTAATATTACCAATAACGCGCCGGAACATTTATGCGGGCACGACGTGTACCTCGTCGAGAAGTATCAGCCCCCACTCCCGGCTCTATAAAAACTTAATCATCTTAGCCGACTCGTGCGTACGTTCTCGTGTATTTATAACTATAGAGTAAGTCGTAATAATAATACCAGTGTTACCCGAAAAAGTCGACTTATTATCGGAGGAAAACACGGCAATGTCGTCGGGGCTAATGTTGGACCACTTTAAGAACTCGTTGCGCCATTGCAGCACGGACATGTTGCTCGTCGCCAGAATCACCACGCCCTTCTTAATCGTGCACGCGGCCGTGATGCCCACCAGCGTCTTGCCCGCGCCACAGGGCAGCACAATAATGCCGCTCTTAGCGCGGCCGTTGCCAAACATCTTGCTGAGGCTCTGCTCCTGGTACGGCCGAATCTGTGCCGCTGGCCGAAGGTCAATCTCGAGGTTGGTATTGGCAAAGTCGTTGCGGAAGTCGTACTCCTCCAGCGCCGGGTAGTGCAGCGCCAGACACCGCTGCGTAATGGTGCCGACCTTGTCGTCGCTGATTTGGAAGGCAAAGACCGAGTTCCGGCCGCTGCCGTCCGCGTCGTCCGCGTCATCGCCGCTGTCCTCGGCAGCCAGCGCCGCCGATGCTTGTGACTGGAGTTCTGCCCGTGCCGTCGCCTGTGTTGCTCGCGAGTCCAGGCCCTGGGCCTGCGCGAGGCCTGCTGCCTCCTTTGTACCCGCGATGACCAACCCGGATACCGTCGGTGCGCTCAACGTCACCTCTTCTTCGCCATGCACGCGGCACGCGCTGATTTCGGGGTCTTTGAGAAGCATCTGCATGACCACCGGATCGGCGGTTTCCACAAAGTAACGGTTGCGGCGCAGCACCAGCTTTACCTTGCCGTAGCTCTTACCGCAGTGGCGGATGTATTCGACAAGGTTCGGTGGGATTTCGGTCTTGGAGAAACGGTCGAGCGAGCTAATAATGTCTTGCGGCTCCAAGCCCACAGACACGGCCGCGTACAGGCTGTGGGGTGTGATGCGGTATTCGTGCAAAAAGGTCGGGCGCGATACCGGCTCCGAGATGGTCGTCAGTAGATCCTGGACAGGTCTAGCTAGCGGATGGAAGCTCTCGAGGATGAGCTTCCCCCAGCCATCCACCCACAGTGGCCGCGCATCATGATCCGGCTTTAACGACATTGCCGTGAAGTCTTTCTTGTGCTGTGGCTGAAAGTGCCGTGTTGCTGAGTCCACAATGCCCGGTGGACTTCGGTACGGAAACGAGCCGATGCCGAATCTGTCAACGTTATCGGAGATCATGTCGCTGGGTTCATCTGTCACATCAGGATAGTCGGACGCGTCGTCGGACGGGCCAGGCTCGCGTCCCAGCCCATCGTTGTCGTCGTCATCGGCAACACCCGGTGTCAAGGCTCTGGGCGTCGAGGCAGCGGAAGCCCGTGCAGCCTTGTTGATCCCTTGGGTGGGCGGAGGCGCTTTTCGCTTTGTCGATACCGTTACGTGTTTTGATGAAATAGAAATCAAGATGAGGGCGGAACAGGCACAGAGAGGATTATGTTGTCGAGTAGCGTTTGGTAACAGAAAGTGTGGTTTCAGGGCGATGCCGAATCCGTCACAGAACAAGGAGAATATGCAATCCAGTAGTAATACTATCACGTGATTGTGAAAAATGGGCCTGGTCAATGTCGAACCGAGCGAATAGAGTGTATTGGTCTAGAAGGAGAGAGAAGATGAGAAAACCTTCTTATCGGGGCGAAAAACCCTGACGGCCTAAGAAAAGTGGTGGCAGAAGAGGTCATACTGCCGTAAGCGAGGCAATGGTCGGAATCGTGTGTTGCCGGCAATTACGAGAAATAGGGGCTAGAGTCACGGAATGAAACACGTGACTCAACAGGCCACAACATGAACCATAATCATGTAACAAAAAGCTCGGATCATGTGACCAGAGGTCCCGCTCTTTCTCGTGACCAACGCGCCGCGCGCCCTGTTTATTTACATCGCCAAAATCAAAATCGTACCCGCAGATTCCGCAGTCCAATGCGTGTTTTTGCCCGCATCGCTTTTTCAGCAATTGGCCCCCAACGAATGACGGTATACTGCTTTTTTTACTCATCTTTTTTGTCGCATTTTTATACGCTTAGCTAACTTTTCTTTACTTTTTTAAAACGATTTGGCGCCTCGTTGCGCAAGATGGGAGTCAAGGCCGGCTTTGTCTTCGGTACGTTCTCGGTGCCCATCTGCGTTCTCATATAGCTCATAGTTCCCGAGACTAAGGGGTAGGTTGTATACCAAAACATTCTCTTATTCGGGACTTGACTAACATAATAATAGTCGCTCGGCTGCCGAGATCGACGAGCTGTACGAGCGCAAGATCCCTGTCTGGAGATGGAGCAAGACCGTTACCGCCGTCGAGCAGGAAATGCAGACCGTTGCCCAGCTCAAGGGCGACCTTAAAGGCGAGACGAAGGAGATCGCTTAACTCTGGGAAACAGGAGGACAGCGAACTCATTAAATATCTGCCGGAGCACCATTTGTGTTACTACAAGCAGCGAGACATGTGCAAGAATGTTACATCTAGCGGGGGCAGTCCGTCCCTCCACTGAAGAGGGTGTCTATTGTCGTCATTCATTTACGATGTTAATGTTCTCATCTTCCAATACACAACAGAACATTTTAATATACGATATGTTTATTATAAATAACTTGACTCTTCTTCGATCATTGCGGGAATCTCGCCACATGCACAAATGTCATAAATGAGAAATGCCCGGAATATGCATACTCCATATTCAATCACGTGCGTATCAATTCATCGGCCCAAGGCATGTTGCGAAGAAAAGTATACCCCGCTCGAACCAGCTTTACATTTGAATGCCTTCCACTTCACCAAGACTGCATCATACCACCATGGCTACACGCATTCTGGTCCGATGCCGTTCTCAAACAATCCCCGGCGATTCTGAACATAGACGGGAGACTATAGCGGACATCATTTGTAACTTCAAATGGGACCGTCCTTTTAATAAAGATCAAGGCCGTATCCGATCATCTGGTCAGTTTCGCCATGGCAATGACCGGGTCTACATCTTGATCGACAACGGAAACCTCGATTTCCAGGATGTATCTACATCCGTGTATCGATGGGACGGGAAGGAGTTGTAAGTAATTCACACATGCCATGTTTACACCACATTACTGACATAGGCCTGGTATATCCATGCAACTTAGCCCGATTATCACAAGCTTCCTTCAAAGGTACCCATTCAGTTCTACGGACAATAAATCACGTGGCTATAAGGACGAGGAATACAAAGCAAAATATGGAACAGAGGACTTGAATCAGGTTCTAATAGGGAGAATTCAGCGACGGCAGCAGTGGGGACAGGAGCTCTTATCGTCGGAGAAGGCTTTCTTAAATGATCATCCGGAGCTTATGTCTGATGTACCAGACATTGAATAATACTAAATCCGCTAGTGATGGTCATACGTATTAAGCAGTTTATCGGTCTAGTTATATGCTCACCATTGAAGAAGTGTAATGGGTTATATTCTTATGTCTATCTACTGCAAAGTTGGTGTCGCAGTGAAACTCTCTCAGGAGCTCCACATGAATGGAATGGTACACCACTGGTGTGAAAAGAAATTATGATTCATCAATTTGGTGGGAAACTGTGAACCACGACAACAAGAACAAAGAGACCCCGAAAATCCTCCGGCTCATAACATAAATTGCAAACGGTGTAAATGGTCTGCTCGTCAAAGACAGTCCCAATAAACAATACTGTGGTATCCCACGTCTAGCCGCCGTCTAGTGTATGCCGTCAGTATATAGCCATATCGATACTGTCGTGGTTGACCGTTGCTCAACGGCGCACGTCGGTACGCGGCTCGAGACGGCGGGGGAAAATGAACTTACGGACAGAGCAATGGTTTTTGCCAGACACAGCCCAGTAGTTGCAACCGGAGGTGGCGCACTTTGCAGCAACCGTGTCCACAAAGGGTGGAGTCACGATGATTTTGTCCTGCATGATGCTTGCTGGTTTGGTTGCCGAGGGCCAAGAATAAATGTGCAGTGTATGGGTGTGAAAGTAGCTGATAGTGAGGAAGAATCTTGATGTGGTGAAGAGTGTTAGGAAAGTAGATCTAGAAGAATCAGGGAAAGAGACGGCATATTTATATTTCAAGATTGTATTCCAAACTGGTCTCTTCGACGGCTGCCTCTTTTCGCAACGGTCATGTCGAGAAGCCCTGGGCAGGCAAGGCAGAACTTGTAAGTCTCAGTTTGTCGAATCGGCAACAAAACGGTCATGATAACGGGCCACGGCCATGCAAGGCGCAGACGGCTGCGACTTTGGGAGCCAGGTGTAAAGCTGGCGATGTCGGGAAATAGCCAATCGTATCAACGCGCTTGGCCACTCCAACGGGCCGCTCATCTACCAAAGGTGCGAAACCTGGCCTCCAGAATTGGCCATCCAAGGGGATGCAAGTGGTTGCCTAGAATTAGAAGCAGAAGATACGGTCAATTTTGCACATGATGCCATATTCTGTACTCACATGTCGCGTAAAGGAAGACAGAATGAAGGAGAAATGCGAAAGGGCATGATGCATTTGCAGAGGCCGGCGCCTAAAATGCGACCCCTTGCTTTGTTCTTGGATTAGCGTACTTCGCCTGCTAAATTCTCCTCTGGGGCAACAACACGCCGTGTCTCACTGACGAATGAGAGCGCGCCCTCGATCTCAGCTTGTATCACGCCGCCCATTTGTTTGTTGTCGGAATTCACGATCAATAATACTTCAACACAGGAGCTAGAACTATTTTTCTCGCCCGCCTCACCCAAAGCACGTTGAATTCACAAAGACATAGCTTCTATTTTAACCACTCTACATTCCCATCGTCGGTTCGCTTTTCTGTCTGCCGTCTGAGAACGTTTCCAATCCACCCACAATGTCGTCCCAGACTTACATTCGACGCTGCACGTTTGTTGAGTGTGTCAACGCTGCAGAGCGGCAGCATGGCAGCTGCATGATCTGTGCGCAGCACCTCTGTTCCAGTCATTTCAGCGCTGCAACTCACAGCTGCCCTACGCGTGTAAGTGGCTCGTTTTGACACCGCGACGCGTCTCTGTCCCATGCTCACGATTAATAGGAAAATAACTCGGACGCCTATTTTGCTGCATATGCGGAGGCAAAAAAAAAGTACCTGGTCCAGCTGTTGTCTAGGGTCGACATGGAGGCCCTCCAAGCTGTTGCATCGAATGCTCGTGACGGCATGGCGTGCACGTTGCCTGCATTCTCAGACGGTATATCAGACAACGGCCGTCTTGACCTCGTCTCCCGCCAGTCCGGCGGCCAGAATGCCCATTTGGACATTGTCTTTGCCGACGGCGTGGTGTGGCTAGCCCGACTACGGCTGTTGGATCCACTGATGCCACCAGCGCAAGTCCAGACCCGCGTCCTAGAGAGTGAGGTGGCCACTCTTCAGTTCCTGGCCAAGACAAACGTCCCTGCGCCACAGGCGTATGCCTATGCATCAACAGCCGAGAATCCTGTCGGTGCTCCCTATCTGCTCATGGAAAAGATGTCTGGAAAGCCACTCGACTGGTACACTGCCACGGCGGCCCAGAAAGAGCGCGTTTTGGAGCAGCTGGTCGATATCTATGTCGAACTCGACAAGTACCCACTGCCACAGACGGGATGCTTGTCACTGGCCGACGATGGGATGGGCCCGTTTGTGCAGTTGCCGTGCTTTATGACGCCCACATCCGCACTCGGTCCATACAAGACGCTCTCCAAGTCCTGCACGGCCATCCTGCGCCACCAAATGGACATGCTCGCCAGTGGGGAGTGTGGCGGGGGCGCCGACAAGCAGCTACGACTCGACAACTATCTCGCCTTCTTATGGCGGCTGGAGCACCTGGACCGACTCATCCGCGCGCACGACGGGCCCTTTTACCTCAAACACTACGACGACAAGGGCGACCACATCCTCGTTGACGACAACCACACCGTCACCGGCATCATCGACTGGGAATGGGCGTCGGCCGAGGCCAAGCCTTATGCATTCAGCACGCCCTGCATGCTCTGGCCCGTCGGCGAATTTTTTGACGGCGAGAACACGTTGTCGACCGATGAGATGCGGTTTGCAGAGCTGATGGCGGAGCGGGGCGGACGGACTGACCTGGCAGCACTGGCCCGCACCGGGCGGGCGTGGCAGCGGTTCCTCTTTTTTCTCGGTGGTGGTCTGCCACAGAGCGCAGACGAGTTCAACAGTCTGATGCACGGCCTGGAGGAGGCCTTTGACGAGTTGATGGACAGTCACGAGGGGAGCAGACAGACATTTGTACAGTGGAAGGCCAACGTGTTGGCCGGCGATGTGGCGGGCATGGATCCCCAGCTGGCAATGTTGGTGGCAGACGCAACGGAGAGCCCGCAGGGCTGATGCCGATGTGTTTTTCTACAGAGCCTCGGTGGTCGAGTCCCGCCTGGGCATCTCGACGTTTCTGGTGCAGCTGGCGGCCATGCGGCGGGCCATTTTGGACTACACGATGCCCTACCACCCACGCAACAAGCACCACGTCGCAGCGGCCATGGTGGCGGCCACCACGTCTGCCACGACGTTACCTGCTTCCACGCCCACGTCCCCCTCCTCGTCACTTCAAGGCGTGCCCTGGACGCAAGGCTCCCTCTTCTTCGCCTACGAAGACCAGCTCAACCGCTGGCGCGACAGCCTGCCGCCGGAGATGCGCTTCACCGCCGAGATGCTGTATCGCCGCCGGTCGTCGCAGCTCGTCAGTTTTGTCACGCTGCACTGTCTGTACCACGGGTGCTACTTCGACTTGTATAAGAAAGGAAAAGAATTGATGAACACTGTATAAGCGTGGCTATTATAAACGGTGCTAGAATAGTTATATCCGGTGCTAAATAGTACAAGGGGGGACAACGGGAGTTAAAGATAAAAAAAGAGGGCTTTGTTGACATAGGCAACACCGTAGAGGATATTTAAATGTTTGTCGTAAGGACGCCCGGTACGTGTTTAGTTATTACACTATTCCCATTTTCAGACGAGCCTTGGGTCGGTCAGATAGCCCTACGGGTCTGATTCTTTAAAGAGCGGGCTGAGTGTAAACACGGCATCCGGCGGAAGCGGTAATATAGGAGGAATAAGCGAAATGCGAGGATGTACGGCAGGTAGTTAAATTACGAAAGAGACGAGAGGAATAAGTTACCTCTTTATACAAAGGCTGTGAGTTATATCTTAATACCACCTTCGAGATGTATTTAAACGTGCCTCTTAAACTACAAGTTAGTGGTCGAGAAAAAGGCTATATGGCTATACAGCGGGCACAGCGGGCACAGGGAACACAGGGAACACAGGGAGCACAGGGAGCACAGGGAGCACATCCACTAAGCAGGTTGGAGCAGGGACGGCACAGGAGCACCTCTAAAAAAGGAAATTCCCAGTGAGCTTTTTTGGCTGGTATATTGGGCTGATATTGATGCTATAATCGAATATTGCCGTATCTCTAAAATATTCCAAAGAAACAATTTTAAAAGAGAAGGAATGAGCAGGACCTTGATAAACAACATCGACGTACTCCGTAGCTCCGGATAACATATTTCTTGTCCAGATAAACCAATATCACGGGCATTCAGGCATTATTGATTCTTAAGTCGTCTTTTGTGTAAGTTGTATATTGCCACAGAGCAAACTATTTTAGACTCACACCAGGGGCGTGACGCCTAACAGACCCCTCCCTTTCATCCCCCTCTCTTCGAGTATTTGCAGTGTTATCAGTTATGCTATCTAAGCCTGGTTTTCTTTTATCCAATTAAACCTCTTTGCGCCGCTCGACGACCTGGACCTTTAACATTCAAAGAGTCCCGAGTGCATTTCGGACAGGCCCCGATGTGGCTCCATGGCTAGCTATCGCTTGTGGCGTGGCACACCCTCTTTTGCAGAGCAGTCCGAGATCCGCGGTTCCGGCAGCCTTGTTCCTGTTTTTGCAGGGATTCAGGAAATCTACGAGTGAGCGAGAAGTCCGTCGTACTTTGTATGTCTGATGAAGAAAGCGGTAGATGGCCCTCTGGATAGCAAAATGAAACCAAAATCAAATTGGTGGGACTCTTCCACAGAACGTAAAGTTGTATCTTGAAGATATCGTCGGGCCTTATCGTGAGTCAAATCAGGGCGACTGCGTGCCACTGAAGGCTCCACAAGTATGGGTATCCCCGTTGTAGTTTATCTTTGTAAGAGACGCTAGAACGGGCCGACTTTTCATGTGCCAATCGATATGGCATTTCTGGTATTTCCAGTGCTTCATTCATCTTTACTGGGGCTTTTTGTACATTCCGTGCATGAGGCTCCTATTTCGGAGATGCTAATTCTCAGAGCACGGAGCTTTCGAGTGCAGTAACAAACTACAAAAAGTCCGTCCAAAGTCAGTGCAAGTGCCCAAACAGGTAGCGTACCTACTGAGTAGTATGGAGCCTTGGGCCAAGCGTTTCTCTTTTTGGCCCGAAGTCGTCAACAAAAAATATAGTCGGCCGTCAACACCACAATTCATACCTCTGTTTTGCTTTCTGACGTGACTCGAGCTCTCCATTTGCTGTCCAACCGACCAGCTTCTCCATACCGGCTACCCCATATTCTTTTGACGTCCCCTGCACATAAGCCGCGCTGCTTCCCTACTCTGGATCAGTGTCGGCGCCCAGGTTCGAGCACGAGTACGGAGTACAACCCCCTTCTCTCCCGTGCCACATTCGATATACACACACGACAAGAGTCCTCCGCTTTCAACACTCGGCATTGACTCGTGGTTGTCCTTTTCCTTCTACTAGACCGCCCTCCGTTCGCACATTAGCCCACCCCACTTCTCCGCTCACCCTCCTCGCCCTCCTCACCCTCCTCGCCCTTCCTTTTCTTCCTTCTCAGACATGGCTACTTCTCCTCCGCAACCCTCCTCGGCACAACCCTACCGCGTCTGTCTGATTGGCTCGGGAGGCGTGGGCACCATCGCGTCACTCGTGCTGACCAAGTCGGGCCAGGCGCATGTGACGGCCGTCCTGCGGTCCAAGTACAAGTATGTGTCGGAGCATGGCTGGGATATTGAGTCGGTCGACCATGGCACACTCAAAGCGTGGCGGCCAAAACGTGTTGTCGGCTCGGCCGTGGATGCCGCGGTAGACGAAGAAGGCCAAGCAGTCGAGTATGATTATGTGGTGGTCTGCACAAAACAGCTACCGGACCGCAACCCGGTGACGGCAATGATTGCGCCGGCAATGACGGCTGGCCGCACGACGGTGGTGCTGATCCAGAACGGCATGGGCATTGAGGACGAGGTGTTGACGGCGTGGCCGACGAACACGGTGGTGAGCAGTGTGAGCCACATTGGGAGTGGGGTGGAGGAGCCAAACCGGGTCGTGCAGGTGGGCAAGGATGTGTCGAAAATGGGGCCTCATCACGGGCCGTCGTCGGTCGTCGGCAAGGGGGCGACAGCCCCAGAGGAGGAGGCCGGCAACGAAAAGGCCCACCAGGCGCGTATCGCCAAAGCCTCTGCCTTCGTCGCAATGTACAATGCCGGCGGCGCACACGTCTGCGAGCTGGTCGACGATATTGAGGCGGCGCGGTGGGAGAAGTTGTTGTGGAACGGTACGTTCAACACGGTGTGCGCTTTGACAAGAACAGACGTGGGCCAGATCCAGCGGAGCAAGGGTCGCGAATCTTTGTTGTTACCAATGATGTGGGAGATTTGGAACATTGCCAAGGCGGCCGGCCACCCTTTGAAGGACACAATCGTGCAGTGGATGGCGTACCGGTTATCGGACGACAATACGTACCGGCCAAGTATGCTGCTGGACTTGGAAAACAGCCGGCCGATGGAGCTGGAGGTGATTCTCGGTAACCCAATCAAGGTGGCACGGAGGCTGGGCGTGGCGACGCCCGTGATGGATGTGGTGTATAATCTGCTCAAGGTAGAAGCATGGAAGATTGACGAGCTGGGGAAGAGGTAGATATAAATGGAGGGGCCCTATTAGATGCATGTACACAATATAAAATCAAACTGTAATATTCAGACATTGGAGTTCCAAGAATCGAGTATCCAAAATCGTGCTTTTATATATGGTAGGATATAAGATAAGATATAGTAGACAGACAGGATGCGTATAACGCGGTTAGAAAAGGCATAACTCGTAATGATGTACAGGCGGTCGTAAGTAGGAAGAAGAAAGAGAAAAAAGTCCACCCTTCTGGGATGGACACCAATAAGAAAGCAGTCCCTCTGGGATCCATCGCTTTGGGACGGCTCCCCTCGGGATGTATTACAACGGCATAAACGCATTAGACTCCCCGTTCTGTGTCAGCTGCATCCAGTCCCAGACCTCGCCGCGGTCGCGTGCCGGCCAAATCTGGCCGACGACAAACTCGCGCGTGCGGCGGGCCGTCATAATGGGCCGGGCATGGCACATTTCGCCAAAGAGGGCGGACGCGAGGGCGCGGTCTTCGGGCTGGTCGAGCTCGCAGGCGGCGACAAACAAGGGCCACAGCGACAGCTTGACATCTTCGGCCGGGCCATTAATATGCATCATGACCTCGTATGCCATTGACAAAGCAGTCTGGTCGGCTTCGCGAGAAGAGCCCGGGCGGTTGAAGAGACGGTACAGATACAGGAGAGCGGCGGCACGCCAGGCGGAGGCGTGCAGCAGCAGAGTGCGGGAGGTTTGAATGGACAGCGAACTGTCGTGGATGGGGCGCCACATGAGGAGCTCGGCGCGGATGGCGGCTTCACGCTCGGCGAGGTCGGAGCGCTGGGTCAGATAGAGCGACGCGTCGCCGGCGGCGGATTCGGCAAAGAAGGCGCTGCTGCTGTCGCCAAAGAGGGGGTCGTCGTCGAGGTCGGCGGCGCCACTGGCCGAGGTGGCCATGGAGGGGAGGCTGGGGTCGTGGTGTTGGTGGTTATGAGAGTTGTGGTGTGCGTTGCCGCCAGCGGCCGCGGCGGCAGCAGCAGCAGCAGCAGTAGCAGTAGCGGCCGTTGCGTTGCCACCGCTGCCCTGATAGAAGGCGTCCTTGTTCAGAATGGCCTGCACATCGCCGGCCAGTTCGGCCAGTTTGTACAGAATGGGAGTGAGGGTGGCGGTCAGGCCAAGAAGACGGTCGGCATGGCGCATGGCGTACTCGTCGAGCCAGGTCGAGGGCTGGATCTTGGGACGCTGCATGCGAGAGAGCGAGTGCAGCAGATCCTGGCGGGCGACACCCTTGGCAAAGTACTTGGCGGTGGTGCTGATCTGGTGGCCGGAGCGGGTGTGAAACTCGAGGATCATGGCGACGTTCTCAATAAGGGAGGGGAGTGAGCTGCCCCTGCCGTCAGACTTGGGGTTGGTCAGCTCGGCACCGCAGAGGCCCAGCAGTAACAACAGAACAAGCTCGGGGCTTCTGCCGTCCTCGTTGAGCAGACGAAGGCGGCTTAGCAGACGGGTCTTGCGGTGAGACACAATGTTGCTGCCGGGACCGTCACCGGCCATCTCCTTGATATAGTTCTCGCCAATAGCACAGAGTGAGTCACCGACGACAATGGGGCTGACTTGGAGCAGAGACAGCACGGCGCCGTTCATTTCATTGATAAACATGCTGTTGCTCATGATCATCTCGGTCGGGTGACGCATAAAGTAGATCTCGATAAACGGCTTGTCTTTGGCCAGGATCTCGTTGAGAGGCATGAAACTGGGACCGCGGACGGGGGCAGGTGTCAGCGGTGCCCAGAGGCTAGACACCTCAAGGACAGGCGACCTGGACATGGCAGCAGCGGCAGGACCAATCAGGCGACGGCCGTCGGGGCCGACGAGCAAGCGGCTGTTTTCGGATCGTGTACTGCTGCTGTCGGACGACGAGGATGCCGGCGATGATGCCAGTGGTGGTGGGACATGAGCCGCGGCGCCCGGGGTCAAGAGCTCGCCGTCGACGTGGTCGTCATCCAAAAGAAACCTGTGGATGTTGCTGTTGGTTAAGGAGACGTTGTTGTTGTGGTGGTGGAGAGGCGTTGATGAAGTGGTGTCGCCTGTGTGATATAGTGGCGGCGGCATGGGAGAGAGGTTCGACAAGTCAGTGCCCACCAAGGGCGTGGAGACGACGGCACCAGGCGTCCTTGGTGTTGGAGCGACATGGGCCATGGCTGTGTAGGGGCTGCCCGGATAGAGGCTTCCGGCAAAGGGAGCTGGCGAGGCGGGGCTGTAGGGGCTGTCGGCATACGGTGTGTTCACAGTAGTGGCCGAGGCAGTAGGCGCGGCTGAAGGGGTTGCTGTCGTTCTGTCCTGCCATTCGATCGGGGCCCACGGGATGTCGGCCGAGCGGCCGTCGGCGATCTGTGCGGCGGTGGCAATGGTCTCCGGCAGGATGGCGACGACAATGGTCGAGGAGTTCATCGTCAACGCCGACGACATGGACGAGACGGTGGCCATGCCGCCCCAGCCCTGCGGACTGCCATAAGGCATGTAGGGTGAAGACGGTGGCCGTCCATATCCGCCATGGCCGCCATGAATGCTACCATACCGAGCACCACCACCTGCACCAGGACTGCCCATGCCACTCTGGTAGCTGTCACGACGTGCCGTGTAGGGCATCTGGGCCAGCGGCTGCAGGGGGTTGTGACCCTGGTTGACAGTGTTGGGAGAAGTGCCCGCCAGACTGGTGGCACCGCCCGGGCCTCGCAGGTTCTTGCCGGTGGTGTCCAGATAGCCTCGACACTTGCGGCTGCGGCGCATACAGGTTCCGCAGGCGGGATGGACTTCATCGCACTTGATTTTGGCCTGCTTGCAGTCAATGCAGCCCTTGCGCGAACGAGTGGCCATTTTGAGGGAGGGGTGTTCCTTTCCCTTATCGTGTTTCCCCTTTGTGTATAGTCGGAAGAGTATAGTCTGATCCTGTTCGGAAGGCGAGTCCGAGAGGTGTCTGAGAGTATAGTCCGTGTGTGTGTGTGTGAATGCAGTGCTTGACTTGTCGTATCCGGTCCTTGGTTCCGCTTCACAGCTCAGCTCAGCCCAGCTCAGCTCAGCTTTCGTTCCGCAGCTGATCGATGCGAGTGAAACAGTAGACAGAGACCCAAAGAGACCCAAAAGGCAGCAAGGACGGAAAATGAGGAGCCTAGAGGAGCCCTACGCGGGGAAAAGAGACTGCTGATAGCTTCCAGTGCCCTGGATAGCGGGTCGGGTCGATGCTATCTGCAGCTGGGGTGAAGTGAAGGGTGGAAGTGGTGGCAAACAGTATGTAGGCTCAATAGGTCAGCCACATACAAGAAGCAGGTGTCTGAGAGTAACCAAGGCGGAAGTGTAGTGAGTTGCCGCGAGCAGTGGTGGTTCGTCGAGGTGCCGAGGATGCATCGAAGGAGGACGAAAAAGAAAGTCAAGTGTCGAAATCAAGAAATCAAGAAATCGTCAATGTCTGATAGCTTACCAAGAGCATGGTCAAGAATATCTCTCAGGAAAAAGGGATCTCAAAAAGACGAGGAGGACAGAAAAAAGAGGAGCACACGCGGATATATTTGCGGACGAGACGCTGACCATGTGGCCAAGAGTGGTCAGTGTGTAGTGTGCAGTGTGGTGAGGGGTGTCAATGCTGAAGAGGAGTTGAGGAGAATGAGAGGAGAAGAAAGGAGAGAGGAGAGAGGGGAGAGGAGAGAGGCTAGGCTTGGTAAACCGTCAATGGCCGGCCGATAAGCGGCGGCGCTTGGCTGCGAGCCCCCCGTAGATCTAATAGGAAAGGGCGAGTTTTTATGTGGGGTTTTTTTTTTGGAGAAGCAAAAGAGAAAGAAGGCCCAGAATGGCGGAGCACAGAAGGAACAATGCACTGGCACCCCGCTGTTTATTGGTCAGTTTTCGAGGCTGCACGGAGTGCTCTTGCCATGCGAATGACACAGACGGGCAAAAAAGAAAAGACAAGAGAAAGAATGGAAGTAACGTTCGAGGACAATTGCTGTTGGGGGTAAGAGCGCAGTGCTGGTTGTGGTTCTGGGAAGGTGCGCAAAGTGGTGAAGAAGAGACAGCGGCAGAACGGGAAAGAGGTATTACGACGTATGGGGAAAGGGAATACCTGGGTATTGGGGAAAGAGTGACAGGCGCCAAATGTTATCGGAATACGGAATAGAATACTCCGTACAAAAGAGCGAGTGAGTGTGAAAGCGGCATGAAAGAAAATCAAAACCGCCGGAGAGCCGGTGAAGCTTTGTCATTTCTATCATCGACCCCGACTTTCTCACTCAAATACGGTTAAATACGATCGAATCTTTCTCGACGACCCTTGGGGGCGAGGGTAGAGTCGGTTTGAACTGGTCGAGGCTGGTCTCAACTATTCTTCTCTCTCACTCACGCAAGGCTTCAAAACAGAAGGATGCAGGTTTGAATCGTCCCCTGGCTGCCCTGTCTGCCGGCGAATGCCGTCTTCCCCATGCTTTGTCATGTTTCTGCACGCCTCTGCACGCCTCGACCGTCTCATCCGTCCGACAGCGGCGATGCTACGACGGCTTGCCGTGGTATTATCTGATTAGCTTCAAAAAGCCTACGAATATCAGAAAATAGCTGTAAATAGTTTGTGGTTTTATCTCTGGATCGCCCATAAACCACCCTTGAAATCCATTCTAAAATCCGGATAGACCGGTTGATGCCGTGCCTTGTGATAACAGCAAGTGTCAGCAAGTGCCATTTCAACAATTTGTTAGGTTATCAGATGCGGATCAAATGGGGATGCACCGACGGCTCTCTAGCGGCCTTATCAGATTCTCTTGGAGCCACTGCACAGCCAATAGGAATTTCAGGTTGGACGGCACTTCCGCTGCGCTCGTGCCGTGTCAATCTCCGGCGCAACGTCACTCTTGATTCTTTTGTTGGTACGTGGCACTTGCTTATGTCAAGACGTTCCATTTTGATGCCAGCAGGTTTGCAGCCTTGATAAGCCATGCTCATTAAATAAAAAATACGAAATAGTATTCACGTGCCCAGGCGAGAGTCTCGCGTTGTTGAAGGCTTGCAAAAAAGAAGACAAAAAAACACAGAAAAGTATGTTGTAAGATATCATTGGTATTGTCATTTTGTCACTTGGTTTGTTGACGTTCCACCTTCCCACCCCTACTTGGCCACCCGCTTGGCGTGTGCTGCGTGCTTTGCGTTGCGCTCTGCAATAAAATTCTTCAAGTTGTCCGACACCGAGGCGCCGGGTGTCAGGCCCGCATCCACCGGCTCGCCCAGCTGCTCCCACATCGGCACAACACCCGCCCATGCCGGCGGCTCGACATTGGGCCCGTCCACCTCGACGTTGCGCGGCTGGATGCCGGGGACACCGGTCCGTGCCTTGACGGACAGCCGGTCAATCTTGACGCGGATAATGTAGACCATGCTCGTCACAATGGAGGCCATGGGGTTGACCTCGGCGCAGCGGTTGGGTACAATCTTGTCGGTGACCTCGTGCATAATCTTGTTTTTGAGAGTCTTGTCGCGGACCTGCTCGCAGGTGCCGTGCAGAATGGCCGAGCGGTAGTTGAAGGAGTGGCCGTTGGGCGCGCTGGACAAGACGAGGCCGTCGACTGAGATGTGTTAGACTCTTCGCTTTCTTTCGATTGTCTCATTTTCTGGGAGAACCTGACTCACTCTTTGTAGCTGTGATGCACACTTTGACAGGCTCGGCTGCCGCGTGGCCGTTGGTGCCGTTGGTGCCGTTGATGCCGTTGGTCGCTGCCTCCTCCTCTGCTTCGGCGTCCTTGCCGGCCTTCTTGACCAGCTCCATCAGCCGTGATGTCGGGTGGCCGTGGAGGTACGCATATGCCGTTTTCCGAGGGGGGAGCCCACTGGTCTCTGTGCTTTCTTCGCCTTCGTCGCCCTCAACGTCCTCCTCCCGTATTAACGTCAGCATCGGCTGGCACGCCGGGTAGCCGTCGTCAATGTACGACACGTGCGCAATAAAGCTGTCGTCAAACACCGCCTTGGCCGACGCAACGTCGTACAGGCCGCGCTCCTGGTACCGCCGCAGCGTGGCCGGCTCTAGTTTTGACATTGTGTGTGCTAAGGTTGTGGTCGTACTGGATTTTCTTCGTAGAGAGGTTGCTCGCTGCTGGCTGACGACGACGGACTGCCAGGGTCGTGTGTTTTTATGTGTTTGAGGATGTTCTTGACTGGACTGCAAACTCTGCTTGTTCGTATCTGTCCTTGCGCTCTCTTTGCTATTGTTACGTAAGTTGAAGTTGGATGGCGCAAAACCAGAATCAAAATCAAAATCAAGTCCCGCAGCTTGACAAGTCGACAGCGATGCTCTCTGGCGAGTTATATGTTGCGGGAATGGGACAAAACGGGCAGACGCGACTCGGGTCGACGTCAATTTGCTCGCAGTCGCTATTGGGCCCCAGTTATTTCCGTTCGTTCTGTTCGTTCTGCAGCGGAGCAAGGGTATCATTTCTTTTCGTCCTTCTTCTTCTTCGACTTCTTTTTTCTCCTTCTTCAGAGCAAAAGAAGACGTGCGCTTGACAGATGTCTTTCTCCGCAATCGTAACCAGAGGGCGCAACACGACAATCGCAATCGGTATCTTACGTCGTAGAGTCGACTTTGTTGGAGGGCAGGCGCCTTCTGGCCAGCAGCTATCCTTTCGAGCCTTCCTTATCCGGGCGAGCTAAGCACACAAAGTGTACCATTTTGTCGCGTCACTTCTGAGAGAGAGCCATTTCAACCAATTAATCGACACTCGTTACGTTGCGATACCTGCCATTTACAGCGCTTCCCGTCGGCGCCTCTAGTGAGGGGTCACGCCTAACAAGGGTCGCTATCGCTGATAGCATACGCTAGCGATCGACGGTTGAAGAACGACAAACGACCCAAAAAAAGACCCCTGGAGCTACTGGCGAAGCGAGCCCCGAAGCACCCCGAGCCTCCAATACGTTGAACTACAGTCGACGGACCTCGATAACGATGCTATCGGACCAAGCAGGCCGGTGGTATTTCGCACATCGCAAACGTACAAAGAATCCACAGCCACACATTCAGTACTGTGGTAGAGATATTGAAAACGATAAAACTTTTGACCGGCCCCAAGTCGACCGCAATTCCAAACGAGGCACAACAATTGGTTGCTCGTGAGACATATCTGACAAGAAAAGGGCGCGAGTATGTTGTATTACTCTGTTCCGTAGATGTGGCAGACATGGACGTTATCAACCCATGCTATCGTGGGGCTGTGGTTCCTTATCGTATGCAACAGGGGCGATAGCATATGATGTATGTATGTTCGCCAAGTCGGTAGTTGGAAACTGAAGTATGTCCAAGAAGTCATAAAAAGATACTTCTTTTATTTTAATTGACCGGAGACCGGGTATCCAAAAAGATTAAAACATGTGTAATGGTCAAGACCAGAAATGCCAAACAAAAAATGCCAGAAAATAACCCAAAATATGTCGCTCGTTTTTCAGAAATACAATAACCAAAGATGAAGATAACCGCCTGCTCACAGGCTGCCGCTGGGACTGTACGCATACTCGTACACGCCGCCCCGCTCCGTCCATGACACGCCATCGCGGTGGCCGCACCGGCCTACCAGCTGCCGTAGCAGCGCCACATTGACGCCCGAGTACTTGGCCGTCGTCGTCTCCTCGGCCACCGTCTCCGTTGTCGCCTTGGCCGGCTCCGCATCCGTGCCTTCGTCCTCACCAACGACAAACCACGGGCTCTTCGTACACGTCTGCTCGCGCACCTTCCACGTCCACGCCAAACACTTGCTATTGTACGAGTAAAGGCCGGAAAAACGCTTTTGCAGGTTGTCGGCGCTGTCGGCGCTCTCGGAATCATCTTCACCATCGTCGCCAACACACAGCACACGGCACGCCTCGGCTGAGCCCACGTTCTCGGTCGTGGACGTCACGAGGGCCGACGAGGACGAGTCGTCATCCGGCGCACCGACAAAGTCGCGGCCGCGGTGGATTGGCTGGCGGTGCAGGGCAGCCACTGTGGGCCGCCCATAAATCGCCCACAGATCGCCCCAGGCAATCGCCGGTGCCAGGAAGCCTGGGGACGAGCCGTCACCAGGCGTGCCGCCACGTTGGCCCGGGTCAATCTCCTCAAACAGTGCGCCGACACTGCGCATCTGCGCGGGTTGGGCCAGCGCATGGAACGACACCAGCGGCAAGCAGAACCGGTCGGCGCTGATGCGCGTGGCATGCGGACGGGCGCCGTTGAACAGTCGCGCGAATCGCTCATCCAGGTACACGCCGACGCGCATCAGCGTCGTCGCCAGGAGTTTGTCGCCCCACGTCTCCGTAATAGAATCGACATAGGCCTGGTGGAGGAGGGGCGGGGCCAGTCCGGTGCTGTAGCTGTTGCTAGAGGTGCTGCCGCCATGCTTGCGGTTCGAGGCAGCGGCCGCCGCGGCTGCCAGCACGCGGCTACTGCCGCTTCCCAGCAGGAGGGTGAGTGCCTCTCGTGAGAGCACGACGGCCGAACCACCGTGTGCAAACCGTCCCCGGAAATCACCCACGGCGTTACCAATGTAGTGAGGCACGGTATGGTCGAGATGTGCCAGCAGCAAACGCAGCGAGGAGGGAATCACAAAGGTGTCGTCGTCGAGGAGCAGGTACCAGTTCTTGTCGGGCATGGTCTGGTATGCGAGTTCGAGGCCGGGGATAAACTTCATCGCATCCAGCTCCCATCCGGACGACTTGCTGATCCGGATGGCCTCCGCATCGTCGCCGGCCCGCACCGCAGCGGCCAGTGCCCGATACTTTTCTGCCCGGGCGCAGTTGGCCCGCGAGCCCAGAATACCGCTGTCGAGCACTGGCGCAATGACATCATGCACAGTAATCTGCTGGCCCCTGTCGCCGTAGACCACCTCGCCCGCCCAGTCACCAATTACCACCATGTTGTTAGCATCGATCGAGTGTGGCCGCAGGCCCAGAGCGTCGATCTGGGCACCCACACGGTACTGTGTGCCGTAGCCCGTTTTGAGGATCACGCCGACATCGTCGTAGAGGGCGGGCAAGTGGCGGCCGTCGGCCGGTAAGGAGTTGGCAGGGTTTGTCGTGTTCCCTAATGGCGCCAGCGTCCAGGCTTCGAGCGACTTTGGCGGTTGTGCAAACGTATTGACGACGCGCTGGGAGTTGAAGCGCACGGAGAGTCGGAGTGTGCTGTCGTAGGGGAGGAAGTAGTAGCAGACGGCCAGCAGGCAGAGGACAACGACGCCCGGGCGGGTCCAGCAGCACCGGCGCCGGACAGGAGATATTCTTCGTCGCATGTTGTCGGTATGGTGTGTGAGTGTGGGAGGGTAGTAGAGGTCGCGGTTGAAGAGAAAGGAGAAAGTAAACTTGTCGAGGAGGTGACGGGAAAAGAACAATATGAATATAAAGAACCGGCGTACAATGGAGCGTCGAAAAAGAAACCACGCTGCGACACTCACATTGACCAAAGAGGTTAGAATGAGGAGTAAAGAGGAGTCAAGCACATGAAAACCCCGAAGATCATGAAAAAGTCAAGGGGAAACCCCAAAAAGGAACGGCCAGGCCAGGGGAATAGCCAACTAGATCCAGCGACCCATACCGATGGATCGGCGGTTCGCGCGCGCTGCTGCACTGCTGCACTGCTGCACTCACTTTCGGCAGTCTGATGTCCGTGCAAAGAGACTTTCAGTCGTTCTGTGTGCTTGTTCTCCCTTATGTTTCAACGGAGAATTTCGCCCTATTGTTTCTGGCGAGACTTGAGACAGGCTGAGTGGACGAGCCTTCTCTTGTTGCTTTTTGGCTTATCTCGAACAGAGGTCTGAGAGTTTCGAGAGTGTATCTTCAAAGGGAGAGGGAAAGATGTTCCCTGGTCAAGGGCGGGAGGTCTCAACGCGACTTGTGAAAGTCATAGGGGAAAGGGAAGAAGAGGATCCAGAAGAGAAAGGACCGCGGGCCAGACATGTGCACATGCAACGAGAAGGGAGAGAAAGGCATACTCCGTAGGGGGGAAAAAGGTTAAAATAGCGCGTCCCTCTTCGGGCTGGGGAAGTGGAGGATGTGGTGACGGCAGGCCAGACGGAAAGACGGCATGGAAGAAGGGAGAGAAACAAAGTTGGAAATAGGGGCCAGAATTGAAAAGAGGGAAAGAAACAGGGAACAGCCAGGCTTGATTTTGTCGTTGCACTACACAAGTACTCCGTACCACAGTAGGCTAGACGGAGCGCGGAGACAAGCATAAACCGGGCCTGGAGTCTCCGTTTTTAAGAGAATAGAGAACGCCCTGCGCAGAGACACTCTACGAGTAAAGTGAACTGCATGAATCTTGAATCTGGAGACGAAGGGATCGGCCAGCCTGAATGCAATTGGCAGCAAACGGTGGCCAGTCTGACCAAGAAACATTTCTAGCCAAACTCTCGCGTTCAAAGTTGCAAACCAGGGCACAACAGCACAACATGCTGCTGTGCAATGGTATCCGCATGGACGAAAAACGCGGAGAAGCACAAGAAGCACAAGGAATAACGAGAGGACGCGCAATGCCAAGAAAGAGTGTCGCTTGACCAGTTGCTTGGTTGGGAACAGCGCGGTCGGAATTGCCTGCCCGCCGCTGTAACGTAACCGTACCATCGTTTGTGAGGGCTTGTCCTTTTTTATCTCTGGTTAGCGCCCTGCTGTGGCTGAACTATTGGGTGGGGATTGGGTGAGGTAATTACGTCGTAAGGGAACACAAATTGGCACTCACAGTCGAAGAATAGAGGTTGAAGCTTTTTGAGGCTTGCTAGTGACGGATGTGGCGCCTTGGCTTGAGGCTCTGGCGCAAAAGTAAGTTTGGAATGCTTGGAGCGGGCGGGAGGACGCGGGAGGGGTGAAACAGAAGGAATAAAGAAGCCTTTGGGTTGATGATAGATGATAGTTTAGAAGAGATGTCTCTGGGTTTCAGTTTTCTCTCCTCTCCTTCCTGCATTTCCAGTTGCCTCCTTCCTGTCTCGTCGTTTATGCACCTTCTGTTTACATTCAGGGGCTACAAAGCGATTCGGGGTTGCAGGAAGGAACGATTGCTCAAAGGACATGATTACACGGCATGAGGAAGGCGCGAATGAGCAACGACAACACATACATTTGACTGTGGAACATGAAACAGCGTTTGTCTTTACTTGCTCTACCTCTCTCTCTCTCTCTCTCTCTCTCTCTCTTTCTTTTTAAAGTCATCAATTCATATCAGTCTATCAAATTATAAATGCTAGGTAAGAGGAAGAGTACTTGTGTGAACAAGCCATGCTAAACGCTGGGGAACAGAGACATGCAGGGTAACGAACGGCAAAGCAAAAGGAAAACGAAAACAAAACGAGATACAAAACAACAAACAAAGCAAAAAGCAATCGACAATCGACAATCGACAATCGACACTCAACACACGCCTAGGTGTACCGACTGTGGGCGCGGATGCGCGGACCGAACTTGAAAAAGAGCCAGGGCACGGGCAGCAGCGCCACAGCGACAAAGCCGAGCAGACTGCTGGCCCAGTTGATGCCGAGCTTCTCGTACATCTGGATGGTGAACAAGGGAAAGACACTGGCGAGTGAGTAGCGGGCCAGACTGTTGGCGCTGGCGCCGCTGGCGACGATGGAGCCCGTGTAGGTGTCGCCCATGTACTGCATCAGACTGATGAAGATACAAATGTTGCCCCAGGCAAAGGGAACAATGGCCAGCGTGGTGCTAACCCAGTGGACACCGTGGAAGCCGGACCAGCCGAACCAGAAGAGGCCGACGGGCAGGCCGAAACTGCCAATCATGGCGGCGTACAGACGGTGCTCGGGCGGCGGCGGAGCCGGGTGGAAGCGGGGGACCTGGCGTTTCTTGTAGATGAAGATGTCGGTCAGGAGGACGGTGAGGAGGCCCAGGACGGAGCCGACGACGATGCTGATGAACACGAGACCGCTCTCTTCACGGTCGAAGCGGTAGACGATCTGGAAGACAAAGGGCACGGCAGCAAAGAAGCTAAAGAGCGTGGCGAACTCGCAGGCGACGTAGAGGCACGAGAGGCCGATGATGGGCTCGGCGACGAGCATGTGCAGCGGGCGGATGAGGCCAATGGTGATAAAGTTGTAGATGCGCTGGGACCAGGGGATGTCCGGGCGCAGGTCTTCGGCGGGCAGAGCAATGCCGAGCTCCTTGGCCCGACGGCGCTTGATGACCGGGTGGTAGGTCTCGCGGCCGATGGCAATGGTCAGCAGCATGGAAAAGACGGCAAAGAAGACAATGGTCCACTGGGTCCAGCGCCAGCCCTTGCGGGTAGCGAAAGCACCGAGGACGGGACCCATGCCGGGACCCAGGAAGGGCGTCACAATAAAGCAGGCGACGGGCAGACCGCGCTCGACCGGGAGGAAGGTCTCAGTCAAGACGCCCGAGGCGATGGCCAGACTGGGCGAGAGAACGAAACCAGCAAAGAAACGGAGGGCACAGAGACCAGCCAGCGACGATGTCGGGACGAGGGCCGCGCCGACGGTAAAGAGCAGACCAAAGGGTGTGCCGAGCAGCAGAATCGGGTGGCGGCCGACGACTTCGGAGAGAGGACCGCCGATGATGACGGGGCCGATGGCGAGTGCCAACACATAGAAAGTCAGGGGCAGAATAGCAGCCGTGCTGCTGATGCCAAACTCGAGCATAAGATCGGTGTGGGCCGGGCTCATGATGGATGTGCCGACCGATGTCGTGAAAGCGACGCTGGCAAAACAGGCCACCTGTGCCCACTTGCGGCCCTTGGACCAGTTGTAGGGGTTGGCCGAGTCGGTGGCCCAGTCCCAAGCGACAGGACGGCCCTCGGCGTCGACCGTCTGGGGGAGGGCGTTGCCGCCGTCAGTGTCCTCGGCGCCATCTTCCACGGCGAGCTTCTCGCTGTCGGTCAGACCAGCCGTCTTTTCGAGAATGGCAGCATCCGAGGGTTTGTCGACAGCGATGCCATTGATGCCGACGCCCTCAATGGTCGCTGAATCGCTGCTATGGGTTGAACGGCTGGCGGCGTTGGCCGAGTGCTCCTTGTCGAGGTGTTCGGTGGACGTCGATGTTGTTGTTGTGCCGGCCGGTAATCGGCCAGACTCCAAACCGGACATTGTGAGGCTGTGAAGGGTGGATAGTGGTGGCGATATATGGCTGGGTATCGTTTCTGTCTTATTTGTGAGGTGTAGCAAGTCTGGGTGGAAGCCAGGGATGCTATCTGAACATTGTTTGTGTTTTTGTTTGTGTTTTTGTTTGTATACTGGGATGTCGTTTGTTGTGAGAGTCGTGGGTGTAAGATGCGGAGTGAATGAATGATATAAAACAAGTAAAAACAATGACGACAAGTCGAGAAAATAATAATAGAATCTGTTGAAACGGGGAGACGTTGGAATATATGTAAATAAATTCAAACGAGAGAACGAGAGAACGAGAAAAACGAGAAGAACGAGAAAAACGAAAGAACGAGAAAAACGAGAAAAGCGAGAAAAGCGAGAAAACGAGAAAACGAGAAAAACGAGAAAACGTTAGCTTAACAAAATGATACTTGTAAGTCGTGACTTGATGAACTGGCGATGGGCAAGCGGCAATAACACGGCTGGATGGCTGTTGGCGCCAAGTAACTATGTACCTTTTGTAAGTGGGATGCCGAGGGCGGAGAAGATGATTAGAAAATGGAAATACAGGAAAAGCCCAGGTGCGGAGAACGAGAGAATGGGAGAGAACAAGAGCAAGGAAAGAAGAAAAACAAGACGAGAAGAGGGGGCGAGGCGGGTAGAAAAAGAAAACGGAAAACGATGAGAAATCTAGTTTAAAAGAATCAAAAAGAGATAAAAGCAGGCGAAAGAGACGAAAAAGAGCAAGCCCGCAATCTAGAATGCCAATGAAAATAGAAGAAGCGCGCCGCTGAGAGAGAATCAATAAACAATAAACCCAATTAGGAAAATGGTCCACGATGCGCCCAAAAGGGAATATGGTATGGAGAAGAATTGATTATTCTTCCACTGAATAGAAAGGGGGGGGGGGAAAGAAAAAGAAAAAAAGGAAAGAACCCGCATCGCCTCTGAATTGTCACTTGTCTGGCCATCCAGTTGTCAATAAGACAATTGACAATACCAACCCCAAGGGAGCCTAAACCCATGCTCGCCTTGAATGCGAATTTTGCTGCTATTGAACGAAGTGGATGCTCTAAAACGTAAAAGATGTAAAAGGGGTGCGCAAGTGCATTCATTAGGTGTTCGGTTGCCCACTCAACTTTTCCCAACTCCCTTCAATTCACTCCCAGCACAACGGTCAACGGTCAAAGGTCAACGGCCAACGCCGAAACGATGCATCTTTTGCCAAAATCGATCAAACTGTCAAAAGGTGAAAAGTCCAGACAGGCCCAGTGGCGTAGTCAACGGACGGGGAGAGACAGAGGGAGGCACAAAAGAGGAGATTCGCCAGCTGCAGCCGGGCGAGTTGCCCGTCTTGGACACAATTGTCGATGCCCTACGGAGCCGTTTCTAGTTTTATCTTCAGCTGGCGTCCGGCAGCCTTGCCTGATCCAGCCATATTTTTGGAGTCTACGGAGTGCTTTCTGCGTTTCTACTGAGTACTGTATATTGGCATCCCTTTAAACATATTGCTTTTGCACCCAAACAAACATCTCGCACGGCGAAGCGGAAGAGGAAAGTAGTTGCTGAACAATCGCCCCGATGCTTTCCAAGACCCGGTAATATGATGTAAATTATCTTTCTCACCAGACTGCAAGCCGGAGCAGAGGACCGCGGGATGAGGTGAACAGACGGTGGGGCGGATGTTTAGTACGGAGTAGAGGAGAGGAGCGTGGACAAAAAGATGAGTAAACGGATATTCATCTTTGACAGCCAGACTGTAGACACAAATAATGGGGACCTCGGCAAACTAGCAAGTCCACTAAAAACAAAGGTGGTAGCGCGAGGCCAAGCGGTAAGACCGTAAGGCTGAAAGTGACTTTGTGACTTTGCTGGGTACTGTTGTTCCAGGGTATCTTCAGTTGCCAGGATAGCGGGAAGTAGGGTATTAGTGTAGCCAAGCCGGCACAACGCGCACAAAGTACGACGTATTACGACGGATGACATGAAACCAGGCCTTGGGGTAGAACGTCGTCACACACAGTTAACAGTTCATATTCCGCATCGTCCCACGTGGACTAAATGAGGGAAGTGTGCATTATTCAAAACGCAAAAAGGAGAATAGAAAAGGAAAAGAAAATAGAAAAGAAAATAGAAAAGGAAAAAGAAAAAGTGACCACATCTTCTCAGCCTGCCTGTAATACAGAAAAGCAGCGAACATTTCTCGAAAAAAGAGACAGATCCCAAGATCCATCGAGACCGATCTTTGCTACAAACTTTCCACACATTTTGAGAGGCCGCCATTGCAGTATTGTCCTCGCTACCACCTCGCATCGTCTGCTCCTGTTGGCCAGCATACGGCAGTTGCTAACAGTTGGGAGGCGCCAGCTTGCATAGCCCTATCTCTGAATAAATATAGAAAGAGACCCGTCCAGGCCCCAGTAGCGCCTCCTACGTGCTGCCAGATATGCCCCAATTCGGCAAGAGGAGGGCCCACTCCTCCTACCTGACAGAGTTGATTGAGACTCCCTTCCAATAGTCTGGAACGAATGGAACAGAAAAAGAAGAAAATGAAGAAGAGGGTACGGAGACTGACCCGTTCTGTATGCATTTTGTACGCATTTTGTACGCATTTTGTTGACGGTGTGTTTGTGTTCACCCACTGTCTTGCACGGCGCCTGCATCGGCCTAGCCCGACTTGGGCATCCATATCGGGAGAGCCATGATCCGGATACAGGATGCTACGCAGCCATGACAGCCTCGCAAGACACTCATGCAAAGGGAGAGGCAGAAACAAAGAAAGAAACAGCAATCAAGAAGAAGAAAACAAATTGGTGTCATGGTATCCCTGCGCCTAGTAACTAATATTGTCGAGTGTATGTCGAGTCGTGTCGAGTCGTGTCGACTGTCTGTCTCGTACGTAACCGTCGTCGCCCGTGTTCCGCCGTACATCCTCATTATCACGAAGCAATTCCTCTTGTCTGTTTCATGACTTTGTCACTTAGACCAACCTTCCTTCCACCTCCTTGGCCCACCACGGCGCCCAGTCCACCACCGTCTTGCCGTGCCGTGCCGCCTCCGCGCAAAACACCAGCGCGTGGCTGCGGACAATCTCTTCGAGTGTGCACCCAATAATCTCCCGCTGCGCCGTCTCGGGCACCCATCCGTGGTTCTTGACCCGGTCCACCGCCAGGATAAACTGCCGCGTCAGGCCGTCGTCGCCGCCGCCGTGGCCCTTGCTCTCCATCGGCGGGCGGTGGACTGTTTTTGTACCAGTCTTGAAGTCTTCGACGGTAATCGTCTCTTGGTCGGCGTAGATCTCGCCGTCCACACCGTACAGGTTTGTGTAGCGGTCGCACAGCTTTTTCGTCTGGGCCACCATGTGAAACGTGGCCGTCTTGGCGCCGCGGTGCTGCAGGCGGTCGGCCACGGGGTCGGATAAAGTGTCCACGGCGCTTTCGGTCGGTAAAGGATCCTCGTCCCAGGTCACAACCACCACCTGGTCGTCGTTGACATCGTTGTCGCTCTCAAACACGCACCGGCCGAACCAGTTGCGCTTGGCCACCTCGTTGTCGGGTGTCTCTGGTCCGTAGTCTTCACTCAAGTTTTTTAACAAGGCCTCCTCGGCCGCCGCCGGTCCACCTTTCACCTCAAAATCTTCAATGTCGGGCATCACAATCGACACGGGCCAGCGGCGGTTGCCGGCGCCCAGACCGCGCAGACGGTCGCTGACATAGATGCGCCTGGCCGAGTACTTGCAGTCGGGCTCGGCCGGGCACGACAAGCAGTTGGTTGCCGAACCAGCCGCCACCGGTTTGCGGCTTTTCCTGAAAAGCTGCAGGCTGCCCGACGACGAGACGGTCGACGGCAAGTGCGGTGTCTGCGGTCCCGATGTGTAGGATGCCGGCGAGCACAGCAGCCACAGCAGCACGTCAATGTCGTGGCAGCTCTTTGTGAGCAGACTGGGCGCCGACGTCTTCTCGCGCCGCCAGTTGCCGCGCACGTAGCTGTGGGTAAAGTGCCACCACCCGACCGGCTCGGTGTGCACAACACTCAGAATATCGCCAATGACGCGGTCTTGCAACAGCAGTTTCCTCAGCAGCACATTGTGCGGGCTGTAGCGCAGCACGTGGCCAATCGAAAAGACGTGCTTGCTGCCAAAGTTGCCCGAGCCGTCGGCCGCGTTTTGTTGCAGCGCCCGGTAAATGGCCGCACAGTCTTCGAGCGACGTCGCCAGCGGCTTCTCGCACATAATGTGCACACCGCCCAGCGCCACCATTGCTTCGATGACTGCCCGGTGCATCTCGTCCTGCACACAGATGAACACGGCATCCACGGCCTCGAGCACGTTGGCTGTGCCCTCCGCCGCCGCCCGCTGCCGGCGCGCCTTCTCGTACGCGACAAAATCGCGCCAGTCGGCAAACGACTCGCCCTCGGCCGGCTCGCTACGGCCCTGGGCGCCCCAAATGTGGTGCCGGCCCAGGTCGTTGCGCTTGTACGTGTCGGGCTCGACCACACCAACAACAATACCGTTGCTCGATGTCTCGGTGGCCTCGGCATACGTGCGGCCGCGCGAGCCCGCGCCAATAATCAGAATGCGCGGCGGCGACGCCGACATGGGCGGCTTCTCTCGGGACAGCAGCGGCTCGCCGCCATCATCCCACTCGCCGGGACGGGTCCGCTGTGCGGGCAAGGTGTCTGCCTCTGGAAGCGTAACAGAAGGAGGCATTGTGGATGGTTATGTTGGTGGTGGTGTCAAATGGTTGATAAGGGGGCAGTCTTATGATAAGACGCGGTTGTGCCGACAGTCTGTAAGGAGAACAAGAAATTGAAGAACTTCGAACTGGTAGTTCGTATACGAATCTCATATGTCGGGGTTCCGTCGTTTAATAAGTCGTCAGAAAAGAAGGTGGTCTTTTATGCACGTTGCAATGCAGTCGCCTAGCAGGAAGGGGTGTCGTTGTTGGGAACAGAGAAGATAGAGGGGACAGGGCCGATTGGTGTTGCCTGATAAAGGAGGGAGGGGTCGATTCTCTGTCTCTGGCTCTTTCCTCGTTCCGCGTTCTTCATTCCTCGTTCCTGCTCGTTTTGCTCGTTTTGTTCGCTTTCTCGCTTATCTGTTGTTCTACTTTGGGGCTCTGCCACGATTGCCAAAAGAGGAAGGCAGCAGGAAAAGACAAGGCAGCAAAGGGAAAGGGCGACCGCCTTTGTTTCGCGCCGTTGTTTTATTGCCCTCCGGGACTTCGGGGTAGATTTAGACACATGATGGCCGTTCTGGCCGTTGTACCTGTCCAATTATACGAGCCCCAACGGACGAATCGCCGCTGTTGGATACATCAGCAGGCAATGCAGCGCCTCCAAGACAGGTCGATTTAGGTACCTCCACCACCACTCACAGCGCCCCGCACCAGCAGCTGGGTCCCGCCTTCCCATTCCGCTGCAACTGTCGTCTCCAATTTCTCCACCGTGGTCTGGGCGCTCCTGCCACGCCCAAGCACCCAAGCTTTGAGCTACCCTCTCACTACCGCGCCTGGCCCCCCTTTCCCCTCCTCTCGTCCAATCCTTTGACTCCGTTGATTTTCTTCACTTTTGACGTGAGGCGTCACTTTTGTCATAAAACAGTTGTCTGGTTGGGCTTGACGTCGTACTTTGTACAGTTTTGATTAACACAGCTTTTATTTTGTTGGATTACTTTCTTTGCATTGGCTTTGGCCCTTTTTGGCACTGGCGTCCCAACCCCTTTTCGTGATATCATTACAACGTTACTTGGTCTGCAAGCCACAAAAAATAACGAGCGGAAATCGGAAATCGGCAACAAAACACGCACATCACAAGAAGCAAAATATACAGATAGACAGAGAACAGACAAGATCAAAAGTCGAAAGCCAAAAGTCGAAAGCGGGCAGCCAGACTAAAAGCACACAGCCAGACTCAGAAGCGAGGACACCTCGAGCAACAACCAGTGGATGAAAAGATCACCGAAAGGGGGCTTCCATTTGTCCTTGTTTCGTATTCTCTCCCGGTTCCGATTACCTTCTGTACACTCTGTCTGGCACCGCGCCCGCCCTTGCCTCCCTGCGTTCTTCTTGACGAACCAATCGGCAAGCCATCGCTTGACGAGGGCGGCACTCGAGAGCACGGATCGAGAGATATATACCCGACTCTTGACAGGAAAGCAACAGACGGACACCACCGACACCACCGAGACCACCGACACCACAAGCGTCATGGACAAACTCCCGTCGCTTCCCCTCGTCTGGATAGACTGCGAGGTAACGTTCCCCGACCACCGGCTTGGCGTGGTATTGGCCGCTCGCTTACCCTCTTATCTTTAAGATGACCGGTCTAAATCCTGACAGCGATGTCATCCTGGAAATCTACTGCTTCATCACAGACGGCCAGCTCAACCTCGTCAAGATGGGCGATGCCGTGGACGGCAGCTTGGTGGACAAAAAGGACGCAGGACGCGACGACCCGGGCTGGGGCGCCATCGTCCATGTCCCTCAAGAACGCCTCGACCAGATGGACGACTGGTGCACTGACCACCACGGCCGCAGCGGTCTGACGGCGTCCGTCTTGGCGTCGACGGTCACGCACGAGCAGGCGGCTGATGGTTTGCTAGAGTACATTAAGCGATTTATCCCCCGGCCAGGCCTAGGCTTGCTGGCCGGCAGCAGTGTGCACGCCGACAAGGCCTTTCTGCGGAAAACACCGTACGACCGCGTGATGAACCACCTGCATTACCGCATCCTGGACGTGAGCACAATCAAGGAGGCTGTCCGGCGGTGGACACCGAAGGTTCCTGAGGGTGAGCAGGCGCCCAAGAAGGACAAGGTGGCACACAAGGAGAGCAAGCACCGGGCACGGGACGATATCCTGGACAGCATTGCCGAGGCGCGCCGTTACAAGCGGTTGCTCTTCGATTCTCGTGACTGAGGGGGAGGGGGAATTGAAAAATCAATTAATCTATAAAATATGGTTTTCTATGAGTAATAACAACTCTAGACATGGCGAGCAGACTTGGACAAGCATAGAAGTGATATGGTGTGCTATGAGAATTTTGTGGAAACTTTGAATTTATTGGATATTCCAAGTAACACAATAGAATGAATCACCTTGTGCAATTGATGCTTGTGTTGTTTTTCCATCCCTAAACTGATACATATACAATGTTGGTGATACATCAACATGATAATAATGAGAAGAAAGAAGAAAGAAGAAAGAAGAAAGAAAGAATATTAAAGAAAACCGCTGTGACCGTCCCTAAAATAAGAAATACATACGCCATAAAAATAACATACAAAGTGTGCCGTACAATACTAAGCCGCGTTTTCAACCGCCGGTGCCGGTGCTGCAGATGGTGTTGCCTCGCCAGTTTCGCCCGATGGTCCATCAGCTGATGCCTCTGCAGATGCCTCTGCGGCCGCCTCGGCAGGCGCCGCCTCGACGGCTGGTGCGCTATGAGCCTGGACAAAACCAGGGCGCCACTTGTCTAGGTACTTGGTCGCCATCGGCCGGGCGTCGTCGACTGTGTTGTTAGCGAGGTTATCATCTTGTAAAGCATCCGGTGGTTGGGGACCTACACTCAATCCAAATCTCCTGCATGACGTCCAGGGTCAGTGCGCGTGCGGGCGGCCGCATCATCAGCTGGTACAGCAGGCTCGTCAGCGCCACAGGCACCATGGACGGGTCGCGGCACAGACTCTTGACGCGCTGGAGGAGGGCCGCGTTGAGGGCGGGCACTTCGCTAAGGAACCGTGTCAACACCTTATTGTCCTGCGAGTGCAGGTACGGCAGGAATCCGTCGAGCACCTTGACGACCCATGTGGTGTAGTGGCCGTTGTCGCTTCCCCTCTCGCAGTCTTTTTCGTCCTCGCTGCCGCTCGCCGCGCTCGCGCTGTACTTCGCCTGCAGCCGGTCATTGTACCACTCCTCGCACAGCCAGGCAACAGCCACGTCGATGCGTTTCCGAAAGTCTTCGAGGACATACCGGAACAGCAATTCCCGGATCTTGTCGTTGAGCACGGGTTTTGGTCCTGGCTTGGAGGGGGCGTCTTCCTTCTTGACGATGCTCTTGCTGTTGTCTTTGACTTCATCCTCACCCTCTTCGCCCTCCTCTTCCTCTTCCTCGCCGTCTGTGTTCTCCAGACCGCTAACGGACCGTGTGGCGAGGCGTGTCAGGATTGTGATCCACGACTCTTTGTCGTTGGCAGTCGCGGCGACACGGTTCAGCCCGGCTTTGCCTGTCTTCCGTACACCAACGGCCGTGGAAGACGGTGCAGGCGCCGCTTCTTCAGTCGACTGCATCATATCAAACACCCGTGCCACAGTTGCCTGGCCCACTTTGACCGCTTGGTCGGACGACAGTGCTGGTGCTGTCGGCAGTTTGAAGGCACCCAGTGCTAGGGAGGCTGCGGCCGCATCGACGCGGGCCACCTCCTTGTCGGCGACCTCATTGTCCAGCTTGTTGAGAATCTGTTCAGCATCTTCAGCCGCCGTAAAGTCGGGCTCGTAGTCATCGTCGTCGTCTTCCACGTCTAGCGGTGCGGTGTCCGGGTTGATGGCCAGTTCTGTGGAGGCAGCCTCGAGAGAGGCAAGTCTGTCCCGGATGCCCGTGATTGCACGATTCAGCAACTGAGGGTCGACCCATGCCAGTGTCGACACACTGATCTTGGCGGCCAGCTCGAGGGGTACATTGCTGGCATTGAAGGCCCGCAGCTGCGGATTGCTCGAGAGAGCAAAAATGTCGGCCAAGCTCTTGGGACCCGGGCCCAGGGCTGGAATCTGTTGGAGTGGCTGCGGCGCTGCTGCTGCGGCTGCACCGCCGCCGGCCATCCTCTGCCGCTTGGCATCACCAAAGGCTGCCGCCTGCTGGTCTGCCAGCGTGCGTTTCCGTCCGGCGTCGTCAATCAGCTCGGCTCGCGACCGCATAAGCCGCTCGACGTATTGCTGTATCCGCGGATTAAAGGCGTTGTTCGGGTCCCGCTTCATGAGGTGGATGAGGAGCATGCGTGTCGTCTTCTCCATGGACTTGGCCATGACGCGTATCCGTGGTGTCACGGGTGTTGCCGACGAAACAAGCTTGAGCGGGTTAAAGTTGAGGACGGCGTTGATGGTGCGGTTGACAGTCGTTGGTCGTGTCCTGACCAAAACCGAGAGTGTGTTGAGGGTGGCATCAACGATGAGAGCATCGCTACTGTTGTCTTGCAAGACGCTGAGCATGCGGTCCAGGAGACCAGTAGCCTCGGCCTCGAGGTGCCGTGGGTCGAGAAGAGGGTGGTTGGCGGGGATGAGAGACAGGTTGATTTCGAGGCCGTCGCGCTGCCGTTGTTCAGAGTTCACGGCATGTGTTTGCGCGAGAACGACACGCTGTGCAAACTTGACGCAACAAATCTGCACCGAGGGCGACGGCGACTCCCATAGCCGCAGGATGCGCGACTTGATGGCGCTGATCCGCTCCCACGTGTCTGTATCGTACGAGTTGTTAATTACCCAGCGCATCACGAGCGGGTAGATGCTGGAGGCCGCCTGGATGAGACTGCGCAGCACAAAAGGATCTTCGTTGGCGTTGTCCAGCATGGCCTTGATACTACCAATGACTAGCAAGCTCAAGCTCTCCTTCTCGCGCGACGGCATAGCTGGTGCCGAAAAGGCCTCAGCCAAAAAGTCGGCACCCCATCGCCGTAGCTGTGGCAGCGATGACGGGTTGATGATGGGCAGGATGCCCTGGACGATCATGGGGTAGTGGCTGACGTTGGCGAGAACCAGTTTTCGTGCATCGTTGAGCTGGCGGATCTGCTCCTGGATGGGGTCTGAGCTTGCGGCATCCCCTGGTGCAGGGGCCGATGCCCCGTTTGACGGTGCAGCAGTCGTTGAAGATGCCATGGTTGGTTGTGTCGGTTGTGTCGGTCGTGTCGGTCGTGTCGGTTGTGGACGGTCGTGAAACGGTCAAGATCGAGTCGTAGTTCTTGGTCAAAATATGAAAAGCCGTGAGGGGTCTCTAGGCAGAGGTAAGGCTTCGTCGTCGACGTATAGACGCGTCGGTGGTCTATCGAGAGTTTCGTGAACGAGTGCCGATCGTAGACAGGGTAGTACAATGGCCAGTGGCGTGTATTGAAGCTGCGCTGGGGCTGGATGCCAAGTCAATGAAGCTATTGATATCGTCAAGCTCGATGCAGGCCGATCGATGGTCGCGGTCTGTTCTATCGTCGTAGGCTACCGTGAGCTGTCGATGAAGCTTTCGTGGCAATGGAGCTCAAGTCGCACAATCGCAAGGATGCGCGAGGAATGATGTCGTCGGATGTGAAGAGGTGCTGGCGACGTCACGACATTTCCTGGTCGATCGCCATTCCCTGTTTCGATGACGATGAAGCTGGAAAAACGAAGAGAAAAGGCACGCGAAGTTGTGCTGGATGGTGGCTGTATTCGTGATTCGTTTCGTGCTCTGTATGACACTGTCGTGTTACGCGAAGTGGTGAAGTGGGTGAAAATGCAGGCGCAGTAGAAAGACAGGGAGCCAGGAGAAGCTTTGGCTGCAGGTGAGGTCGCAAAACTGGAGCACGACACGAAAATGCAAGCGAGGCAAGGTCGAGTTTGTTCTGGCGCATTTGGGGCAGTTTGGGCGCGGCTTGTGCACGGTAGGCGCCAGAGAGCGCTCTGATGGGGCAGGAACGACCGACAGGGAAGACGCAAAGTTGCCGAACCTGGACTAGTGCGATCAAGTACAGGAGTGTACCGGGAGGTAGGTCTCTATTAATGTCACTCTAGAAAGTACCGCTAGGTACCTTCCAGCTTCTGGTGCAATTCTTAGTCATCCTGTCGGCTGGCACCACTTCCTAAATAGTATTTAGAACTTTTCGTCAGGCGATTGCGGCTGCCAACCGAGACGTCAGATCTTCTTCGCCAGACGGGGTTTCGCTTCTAACCAACAAACAGCACACGACACCGCAATTCACAATGTCTGGGTATGTTTTCTTTTTTGAACCCCCAATTGTCTTCACGACTGCCTGCTAACACCCCCCACAGCGTTGAGCACTCCTCCTACTACGACCGGCGCATGCGCCAGTCGCCGGCCCTCATCCGCGCCCGCCGGCCGTATCTTGTCAAGAACACGGTTCTCGGTCTCGGCATCTCGGCCTTTGCCTTGGGTGTCTGTAAGTAAGAGTGGGAGGACAGAAAATGGGGGGGCTAGACCATCGCTGACATTGCTGCTGCAGACGCCTACACGATCCACGTTGTCGGCCAGGATGACTTTGACGATGTCCAGGTCCCGAGCGAGCCGGCCCAGTCGGTCCAGCAACGCACACAGCAGACGCAGCAGCCATCACAAATACAAGCACAAGTCCAGGCGATAGCGAAGAAGTAGCGGCGGCGGCAACGAAGGACGTGGACAGCGTTGACGACGGACAGACCAGAGAGGGGGCTGAGACAGCGACCAAGACAGCAGCCCTGCATCAGTCGAAGGAGGGCTGGCTGTTGGGTGTAAACAGTACGATTATTTAACGAATACATATACATTCTCCTCTACTCTATGGGCCCTCCTTTGCTAGGTGAATCCTCAAAACAACTACGGCAGCTGGGCAAGGAGCCGACAAAGTGCAATCTACAAGCCACAGCAGCAGGTGCATCACTGTAGATATGTCCTCGTTTGATGAACATGCATGGCATTGTAAAATTGTAAAAACAAATAAGGCTGTCCCCTATTGTTTGCATCATAAGAAAAGAAGAAGAGTAGACACGGTAGCGTGGTATATACTGAAAAGCGCTGCCACCGGTGCAAGAAGCTAGAATGTAAGAAATGGGAAGAAAAAAATACAAGACCCTTTGTAGAACAGAAATCAAACTCCCAAACAGACAAGAAAAAGCAAGAGAAACATAGTTATAGAGCAAAACAAAAAAACAAACCGCCCAGATCCCGTCCCAGTTGGGGCATAATAAGTAATAAAACATGGGTCAAGCATCGGCCTTTTTCTCCCACCGTCGTCATATTCCCCAAAGACCTCCAGCAACCCAAAACGAAATATGTGCAATGCGGAGTAGCTCGAGAGAAAGCTAATGAAAGGAAAGAAAGCATGACAATGAACAGGGAAAAGGGACTAAAAAGAGAAGAAGAAGAAACGCCGAGAGCACCATAGCACCATAGCACCATACGTTACATGATCAGAGAACAAAGTGAGGTCCTTGTTGTTCACCCTCCACCACCGGCGGCCGCAGATTCGAAAAACTCGACACAGTTTCGTGCCCACGCCCACGCCCACGGTTACCATTGCCCGCATCGTCCTAGTACGAGACCGTAGTAGCCTCTCTCTTGGACGGCATCGGACCTAACGGTTGACCGGAAGGCTTGCTGTAGGGCGAGGACGTGTGGCTACCGGCCCCCGCCTGCTGTGGCAGTGGCTTTCGCGGCTGGTGCGGTGCCGGTGCCGGTGCCGGTGGCCCTTGCTGCCCATGGAAGGGACTGCTTGCGGCCTGTGATGCCGCCTGTGGTAGGGAGGATTTTCTGGCCGCTGGAGACCCCTGTTGCTGTTGCCGTTGAACATGGTGTGCAGGATGGTGTGGGTTCGCCCACGGCGTGTCCGCCAGGAATTGCTGACCTGCTGCCCCTAGGCTGTGGAAAGACACCGGCGGGCCAACAGCGGCGCCATTCGTACTGGCTGCGGCACTGCTGGTTACAGCACCGTTGACAATGGCGCTCGCGGCGGCGTGGCCAGCCACTTCAGGGAACGGGGAGTGGCCGTGGCCGTGCGCCGTGTGGCTGTGTTGTGGTGGTGCGGCAATGTGCGCAGCATTTGACACCAATTGCCGGCCTCTCTGTAAATAGTTCGTCAGTATATGTCAAGTTGACATTGTCAACACAATAGAACGTCGCAAAGGGGAGAACCTACGGCAATGGCCTCGAGGTCGTCATCGACTTGTGCTGTAGAGGCGCCCTTGATTGTCGGCGCAGCAGGGAATCCCTCATATTTAGCAACACCCGACAGAATGGATACTTCGGTGTTGTATGTAATAGCATCCTTGACTCGTTGCGGCTTGGTCGTCGGGAACTGCAGGCCATAGTCGGGGATGGTGTTGGCGTGCCGCCGCCGTTGCTGCTGGATCTGGTACCATTGCCGGCCGAGCTCCTCGAGCACAAGCTCGCGCGACTCGCGTATGCTCTGGAAGTATTGGCCGTGGATGTGGCTGCGCCGCGCCACGGCCCAGCGCTTGAGCGTCTGTAGATTAAAACTGTACTCGACGTCGATAACACGGAGCTTCTCGTCGCGCCGCTCGTTGACGCACTGCATCATGGCAAGGTACTCTGGGTGGGTCGGGTTGTCGCCGAGGAGCATCTCCTCCTCTTGGTTGAGTTGGTCTAACCGTTCCTGATAGAGTCTGTGTTGTGGTCAGCATCATGTCACGAGGGAAGCGAGGGAAGAAATAAGCGCAGCGAGTGAAGAACAGCGCAGGGAGGAAAAAGAAAAAAGGTTACTGACTTGTCACGGAAAGAGGCAAACTGCTTCTCGATGGCGTGCAGGTTTTCGAGTGCCTGCTTCTTTCTCTCCACTGTAGCAATCAGATTGTCAGCGCGGTCTCGCTTTGGGGCGGTCATGTCGTCGTCTGCGTGAGTCGTACACTCTTCTTCGTTGCGGTGGGCGGCCTCGGCCTCCTCGTCAATGTCACCGTCAATCGGCTCGTCGTCGCCGTGGCCTGCAGCGTCTTCTTCTGCCGTGGCCAGGTCGCCGTCTTCCAAGCCGTCGTCGTTGTGGTCATCGTTGGCATCGTCGTCACCGTCGTCCGAGTTGTTGCGCTTCTTGGCACTGCCACGTTTCGACCTTCTAGCCCGGAACGTGTCGCTGTTTGTGCCTTCTGCAGAATTGTCGGCCTCGGCCTTTTCGTTTTCGTGTTCGTCGGCGCCCGTTTCTGCCGCGTCGTCGTCGGTCACGCCATTTGCCGACGCTTTTGTCTTCGCTTTCTCGCTGTCAACGTCTTCGGCAATCGACGCCGTCGCGTCACGGCCACCGCCGGAGCGCTTCCGCAGTGGCTGGTCCGACTCTGATGGATCTGTTGTGGGCGAGCGCTTGCGTTTCCGCGTGTCGGAGTTGGAGCGCTGGCTGCGGAGGAGTGTGGGTGTCGGCACGGGTGTCTCTTCTTTGTCACCGTTGGCCCCCTCCTTTGTTTTGGAGCCGCCGACAGAAGGCGACTGGCCAAGCTTCTTGGCTTGTTCTTTGGCAGCCAGTGACCGACGCCGGCTGCTGCGCGTGGCCTCGCGGTCACGGTCGTCGGCAGCCGCCTCTTCTTCGCCGTCGGCCTCGTTGTTCTCCTCGTCTTCCGCGTCCGAAAGCGCATCATCGTCGTCGTCCTGATCGTCTTCGTCCTCATCCACGTCCACGTCCGAGTCCGCATGCAGCTGCTGCTTCAGCTTGCTAGGGCTGGCCTGGAACGTGCGGTCCCCTCGTGTCTGGGCTGTGAGGCGCTGCTTTGTTGGGCTTGTGACGGACTCGGGGCTGCTCTCGGCGTCCGCGCCATCCTTGATGTTCCTCGCCTTGGTGGGAGTGTCGTACAGCCGCTCCGTTTCAGCTTCTGAGTCGTTGATGTCGGCCTCCACCTCTGACAGGGCTGACTCGTCGTTGTCCGAGCCCGAGTGCGATCGCGCAGCCCGCGATCCGTTCTCGTTCTCGTTCTCGTTGTCGTTGTCGTCCTCGTCGTCCAAGTTGACGTTACTCAGGGACGACGAGTTGTGCAGCACCGGCCCGTCCAGGTCCATCTCATCCGGCTCTCCGTCTTTATCTTCGACCTCGGTGAGCGGACTGGACGCATTGCTGGGGCTGTGGTCGGGGTGTGGCCCAAGAGGCGGGCTTGAGGCGGCCACGTCCGCTGGCTCTTCGTCGGCGGCCATCGTGGGTGGGGGTAGGAAAAAGGAAGGTCAGGAGGTCAAGTCGGTTGCAAAAATGGCCCCGGGCACCAATCGGGGAAGTTGAGGAGGTTGTCGAGTTCGTAAAGGGAGGGAGGGGAGGGAGCAGTCGAAGAAGCGAGAGATAGAGCAGAAGAAGAGAGAGAAGAGAGAAGAGGGAGAAAGAAAAAGCCGCCAGTCGAGTCTGGGCCAGGAGAGCGCCAAAACAAGCTGCTTCCAGGCGTTAAACGCGAAGGACAGTCGCAAATCTTGATTCGCAAGCAATTGCCGATCAAGAAAACAGGTGCTCGGGTCGTGGCTTTGTCGTGGTTGCGTGGTTGTGTGGTGGGCAGAGAAGAGGTGATGAGGGCGGATTGTGTCGATTGGGAAGCGGAGCGGGTTTTTGTGGGCGAAGCAGAAAATCGGCGGGTGAAATGCCACTTGCGCGAAGCGGACCTGTGCTGCTCCCTCGCTCTTTCCTCTTTCCCCCCAGCTTGTCTCCTGTGCTGAAAGGGCCTGCCGCAGCCCGTTTTTCCGCGCCCTCGCGCCTTCCTTGGGGGGCAGCGGACAGTGCGCTAGCCAGATGACCACAACCTTGCAAAAGCGGTGTTGGATGGCAGAACTCGGCTGCAGCGCTGCTGACAGACGTGGCTGGGCGACATATAGGTACTTAAGGGTACTCTTTCTAGCAGTGGACCATCAGTCCTCCAGTGCAGGCCTGTGTACACCTCTGTCTCAATATGTACTGTACGAGTACTCCGTACAAAGCCGGCCCTGGTTTTTAGCTCCCAATACGGAGTAGTGCAGTAGTCTCGGCAGGAGCGTCAGGACCGTCAGAAGCCAATCCGAGTCACGTTCTGATAAGACGGCTATCGTTATCGCAATCCCAAATCTGGGAGACGGCAATATTTTTTTCTGCCCGTCTTTTTCGAGGCTGGCAGAACGGCGTTTTTCGACGAGCACAGCGCATTTTCACAGCAACAACAGCACAATGGCGAAGTCGTGAGTTTGTCTTGGAACTCAACTGATTTATTGCTCTCAAGAGAAGTGGAATCTAACATTTTGTAGAAAATCCGTCTTTTCCGCGCCCAAGAAGGCTGTGGACCCCACCCTCGATGCTCTGTTTGCATCCAGTGTAAGTTGGCGAGAATTCCAGTGAAAGGGTGGAAGAGACACAGACTGACATGCGATACTACAGGTCGGACCCGTCGAGACGACTGCAAAGCCAAAATACGAGCCCCTTGTGTCTGCCAAGCCAAGAAAATCTCCGAAAGCGGTCGATGTCAAGCCTCTGAGCAAGGAGGAGGAGGAGGAAGCTGCATCCGCCGACAGTGAGGAGGAAGAGGAGGAGTCTGACCAAGATGACGACATGGAGGAGGGTGACGAAGCAGAGGAGAATGACGAGGAGGCAGAGGACGCCGCCGCTCCAGCTGCTACCGACCTGAAAAAGAGAAAGAGAAAGAACCGCGACGAGAACGACGACCTCGAGAGCCGCTACTTTGATAAGCTCGAGAAGGAGATTGACGGCCCCGCGGAGAAGAAGGCCAAGCGCGACGCCTCTGCGGCTGATGGCGAGGACGAGGAAATGGCCGAGGGCGAGAACGACGACGACGACGACGAGCCCATCATCCACGAGTCGCTCCTCAAGGCGAACGCCGCTGCCGAGGGTGCAGACGACACCACGGCCAACGGCCAGATTGACGAGCAGGACAAGGAAAAGGCCGACCGCACTGTCTTTTTGTCTAATGTCAGCATCAGCGCTGTCACGGGCAAGGCGGCCAAGAGGACGCTAATGGCACACCTCGAATCGATCCTCGACGACAAAGCAGCCAAGGGCAAGAAGAAGGTCAAAGAGGGTGAAGAGGGTGAGAATGCTGAAAAGGAGGAGGACAAGAAGGACGCGCCCGTGCTGGAGAGCCTGCGTTTCCGCTCTGTCCCCTTTGCTTCGGCCGCTCTGCCCAAGCGTGCTTCGTACATTACCAAGAACGTCATGGGCGCCACGGCCCAGTCCACCAACGCCTACGCCGTCTACTCGACGGCTGCCGCTGCTCGCACGGCTGTGCGCAAGCTCAACGGCACTGTTGTCCTCGACCGCCACCTGCGCGCCGACAGCGTGTCCCACCCGTCGCCTGTCGACCACAAACGGTGTGTCTTTGTCGGCAACCTGGGCTTTGTTGACGATGAGACTGTTTTGAACGCCAACCCGGATGATGATGGCGGCGAGATGGAGCGCAAGAAGCGCAACAAGACGCCCATGGACGTCGAGGAGGGTCTGTGGCGCACTTTCGGCAAACACGCCGGCAAAGTCGAGAGCGTGCGTGTGATTCGCGACGCCGTGACGCGTGTCGGTAAAGGCTTCGCCTACGTCCAGTTCTACGACGCCACTTCCGTTGAGGCCGCTCTGCTGCTCAACGAGAAGAAGTACCCGCCTCTGCTGCCCCGCGCACTGCGTGTCAGCCGCTGCAAGGCGCCCTACAAGACGGCGCGCGCTGTTGAGCGTGCCCAGCAAAAGATGAATGGCAAGCCTGACGGCAGCAAGCGTGAGCGTGGTGAGCGTGGGGACCGTGAGGACCGTGGTGGCCGCAAGGGCCCTAAGGGACCCGTCAACAAGACCACGGGCTACACGCCCAAGCTGACGGCGGAGCAGCAGACCTCGGCTGGTCGTGCGTCGAAGCTGCTGGGCAAGTCTGCGGCCACGGCACCGCTTGGTGCCACGGGCCCTGACGGCAAGCCGATGGTGTTTGAGGGTATGCGCGCTCGCGTGGGTGGTGTGAACCTGTTCAAGAAGGGCAAGAATGCCAAGAAGCCGACGGGTCCTCGCAACGGACCTCCCGGCGCGGATGCTTCGCGTAAGCAGGTGCGGCAAGCAGCCCGGTCAGCTACTTGGCGGGCATCCAAGAAGGGCGGTGGCAAGGCATAAGGCATAAAAAGTTTGTTTTTTATTGTTTGTTTTTCTGTCGTATTCATTGGGCGCCTTTAATTTTTCCTACATTGGCATTGTCACCGTATCATCCAAGCTGTTATTTTCTCTTTTCTTTTTTCTTTTTTTTTCTTCTTCTCGTATTATCTCTAGAAAGCAAGTGAATTCTTAACCATTTTCCCTTTCTATTTCTTCCGATATTCATAATTTTCCCAGACTAGAAAAGTGACATCAAACCTGCAGAGACACAGCACAAAGCAAAGACAACATTCACCTCTTTTACAACAGACAAGTCAACACACACTCAGCACCGGAAAAGAAAGACAGTAGAAGTTGAAAAAAGAATAGAATTAGGTAAAAAGAGAAAGTAGGGGCGGTTAGAAATCCTCGGATATCATATTTTTAAGTGTTTCACTCTTTGGATCATCAAGTCACGCTTATTTGTCGTCCAATGTACCCTAGAAATACGAAGATAAAAAGGGGAGAAGAAATAGGCGGCTGGAAAAGCAGAAGGTCGCGGGTCATAAAAAAAGCAAAGCAAAATAGAAAGGGTGTTTGTTTGGTTGGGGGGGATAAGATAAGCAAGAAAGAAGAAAGAAGAAAGAAAAAAAAAGGCAACAGCGGGTCAATAAACAGAAAAGGGGGATAGTTGAGACACTTAGTACTCGACATCGCCCTCCTCGGCCTCGAACGAATCGGCAGCCACCTCCTCGTAATCCTTCTCAAGCGCAGCGAGATCCTCACGGGCCTCGCTGAACTCACCCTCCTCCATACCCTCACCGACGTACCAGTGCACAAAGGCGCGCTTGCTGTACATGAGGTCGAACTTGTGGTCCAGACGCGACCAGGCCTCGGCGATGGCGGTGGTGTTGGACAGCATGGAGACGGAGCGGTCGACGCTGGCAAGGCCGCCGTCGGTGGGCGAGGCGGTCGGGACAGCGACGGGCTTCTGGTAGTTGATGCCGATCTTGAAGCCAGTGGGGCACCACTCGACTAGGTTGAACGAGGCCTTGGCCTTGAGGGCAGCCACAGCGGCGTTGCAGTCGCGGGGGACAACGTCGCCACGGTACAGCAGGGCCACAGCCATGTACTTGCCGTTGCGGGGGTCGCAGACAACCATCTGGTTGTTGGGCTCGAAGCCTGGGGGAGTTAGTGGGAGTTGTCATAAACAAACATCCGTCGTCGACGGTGGAGGGGAACATACACTGGAAGGTCAGGTCGTGGACCTTGAAGCTCTCGTGGGCGCTCTTGGAGGCAGACACAACAGGGGCGTAGCTAATCAGGGGGTAGTGGATACGCGGGTAAGGGACCAGGTTAGTCTGGAACTCGTTGAGATCGACGTTCAGGGCACCGTCGAAGCGCAGAGACGAGGTGATGGAGCTGACGACCTGGGCAATGAGACGGTTCAGGTGCTCGTAGTCGGGACGGGGGATGTCCAGGTTGCGGCGGCAAATGTCGTAGACAGCCTCGTTGTCGACAAGGAACGTGCAGTCCGAGTTCTCGATGGTGCTGTGGGTCGACAGAACGGCGTTGTAGGGCTCAACGACGGCCGTGGAGACACGGGGAGCAGGGTAGATGGCGAACTCGAGCTTACACTTCTTGCCATACTCGGTCGACAGGCGCTCGAGCAGCAGGGCACCGAAACCAGAACCGGTACCGCCACCGAAGGAGTGGAAGATCAAGAAGCCCTGAAGGGAGTTGCAGTTGTCTAAGATGTCAGCGGGTGTTTAAATTAATATCGTTACAGACTACAGAACTTACCGGCAACACGGCGGATACGGTCAATGACGTTGTCGACCATCTCCTTGCCAATGGTGTAGTGGCCACGGGCGTAGTTGTTGGCGGCATCCTCCTTGCCGCTGATGAGCAGCTCGGGGTGGAAGAGCTGGCGGTAGGAGCCGGTGCGGATCTCGTCGATCGGGGAGGGATCGAGGTCGACGAAGATAGAGCGCGGCACGTACTTGCCGTTGCTGGTCTCGGTGAAGAAGGTCTCGTACGAGCCACCTTCGCCGACGTCCTTCAGGTTGGGGTCCGGACGGCCATCAGCGCTGAGGCCGTGCTCGAGGAGGTACCTGGGTTGTTAGATGGCAAGACAAGAAGAAAAGAGAATGACGAATACAGAATCTGAAAACAAAATCTGAAAGGAAAAAGAAAAGAAAAGAACTTACAGCTCCCAGGCGCTGTTACCAAGCTGGGTACCAGCCTGGCCAAGGTGAAGATGGAGAACCTATCATGGCCAGTCAGCATACGGGTCCGGAGAATCGCATATGGTGGGCAGTGAACGGTGTAGCGTATATATGAAGTGATGGGTAGGGGGTGCAAATGGATATGTTGCCATGCCAAAGGTATGCCAAAGACATTGACGATATATCGAAGATGTAGATGGTCCGACCGCAAGCTTCCACGAGCCCAATCCATGCCGAGGCTCGGCCATTCCTCCACGGCATCAATCGGCAGATGGCACGGCCGGCGAGAAGAGAGAAAGGGGAACAAAAGGACTGGGAGGGAAGCCGTAGCGGCCCAGGGGTTCAATAATCAATCCGACTTACCTCGCCCTTCATTGTTGCTCAAGATGGAATGGATGTGTGGGAAAACGGAGAAGGAAATTGGCAAAGATGGCGAGAAGGAAAAAGACGGACAAAAAGATGGAAGAGAGATTCCTGTCCGATGAAAGGCCGTTGGCACAAAAAAAAAAAAAAAAGGCAAAAAGACGAAAAGGAAGCAAGTCGTTGGAAAGGGGGAAAATTAAGGAGAGCTTGCCGACAGGGCGGGGAGAAATATGAGGAGAAGAGGAGGGCAGGGCTGGGCAAACGTAGTGAGTGTACGGAGTACTTCGCACAACGTAGCGACTGGACAGTGGTTCAGAAGGACGACAGACTTGAAACTCCGGGAGAAAAGGCACGAGAAAGCAGAAAGCGGCGAGTGGGAGAGCAGTAAATGAGAGACAGAAGATGGGAAGATGGGGAGATTTGTGCGGTGAGGTCGTCGAGGAGGGGCAATTACGGAGCAGGAGCAGGGGGCAGGAGCAACAAGAGGGGAAAGGGGCAGAGAGAAGGGACCAAAAGGGCAGGAACGCTTCGAAGTAAAGATACAAGCGGCCACAGCCAGTTGCGCAGCAAGTCAAAGTACCCCTACGACCCCCGCGCTCACCGCTAAATCTGCTGTTGGCATGGGCTGGCCCGTGCGCGCCAACGCGCAGGGGTAGGCGCACTCTGATTGGCCATAAAATAGTGTTGGGAGGAGCATCGACGGAGACGGTCGAAATAGCGAGAAATAGCGGCGGTGGAAAACGACGCCAAAGTGGGCACGAAAAAGATCGTGATATTACTTTGTAGATATGGGGGTGTTCGGTAGCTGTCAAACTGATAGGAGAGGCTAGGAGAGACCGGGCAAGCAAACGTCAATTGGATACAGCATAGCTTTGAGGCCGTAATGACAGCTTTTGAGGGTAGTTTGGAGGCTCCAAATAGCTCAGAAAAGGCTGAGAACGAGATGTCAATACTTAAAGGAAGGATATGTCGTTCTGCGGATGTTGAAGGATGCGACATACGGCCAGCTATCCTCATCACATGTGCCCCAAAACATTCATTAAACCAGACCCGCCGGCGTGAATATCACAACCCATCATGGCACTGCCCCGTAAATCGACCGCACGCAAGCCACACTGTCAAGCCACATTGCCACAGCCCCAGCTTGTCTCAAATTCTTAATTGAATCCCCAACGGACGTCATGCTTCAGTGCCGCCATCTCCCGCACTACGTTATGCAACTCAAAGCACTCCTTGTTTCGTTTCCGGCATGCAAAAAGCAATGGGCCCTGGACTGTTGTAGTCGTCTTCAGAGGCCAGCTGATGTTCTGCCCCTGCGTGAAGAAGTGCCCCATGAATGTTGTTTACTTGCATGTTTATGCATCTTTATGCATGTAACGCGCTCTCCAGCCGCACCTTCTGAGCCTGTAAGTTGCATTAAACGGGCTGACACGGTTGCCGGGACAGTGGCGCCGTCGCTCCTGCCGTCCGTCATTTTGGCCCGGCGCGTTAAGTGGATCGCGCGAGAGGCCTAAACAACCCGCTCTGAGCACACACCATTGCACGCCCCCTAGCCTTGTACTGATCAGTAGCGTGGCTCTGACGCAGGCCCCTTTTTGCTGCTCCTGCCCTGCGGCCGTGGGTTTGCTGGCAAACACACTCCAAAACAAACAAAGGCCGCTCCAAGGGCACAGAGATTTTCACTGCTAATTACGCTGTGAATGCTGGGAAAAGGGAAAGAGGGAGGGCGTGCCTTCCCGTAATGAAATAATACAACAAGCTCAACATTGCCATCGTAACATTTGTCTCTAATTTGTCTCCTTGAACTCAACCTCACTCAAATACGCCTTCTGCTCTTATTGTCCAGCAAACACTCCGACCGCATCCACGATTAAGCTCGCCGCACCGCCACAGCCGTCGTTTGATACACGCCAGGATCGACGCCAAAGTGTTAGGCCACTAGAGGCACGCGCCGCCGCAAAAAAAAATTAGGGGTAGCAGTCAAAGTATCCTCAAAATATCCGAGCTATCAAAGAACCCAAGAGAAAAATAGCGAGCGCGAAACGGGAAAAATTTGGCCCCCGACGGCTGGTCCACCGACTCGTTTTGAGTATCTCGAACTGGCTGTTTGAAGAGGCTATCTGGGCCTGTTCTTCTGTCTCGCACGCCAGTCGCCAGCCATGCGCAACAGGCTGAGAAAATCCCAGCGTCAACAGTCTGTCAGCTCGACAAAGGCTGGCAGCGACCTGAAAGGTGCGTGGTTTGTTACTTTGTTTTGTGGATGTGGATTTGATTTGTGGACTCGCTTCGTTGTGCATCTTGTGTGACGCACGACAACAAGACAACAAGACAAAAGGTTGGCGTTTTGTGCCTTTTGTGGCTGTTCCTGCTGCTCCTTTTTACGGCCCTATGGCCTGGTCAAGCAAGGACTCTTTTTCTCGTTTTCTATCTGCTTGCATTGTTGTTCTCGGCGCCCAAACTTCCCATCCTTCGAAACGTTTCCCTCTTCCTGGTTCTTCGCGTCCTGCTCCGCCTCTGCCTGCCTCTGCCACATAATACTGCCTCTCCACACACCCACACCTTCCCGCCCCGCTGTTGACTTCAAGTTTCTTCCACTTCTTTTGTTTATCCTCCTCTTCTTATCCGGGGCAGCCAAGATACACATAATTTCCTCTCGCACTGCAACACTGCATACCACATCCCACGTTATCATCTCACTAACGTCCCCAAGACCCGGTACACTCTCGAACACTCTCCATACCAAATGACTCGCCACGAACATCCCTAACCGATGTTCCGGAAGCCGATGCCAACGATACTACCATGGGCCGCCGCAACTCCAGAGGCTCGACCCGTGGCGACAAGCCGTTACCCTCCGTCCCAGCAATGATCACATTTGCCCGATCGTCGCCCTCATCATCACCAGCAGCAGCAGCAGCAGCCTCCTCCGGCGGTCTTTCTCGAACTCTGTCCACCATTCGCGCCGTTACTAGCTTTGACGATAAACCGAGACAGTCGTTTGACGACGAGGCGTCGTCGACCAGCTCGCCCTCCATCTCACACACACGCAACTCCAACTCCGCATTCTCCAGCTCTGTCAATAGCAACGTCAGCACAGCATCCTTTACCTCCCAGCCCCATTCACCCCCAAGCGACTCGAAATCCACCAGCGGCCGCTTAAAACACAGCGCCGCGACGCCATCACTGCCCAACGGCTCCGGCGTCTCCAGCCTCGAAGTGCCCTCAACCCGTTCCGGCAGTTCCACAATACGGCCCGGCATGGACACGCCTTCACGGGAGGGCGGCCTGTCGTACGCCGCCAGCAAAGCGCCCATTGCAGCGAGCATGAGCACTACGCCGTTTGGCTCGCCCAATGGCAACCGGTCAGCGCTCAACAACAACAACAACAACGATGACCAAGGAGACGGTGCAGGCGGCAAATGGGACTCGAGCGTTGGTAAGGCGGGATTGGGAAAGACTGGCCGCGTGATTAACCGTCTCGTGTCCGACAACGAAGCCTTGAAACGTGATCTCAAGATTGAGGGCCTAAAAGCCGAAGAGGCCAAGCAGGCGGCACGTCTGCTGGAAGACAAGATCGACCGCATCGTCTCCGACTACGAGAGCCGGCTGCTCGAGGCCAGTGTCACCAAGACACTGCTTGCGCGCAAGGAACGGCAGGTCGAGAGCCTGCAGGGTGCCGTCCAGCTCGAGAAGAAGCGGACCACTGATGCGCAAGACCGCGAGCGCACGTGGCGCGAAGAGATGGAGAAGATCAAGACCGACTCCAAGCGCACGGTGGAAGAGTCGACCCAGCACGCCGCGCTCATGGAGGGCCGCTACAACGCCATCAGCAGCCACTGGCGCGACCAGGGCGAGGCCGTCAAGCGGGCGGCGGCCCGCATGGGTAAAGATGTCAAGGAGTTGTCGGAAGCGCGGCGGCAAGACGACGAAAAGATCAACATGTTGCGCGACCTGTGCGACCAGCAGGACAGCAACATCAAGCTGCTCATGCAGCAAAAGGAAGACATTGCCCGCAAGTTTGCCGAATACAAGAAGGAGCAAGAAGACCTGCTGCACGACATCAAGACCAACGCCGCGCAGCGAGAAGCCGAGCAGGAGCGCACACTCCAAGAAGCTCGCGAGGTGCTCGACAAGCTCAAGTGGTCACTCAACATCAAGAACACCATCGAGTGGGCCAACTAGGCGTCCCCTACGAACCAACCTTTTTTCTCTGCACTTCTCACCACGACTCGACGACACCACCACCACTCATTGCCATTGTATTTATTCAAGTTACTTTCATGACGACTATCTTTGGGTTTGGATAGACGGAGTACGGCGTTGTTTTTTTCAGTTACTATCCGAGGGACACCGCACTCGATAGTTATGGAGCAGATGCTCGACCTTCTCTTTCTTTGTTTCTTTTGTTTCTTTTGCTTATTTATCATGTTTTTTCCTTCTTCCATTCTTGGGCCCTGCTTGTTTAAGCTGACCTCTGGACTATCTTTTGCATTTTGCTTAATACGACATCTACATCTAAAACTGAGGCTACGGTGGAAAATATGCCACGCAGTGTCACACATTATTAGGCCGGGACTCTTGAAAAGCTAGGAGAAAGGGCAGGCAGTGTACAGCCTATTATTGGTATCCTTGCTTCTGTTCTTCTCTTATATTCTATACTTTATATTTTGGTTGTTTCTTCTTCTTATTTAGGATATCAGTGCACATACTTCTGCCATCATCACCACCTGTTACGGCGGCGCCTCGTGAGGAGGAGCCTTGCCAGAATGAGACTACGAAACGATTCTGCTCCTTTTTGTATAATATTGTGCAACCCTGTGACGATGTAAAGTATTGATTTATTTTGCCCCTTTTAGTTACGGCCTTTCGCCTGCAGCCACCTTCCTCGGCGTGTGTTGTAGTCTTTTGGAGAGGGAAAGCGCACAATAGGGACAGCTGTATATAAACGGAAGGAGCGATGTTTACTTGGATGGCTCTTGCCGTATTGAGCTTGCCATTGTTTACTTAAGCACATGTCTGGAAGATTCTCCCAATGATTGGCTTTGAGTCCTATTTTCGCATCGCTGTCTCTCTTCGCGAGATGCTTGTCTTTGCCGATGACCCAGAGTTGTCTTGCTTCAGGTCCGTGACAAGATCAAGTTGAAGGCAGCAAGCCAAACAGACATCCCGCGAAGCACGGCACAAACATCGTCGCCCCAAGACATTCACAACGATATCGCCAAGAAAGAAAAGAGGTAGGAGACAAAAAAAGAAGACAGCCCAATACTAATTATTTTCACCAGCTTCAAGCTTTGTACCACGGCTGATACTCTGTGCAGTAAGTCACTCACAGCCTTCTATTGACCTTACTTCGTCATTGTGTGCTCAGATCCCCTCCACATCGACACTCACCACTGCTGAACAATCATTCGAGCCTGTCACAGTCGAAAACATAGACGACGACTCACATTTTCTCCAACATTCCGCTCACATCTTTCTTATTTACGTCTCAGCTTTGTTGACACTGCGAGCTTCACTCTCAACTCGACCCGCCTCCCTCTCTGGACATCAAGCACCTAATACTAACAGCCACACAGGGCATCTCCTCCTCCGTTTGCAGCCAACGGCTCTCTTCTCTGTCGCCACCGTATTTCTCGTCAACGGCCTCTCCTCAGTCCCCCCCAAAGACTGCGCATTCACCATCACAACCGTTCTTCTCTCTCCCACAATCTCCACAGCCCCGGCTGTCCCTCGACATCATGGAGAAAGACAACGACATCGTCGAGTTCTACCTCTCCAGCATCTGGGACTACCATTCGGCCGGCTTCGAGCGGGTGCTCAAAGCGCTCCGTGACAAGAATCCCGGCGGCCGGTATAGCTTCGAGCCAGAGCTGAGCTGGTTCAAAGCGTCCTGCGAGGCCCGCGATGTGCGCAGCATCCAAGCCACCTTCAAAGAGGTGCACGACGAAATGGAGCGTGTCATGGGCGGCCAGCGCATTCTGACGGACAATGACAACGAGTGGCTCAAGCTACCGGTTCCCGACAAGCTGGAGCGAAGTGTTGCAACGAAAAAAACTATTGACCATCTATGCCCTATCGACTTCGACCGGTTCGCGTACCGCAAGGTCTGGGTCCGCATCAAGCACGAGACACCCGACTCCATCTCGGTGCACAAGCTGCTCGACGAGGACGCTCGCACGTCCATCATGAAAGAGACGGGCACGCATGTGGCCATTGACACGGCCAGCGGGCGTTTGGTCTACATTGGCGGCCCGACCAAGCAGTCGGTGGCCAAGGCCAGCAAGATGCTCGACAATCTGTTCGACAAGTTTGTCATCGTGGCGCCGCCGCCGAAGCATCTCATGTACGCCGAGGTCGACGGCCCGTACAATGTGGACGCCCGCTACATGGCTCACGTCAACGAGACCATGCTCACATCGACCATCTTTGATCCCAGCCAGTTTCCCGACGCTGCTCTGGATCGCATGTTACGCACCATCTTTGCCAAGGGCGTCTGCCTTCGCATCTGTGACTTTGACCATTTCAAACGCATTGCTGTATCCCTTTTCGGTCCCCGGTCGGACCCCATCTTCTCCGATCCGGCACGGAAGTGGCCGCTGTGGTTCAAGCGAGCAGAGTACACGCCCAAGGCTCTTGGTGTGACAGCGCCCAAGGAGGAACCTGCGGGTGGTGCAGTTCAGAAACTTGAACCGAAGGAGCCTGTCCCTATCAAGGACACCGAAATGATGAGTCCCGAGGCCAAGGAGGATGGCAAAGAAAAAGAGGCTGAAAAGGAGCCCGAGCTGGAACAGAAGTTTGATCTTCTTGGGCTGGACAAGCCCGATCCTGTTTCCGCATGTGCGGCCACCCCAGACACTGCTCCTGTTGCCGAGGCTGGTTCTGTGGAAGATGCAAAGGACAAGCCTGCACATGCAGTGAAGATGCCGCCCTTGCCTCTGGAATACCAATCGGACAAGTTCAACTACGAGATGAAGCTTCTCTGGGACTTTATGAATAGTTCCAAGAAGGGCTCGGCCGAAGCCTCGACCAAAGTCTCGTCCAAGACGGTGACGAAAGCCGAAGAGAAAGCCAAGCCTGGTGACGAAGAAAAGAATGGCCTTGGTGTCAAGGAAACAACAATCAAGTCGGAGCCCAAGGATGGGCCGGCCAAGGTGGACGCACTCATTGACGTTAATGATGACTCCAAACCACCGACAGCCACTACTGTCGCCAGCTCTGTGGCTCCTGCCCTGAAGGCTGAGGACAACATGCTGATCAAGTTCGATGCCCCAGATTCTCGCCCTGTCACTCCCGCTTCTCGTCCTGTCACGCCAGCTCCATCCCGGCAGAAGCAGCTTGTCACTGTCCCTCAAGGCAACTCGCGTACTGCTATCCTCCGTAACCCCTCGATGAGCAAGGCCCTTGTTCGGCGGTCTACCTTTGCAACCGGTCTCTGCCACAGTATTGGCCGCCTCATGGCAGACTTGCCCTACTGTAGAGGCCGGATCCGGATGCAGGTTGACCTCGGCCGGGTGTACATCATGGACGCCCATCCCGAGGGTCTCGCCTTCAACATGCCCGGCGAGGAAGCCTCGGGCTGGTCGCACAGCGAGATCACAACACGCATGGACACGGTCTGTGTCTCACCGGAGAGCATTATCTTCACAAAGGCCCTGACTGTGTTCGCCAACGATATGGAGAGTGTGCTTGGCCTCAACTCAAAGTTGGTGTCCAACGACCTGTTGGGCGACATTGGCATCAGCCCGCCGTCGGCTGATGCCACCAATACAAACAAAACGAGAACCGGCCGCCGCCAGGACTGGTCGGTCCCCATCACCCCGGACTGGGTGTTCCATGAGCGGCGGACTATCTACGAGTTCAAGTGTCAGCGTGTGTACATGAGCGGCACCGGCGTCATCAAGGCACAGAGCCCCTTTGTCATTGAGATTGACGGGACCGAGCCTGGCGGTTTTACGTATGGCATCCGCAGTGTCGAGGACACGCGCCCGCCGATCTGGATCCACTGTATTCGCCGGCATTGGGACGCCCGTGTCTCGGTGTCGTACACCAAGACCGACAAGCTGGAGGAGGAGTACGGCCAGTTTGCCCGTGACCTCCTGCGTACTTTGGTGGTGCCCCCCGGCCCGATCACGAGTCCACGATTCCAGTTTGCGTTTGACCACAACGAAACCAAGTCCAAGGACAGCAACCAGACGTTCTCGACAGTGGTCCTGTCAGCCCGTGTCCGCAATGTCGGCCGCTTCCAGAGCACGGATAAGCAGACGTTTCTGGATATCTCGTGGAACTGGCTGATGGCTTTGGCCAAACGCCCCTCCCACAAAAAACCATCGACCGGCACCGTGTATGCCTCGCCGGCCGCCGACCACCCGGCCCGCGGTGTCTTTTCGTCGTGGTACGAGGCGAGCGTGTCGTCGGCGGCGACCGAAGAGGCCTTCAAAGAGAACGAGACGATGCCGATCGGCGGGCTGGCTGCGTGGGGCGTCAACGGTGTGGCGGCACGCGAGGAGATGTACGAGGCGGCCTTTGGGCCTGCGCTCAAGCTCATTCGCAAGATGGATGGTGTCGGTGTTCTCGTTGACAATGGTCAGAGCCATCAGTGGACACCGCCGGTGAAGGCGAGCCAAGTGGCTCTGGCGGTGCAAAAGTTTTGGTAGGCGGGAGGACGACGAGCTCAAAGAGCTTGGCGAAAAGACGATAAGCTACGAGACCCGACAGTGGCCAGCAAAAGACATATATGATGGACAATGAGTAAAAGATACTTTGTACAAAGTATGTGGCATTGCCAAGCGATGAACGTGGGAAGGAGCTGCACCAGCTGCACAGGACAGGAGCGAGTCACCGATCGACGGGATACATGTCGGTGCATGGCATACGGTGGAATACGGTACACTGGGAGAGTGTGTTTAGAGGGTCTATACAAGATGTGAATGGTTGTTCATGATGATCTGGAAGTTTTTAACTTTCTTTCATCCCGCCTAGCACGGGAGATGGACAATAAAATGGAATGGTGGTGATTTTATTCTTTTTTATTTGCTATATAGTTGTTTTTCAAAGAAAAATTGAAGAAGAAATAAAAGGAAAGAAAAAAAAGAAAAAAGAAAACCCAGACAAGAAAGACAAAAAAGAGACTTACAACAAAAGTCAGTAAATCAAACAACACACCACACTTTGAACTATGTGATCACGTCAATGCCAATACCTTCCCGAATTCGTTTCTACGTGTCTTGGGAGCTTCCCAAACCGGCCGGCCGGTAGAAGTCCCAAATGAGTCCGTCTCCATCAAAGCTGCCACTCTAAAGTATCTTTTGCATCCTACGTCATAACCTCACTCTTATGACCTGAACACCTTTTACTCCGTGCCTCTCGGCAGATTTAAGCCGACTTACGACTCAATACTCTTGATGTATCGTCTTTCGATCCCTCGACTTCTTCCCCTCTTTCCTCCTCCCCTCTTTCCTACGACGTATCCCCATCTTTCTTTCCATCCATCCCACCTCCCACATTATCCCCCGGATGGAAAACTGACGTGACTGACGTTTAGGTTGCCCAATGGCTCCGTGGCCTGTTCTGTTGGCGAGGTTGGAGGTTGGCGTTGGCTCGCGGAGCACCGGGAAACAAAAGGACAAGGGTATTGTTACATGATCGGCGCGGCAGCCACCGCGGCCAGAAAGAAGCTCAAAAGGTCAGAAAGAGACTGACAGAAAAAACAAGGAAAAAGAAAAACGCGGAGAACGGCCGATCTTGGACAAAACCGGTCGCCGCAGTCCGCCCGGAGACGATTCCCAGAGAAGGGTAGTGCAGGAACTGGGGTCTACTATGTAGTGGTGAGAAGAAAGAAAAGAAAAAAGAGAAAAGAAAAAAGAAAAGAAAAGAACCGAACTATGGATGTCAAAAACCATGAAAAAAAACACAGAAATACATCAGCAAGCGTTGCTCACGTTGCACTCCGTAAACGGCACCAATTGGCAATGCTAGAGATGCCTCGATAGTGGAATCGACAGTGGTGCAGCTGCTACCTTCTCCTCAGCACGTCGTAAACATACATTACACAGTATTACACCCACTCGGGAAACGGGTGTACTCTGAGCGACATATGGGGAAGGAACGATGAGATGGTCTTTCTTTCAACGGACTACGGAGTAGTAGTATGCATAATGAGTAGCGCCGCAGCGCGTGGAAGCCGGCGCTAGCAGGGGCCTTGCATGCGTGTTTGCAGCCTGTTCACAGTACGTACAGCATGCAATTACGGAGTACATGGCCTGTACGACGTACGACTCGCCTGTAAGCTTATTCTCTATTCGCGGACTTTCCTTTGTCGACGACCGTACCTACGCTTGTTTTGTCTCCTTCCCCTCACGGAAACCACGCAAACAATCACAAAACTTGGTCAGCAACGTCCCTCTCGCTTCCCCGGTTCCTTCTTTCCTCCATCTTTTCGCTCTTTCCCCGAGGTACCGACAACTTGCGATCGACAAACAGCAGCCACGAACGCACCAACCTCCAGCATCCAAGCAACCAAGTATCAACTTAGTCTCCAAGTATCGGCCCAGCCCAATCTATCGTCCCGTCTCCCACCTCCCACCGGCCCTTGTCCCGGGCCCCTTGTCTTTCTTGCGTCTCTCATTGCCTTTTCTGTCTCTTTTTTCTTCGAGCGTCCCCATCTGGCGCGCGCACATCGGCCTTTTGTCGATTTGATTCGCCATTGTTCCCCGCGTTTCTCCCCGGGCACAAGGTCAACAAGTTACTCGGACTCGTTTGTATCCTTTGTTGCAACCTCTCCAAAAGAGGGGAACGGAGAAATAGCAGACTCTGGTAAAGAGGAGCTGACAAAAAAGAGCTTCCTCGAGTGAGAGAAGAGTAAAGAGAAAAGAGAGAACAGCTCGTGATCTTCCATTCCCCAGCCTGCAGTCTGTCTCCTTCCCTGTTTTTGCCGGGCTGCAGCTGCCTCCTGCCTCCTCCTGCTCCTCTGCTTCCTGCATTGTGCCACGCGGGCCGAAGAAGGAAAGAGGGGAGAGAAAAAATCAAGACAGACAAGGATCGAGGTATTTTGGAGCCTCCTGTTTACAGAAGGAGCTCGGGGAAGCAAGGTGCGGAGTGACTGCGAGTGACTGCGAGCGACTGCGAGTGACTACTACTTTGTAGAGGAGGTAGAACAGGGGAGATGTGGTCATGGCCGGCGTCGGGGAACCAAGGGGAGAAGAGGGAAGGAGCCAGAGCGAAGCTGCATGTGAGAGGCGATGTGGGACGGCAGGAGCAGAAGCATCATGTCGAGGCAGCAGCTACAGCTGGGGAAGGAGACAAAAAAGAATGGGAAAGAACGATGGTGGCGCACACGTGCGGTGATGGATCGTCGTGCCCTGCGTCTTTTGCTCCTGCTTCTGCTCCTGCTTCTGCTCCTGCCTCTTGGTATACATATAAACACACTGTGCCGCCTCGCCCGTCATCAACTGCTCATCACTCTCCATCTCCCCCCTCTCGACGATCACCTGCTTCTCCCAACACCGTCTATTGGTGTGTAAGTCCCTCGAGAGGTACACATACAACAGACTACAAGCCACGTCTGCGCTTGACTTTCTTCATCTTTGTCTTCATCTTTATTACTGCCGCCCTCTTTTTTGGATACTCTCTTCTCTCCTCGTTTCCATTCGTTTTCACATCTATACTATACCCCCTTCAGTCATTATCTGCCTTCGTTTCTGCTTTTGTTTCTGCTTTCATCTCGGCCGTCACCATGTTGGCCAAGTCTCTGCTGTCGTCCGCCCTGGCCGCCGTGGCGCTGCTGTCGCCCTTGGCCGCCGCCCAGAGCAGCACCAACTCCAACTCCACGGGCCCCGACGCCGACGGCAAGTACTGGCTGTACGGCAACGGCATCACGGCCTCCTTCATCCCCTACGGCGCGTCCATCTCCAACTTGCTCATCCATGACCAGTACGGCATCGTCCGCGATCTGGTGGGCGGCTTCGACAACGCTACCTACTATGGTATTGACCGCCAGCACCCGCATTTTGGCGGCGTCCCCGGCCGGTACGCCAACCGCATCAAGAATAGCACGTTTGAGATTGACGGCACCACGTACCACGTCCTGCCCAACGAGAACCCGGAGCCGGGCTATCCTGAGGGTGTGGACACGCTGCACGGCGGGCCCGACGGCTGGGACTGGCGCAACTTTACGGTTGTGTCTCACACCACCGATAGCATTGTATTCATGATTGTCGACCCGGATGGTGACCAGGGCTTCCCCGGCGAGGTGGTCTCGTACATTACGTACACGTTGGGTGACCACACCTGGAACCTGAACATGCTGGCCTTTGCCACCACCAAGAAGACGCCCATCATGCTGAGCAGCCACACCTACTGGAACCTCGACGGCTACGCCAACAACGAGACCAACTTGGTGCTCAACCACTCGCTGCACCTGCCCTACAGCGGCCAGCGTGTCGATGCCGACAACATTTTGATTCCCACGGGCGACATCCTGGCCAACCAACCTGGTTCCCTCAACGACTTTTGGACGGCCCCGAAGCAGATTGGTGCCAACTTCTCCAACCCCGATCTGCTGGGCAACTGCGGCTACAACTGTACCGGCTACGACACCTGCTTTTTGGTCAACCGCGACTTGGAGAACGGTGCCAACGGCTGGCGCGACGAGGACAACTACGTCGCCCGCGTGCACTCGCCCTGGTCCGGCATCCAGCTCGATGTCTACACGGACCAGGAAGCCTTCCAGGTCTACTCGTGCGGCGGCCAGAACGGCTCCATGGCCCTGAAGAAAACACAAGGGTTGTTTGGCGACAACAGCACGGCTCCCAAGTTCCCGCGCACCATCCCGCAGTACGGCTGTCTGGTGTTGGAGGTCGAGGACTGGATCGACGGCATCAACCAGCCCGAGTGGGGCCGCGCCGACAAGCAGATCTTTGCGCCCGGTGATGCGCCGTTTGAGCTGCAGGCCACCTACAAATTTAGCATCAACACGGCGACGACGCCCGTCTAAGTCAAGCGACGAACGAGCGAGCTCGAAGCGCGAGAGAGCGAGAAGAGCGAGAGAGCAAGAAGAAAAGAAGAAAAGAAGACATTAATTCTGGATTATTGGATGTCTGTAATATTGTTTTGGAATATATATTCTCTTATAATATTCCTTTGGATAGTTTACGAGTTGGTGATTGGATTGTTAATGCATCCTACGTATAGGATATGAGGTTTGAGGCCGTCTTGTCTCTTTAGTACCTTTTGTTCACGCTTTGCAAACAAGCAATTGATTTCGATTCAGATTTAAATTGGTTCACTTCTATCCGTTTGTTAACATTGTCCGACTTGCCGACTTACACAAGAGACTGCCAATCTCGGCTCTTAGCGCTGGACACCAAAAGCGCCACAACACCGCAGCACCGCTAAACTACACCGAGCCACCCCACTGTAACCCAAGGCGCGTCACAAGCCAAAAACGACGCGTTAATTGGTTTTTCGATTTTGACGACGACATCTCATCACCATTCCACGACGCGCGCTCTACAACCTCACCAACCCCGTCTCCCACCATGGACGACCAATCGTCTACAGTCACTATACACCCACGGACTTCGGCTGCGGCCGCCGCAGCAACAGCACCCAATGCTCTGCCTACATTATTACAGACACCAGCTGGTCTCGCACTTCTCGAGCTCCAAGGCACAATCAACCTGCCAGAAGCACCAAGAAACGACGCCGACGATGATGCTGAAGACGAGCAGCCTGCAGACGCACCAAGACAGACAGTCTCCATCGGCCGCCTCGACTTCCCCGACTACGACCCAACAACAGCCGCCGACAGCACAGCCTGGATGCGCCGCGTGCATCTGTATGTTGGCCCGCACCAGCGTCTGACGGGCGAAGTCAAGAAGCTGCCGCGGCCGCTCGCTGTTGTACGGAGGAGACAGAAGCAGGCCGGCACAGACTCTAAAGCAGACGAGACAGACCTCGAGGTCGTCGAGGTCATCTACTACAAGCTGCTCTTCTCGCAACGACCAGAGCCCATGACGGAGTCGGCATTCTAGAAGGATGGCGAGCAGGTGGGAAAAGGACAGTCTGTTACGGCCAAAAAGGCGCAGGCCAGGCGAGGGTATGGCATCAGCAAGCAAATGTACGATAGCAAAGTGGTAACGAATCATGATCATTAAGGCCTAGGGCTCTCTGTTTGAATTATCTTTCCATTGTACCCCCGTCACACCGGCTGCGCTGCCCGTGTCTGGCCGAGACCGTCTTTGCCGTAAAAGTCCATTGGGTACACACCGCCCACACCGCCGTCTGGCGCCCGTGCCCATGCGTCGTCCCGCTCGCCCAGCGCCAGCAGCGCCTCGTACGGTGTCAGCAGCGGCCGCGGGAAGGCATAGCCCCAGTCGATGCTCAGACGCGGGCACGCCACCTGCACCCAGCACTCGACGTCCTGGCTCATGCGCGCCAGCTTGTGCGGCAGAATTTCCGAGAGCAGGAGCGTCACGAACGGAATGCCGCGCTCTCTGAGACGCTTCTCGATCGCCGCCAAAGTGTGCGGGTTGCCCTGCCGGCCGAGCGAGCCCAGAATCAGACCCCACGACTGCGCCGTCTTGGCCGTGCGGATGGCCGACCGCCGCAGGTCCTGCATCTCTGTGTGGCCATACGTCTCGCGGGTCAGCTTGCGCGCATAGGGGTCGTAGCGGTAGGCCGGCACGGTCGGGTTGTGGATCATGATGCTTTCCAGGTGGAAGCGGCCGTCGCCGAGGTACAGGATAACCAGGTTGTCGTCTTCGTCGGTCGTCTTGTCCGAGAGGTTGGGCGACGTGCAGCCCAGGATTTCACCGCGCGACAACGGTGCAATCTGTGGCACCATTACACGAAACCCTGCCCGCTCCAGGGTCGGCTTCACGCCGTGGATCGTGGCGTTGAACTGGATCGTGCCGACCAACGCCAGCGTCGTCGGCTTGGACGGGTCCTGCAGCAGATTGCGCTCGAGCGTCGCCAGCAGGTGCGCCGTGTCGATGCGAATGTCCACAAAGACGTAGAGCGTCTTGATTTGCGTCACGTCCACGGGGATCAGGCAACTGTGTGCGTAGTGCACCAGCAGATCGCAGCCCAGTGCGCGCGCCGTGTAGTCGTCAATACAGCAGGCGCCGTATGTCACATCGCCCATGATCAACGTGTCAATCCCAGGACAGAACTGCTGCAGAATATCCGAGATTGTCGTCGCAAACAGCAGCAGACCCTCGGGCATCTGCAGGGCGACACGCTTCGCGCCCAGCGTCCGGATGCGGTGGATCGTCTTGGGCACCTCAAACGAGTAGTTGGGCGGCAGCAGGGCCACAGCCTCGAGCAGCGCCGGGTCGTTGGCCAGCTCAGGCGGCACCTGGTTGAGGAGCCGTGGCGGTCGCCGTGCGGGGCGGTTGACGACGGCGCCGCTGTCTTCCACACTCAGGCCCGCGTTCTTGGCCACTTCCGCTGCTGCTCGGCGCCCAATGAACCGTTTCTTGGGCTGCTTCAGCGCCGGCTTGTCCGGGTTGTCGCCGGCTGGCGAGTCTGTTGTCGAGTCTGCATTTTTTGTAAAGTCTGTTTCTCCACTTGGTGTGTGTTCTTCCTGTGGTTGTGATGCTGTTGCTGGTGTCTCGTCTGTTTCTTTTGATTCTTTTGATTCTTTAAATTCTTTTGATTCGGCTGTCGTTTCTGCTGCCGTTTCTTTTGCTTGCTCCGCAAGAGCCTTCTCCAAGTCCTCTTCTCTGTGCTGCTCTTCAATCTCGGCCGCTATGCCAATATCTGTCTCTGCTCTGTCTTCCTCCATGGTGAATTGTTGTGATTGTGATTGTGCACTGAATAAAAGATCGTGGCATTGTTTACAGCCTGACGTTCATCGCCTCTTTCCTCATGCGATGAGGTTTTGCTAGCCTTGCGATGATAGGCTGGCAGGTGCCGGCACCTGCCAGAGTGGCGACTGAACGCAGCAGGCAAGTACGACGTACAAAGTACCAGCAAGTCTCGAAGAGTTTGGCTTCTGAAAGATACCCCACTTATTTTTGGCGCGGGGCATTCTGGCGTTCTGTCTCGACCCCATTTTTATTTCAATGCCCTACTCGATTTTGGTCACATGATCTTCTCCTTAAACCCGTGCACGGACCAGGCCGACTCGTCGACAAGCCCTATCATTATGTAAGCCCACCACGAACGACCGTGGGCTCTAGCCCCGGCGTGCAGAGATTCTCCGGTACGAAACTTTTTTCTGCCTGCCACGCAAAATTAGCAACGAAAAAAATAAACAGTTTCCGCACACCAATTCTCCCCCCCTTCGCAGAGGTTTTGCACCATCCTAATTCCATTCCGCCCCAACTCCATCCCGACAAACAAAAAAAAAAGAAGACAGAATCACCGACTTTCTGTTCCTCGCGATCTTTTCTCCTTTTTCTTTTCAACTCAACCGAAAGGGAATCCCCAGAAACGACCGCCCAGCATGAAGGTTCGTTGATATCTTCATTTTCTTTATATCGACGACAAAAACAATACACCCCAGACGACAAACCGAAGCGGAGAGAGGCCGAAAAGCAGCACGTCGACACGAGAGCAAAAGCAGACGGACGGCTGGACGAGACGAGGGAATGTTTGCCATGTGTCCTTGTCATGAGCGTTGATCAATGGATGTCCAATCGACGAGACGTTAAAAAGCACGACGAGAAACGGAAAATCGAAGACGAACCGACGACATTCAATCTCGAATTGAAGGACACCGATCAGACTCGACGACATTGGCTGGTGGAGGGCGAAGGACGAGGGACACATGGCAAAATATTCTCTCGACTGCACGGCTGCATCTCTCGCTGTTGTGCTGCTCCTTTTCTGTTTCTTCTTCTTTGGTCTTCCGGTCTTCAGACGCCAGGGTGGTGCCGTCGATATGCTTCTGTCGGATGCATTGTACTAACCTCCGTTTCCTCTACAGTTGAACATTTCCAACCCGGCGACCGGTGCGCAGAAGCTGATCGACATTGAGGATGAGCGCAAGCTCGCAGTCTTCATGGAGCGTCGGATGGGTGCCGAGGTCCCCGCCGACACCCTTGGCGACGAGTGGAAGGGCTACATTGTCCGCATCACCGGTGGCAACGACAAGCAGGGTTTCCCCATGAAGCAGGGTGTTCTGCAGCCCACCCGTGTCCGTCTCCTGCTGGCTGACGGCCACTCCTGCTACCGCCCCCGCCGGTCCGGCGAGCGCAAGCGCAAGTCGGTCCGCGGCTGCATCGTCAGCGCTGATCTGTCCGTCCTGGCTCTGTCCATTGCCAAGCAGGGCGAGTCTGACATCCCCGGCCTGACCGACGTTGTCCACCCCAAGCGCCTGGGTCCCAAGCGTGCCCGCAAGATCCAGAAGTTCTTTGGCCTGTCCAAGGAGGACGATGTCCGGAAATACGTCATTCGCCGTGAGGTCCAGCCCAAGGGCGAGGGCAAGAAGCCTTACACCAAGGCCCCCAAGATCCAGCGCCTCATCACCCCCCAGCGCCTGCAGCACAAGCGCCACCTGATTGCCCTGAAGCGTCGCCAGAACGAGAAGGTCAAGGACGAGGCTGTACGTACCCCCACTGTCTCTCACCCTATCAAACTGTTCACTGCTAACAACCCTCAGAACGAGTACGCCCAGATCCTGGCCAAGCGTGTCCAGGAGGCCAAGGCACAGAAGGCCGACCTGCGCAAGCGGCGCGCGAGCTCCCACAAGTAAATCGACTCTGACGACAGCATGCGACGTTTCTGACGACCTTCTTCGTCTCGCATAGAGATGAAGAGACCGAAAGAGCGGAGAAAAGGGAAAAAGAAGGGACCAAAAAATAAAGCAAAGGGGAAGAGAGACGAAACTTTCGAAACGAATTAGTTGTCTCTTTCCACTACTTGTAGGGCGTTTTTTTTTATTCCTCTTTTTTTTAATGTTGTTTTTCATGGATTGATTTTACTTTGTGTCATACTCACGTTTTCGGGTGCGAGAGGTTTTGTTTTCTGGCAAGGAAGGAAGGGGAAAAGAGGGCCACGGCAATGGATTCTTTTTTTTTGTGTTTTTCAAGAGAACTTGCAAGCCTTCGTGATGGGGGGGCAAAAGTAGGGACAAAAAAGGGGCCGCTCGTGGATGAAGGTCCGAACCGGTGGGGACAAAACTAAAAAACTCCTTCGCGGCTCGCAGTGGTATTTTTGTTTTTGTTTGCGGCCGCGGGGAGGAAAAAGACTTGCATATACGTATAGCATATGTGCTGCACGGAGGATCATCTCATGTCTTCGTGTGGTATTTTCTTGTCTTGGTGTAGGCTGTGATCTGTGCTCTCTCCCATGGGAACACAGTCAAAAATATTATGGGCAACAAAAAAAAAATCAAAAGGTTATTTCAAATTTACTCCGAGTCTTTAGACAATATTGTGACTTTCTCTAGGCGATTGTCTCCATATGAAGCTGATGCCAGCTGGTGTAGAGTATGCTGCAGTCTTCTTATATCTCGATGCTACTCCAACATTCAACAAATGCTGAATACGACGCACAACACACAACTCACAACACAAAGTATAAACATGTCATGAGAGCAGGTATTTGATTTCTCTATTAATCCGGAAAAGCCAATTCTATTGTTGGATGTGGTGTTCGCATTTAATAGCGATCTGTTGTGATGATGTACTCCTATGATATGGTGCAAAAGAAAAAAGAAAAAAGGGAAAAGAGGACAAAATGAGAGGAAAGCAAAAATAAATCAAAATGACAAACAAAAGCAAACAACCGTCTCACAAGTACGAGTTTAGACAGGCACATTTCTGAAGAGGTAGCTGACACTCTCGCCGTTGTGTGTCCGGCGGATGGACTCGGCAATGGTGCTGCTGACGTCAATGACCTTAATCTTGGGGCAGCGCTCCTGCTTGTCGCCGAGCGGGACGGTGTTGGTGACGACAACCTGGGACAGGCAGCTCTTGTTGATAGTGTCGACGGCGCCGCCGCTCAAAATACCGTGGGTCTGTCACGTTAGTGGTGAACATGTTCAAATAGAGCGCACTGGGTACTTACAACAATGGCAATGACCTCGCGAGCGCCATGCTCTTTGAGGGTGGCTGCCGCTTTCGCCAGCGTACCACACGTATCAGCCATGTCGTCCACGAGAATCGCCACCTTGCCCTGCACATCGCCGACCAGCACCATGCGGCCGACCACATTGGGCCGCGGCCGCTCCTTGTGGATCAGTGCAAACGCCATCTCCAGGCCGTCGGCAATGGACGTGGCACGCTTGGCACCGCCGGCGTCGGGGCTGACAATGACGGTCTCGTCGCGCTGCAGGTTGGGGTTCTCGCGAATAAAACGCAGGACACTCGGCTCAGCGTACAGGTTGTCGACGGGCACCGAGAAGAAGCCCTGGATCTGCGAGGCGTGCAGGTCCATGGTGATGACGTGGGAGCAGCCGGCCGTCTCGAGCATATTGGCGATGAGCTTGGCGGAGATGGGGGCACGGCTCTTGTCCTTCTTGTCCTGGCGGGCGTAGGGGAAGTTGGGGACGACGGCGGTGATGCGGCGAGCCGAAGCGGTGCGGCACTGTACTGTTAGGGCGAACTCAAGGAGACTGGAGACAAGAGTTATTTGTGGGTGTACGTACAGCATGGATCATGATGAGAAGCTCCATCAGGCCGTCGTTGATATCACCAGGGGCGGTGGATTGGAGAATGAAGACTGGCAAAGTTAGTAAGATAAACAGGGCAGTGTTATAAGACTGTGTTATAAGATGAGAAACACCAAGTAAAGACATACCATCTTCATCTCTGACAGACTCGCCAATGGTGACACTCTTTAGAATGTTAGACTCTGTTCACATCACAGCACATCACATGCCATCGCATAAGACTGAAGAGACAGTAGAAAACTTACAGTCTCCTGGTTTGAGTAGTTCAAGCCTGTAATATGTTAGCATTTATTCAGAAGTTATTGTAAAGGAGTTACTTGTGGAGAAGAACGGCAACAGCATACTCAGAGTTTTTGCGGGCTCGATGCCGAGGCTGTAGGATGCATATCATATTAGCAGATGCACAGGAGAGGTGACGTCGGCTCAGTTGCCGAGATGTCGATATCCGTCGTTCAGGAGCAGAACAGAAAGCAGAGCAGAAAGCAGAACAGAAGACATCAAGAAGAAAACAGAAAAAGAAGCTCTTACCGGTCAGCCACCAGACGGGTCAGCATGGGGTGGCTGTTGCCCGACAGCAGCTTGATCTCGTTGGCGGTGTCACCCATCGTGAAGGCTGTGCGGATGTGAAGGAGGAAGAGGTAGAGGAGAGAAGACGAGAAGAAAAGAAAAGACGACAAGAAAAGAAACGAAGAGAAAGAGAAAGGCAAAAGACCGGCTGTTGTCTGTCGTCTCAAAGATCGAAAAGGTGTATCCGGTCCCGTATTGGGGCAAGGTTTGCAAAGAGAACACTGTGGGTGCCGAAGCAAAAGAAAGTGAACCCTGCTTGTGACGGCAAATCGTCCTAAACGCAAAATTTCAATGATTGAAAAAGAGGCTGCATGAGGTAAGACAGAGCCTTTCTTTTCTTTGGAGCCTTTTCCTTTTGCCGCAACGCGGCTGCAGACGGGTCGAATTGCATGTGGCCCATGTGGGGTGGAAAAGATTTCTGGTGACTAGCGCCTCGTGATATAGCACGTGATGGTCCAGAAATACGGAGTACTCCGCTGTGAGAGCATGCGCGCCTGGAGTGACAGATCGGGAAAAATCGTTTCGTCTGATTGGCTGGTCGGCTTTGCGTTCTGAAGAAGAATAAGTGGGTCATCGCCTTTTCCAGAGTTGCGGAGGGGCCGGTCTCTCCTTCTGAGTGTCGCTGGAATAAAGTGGAAAGCTACTGAGTAGAATGCGTCTGCCTCGCCTTGTCTTTCGTCATCGGCGCCAACCGTACTCCATACTGTCCTTTAATAGAACCATCACCTGCCACCACCGGTCTCCAAACAAGGAACATCGTACAACCATCAAATAACTCCATCAACACTTTCGATCGCTATTCTTTTCTTGCTTCTCGAATCTGTCCATCTTGCGACACATCTCTCCACCGCTCCATCAACCAACTTCTTTCGAACCTTTTACTCCTTTTACTCCTCTTCCTCCCACCACCACCACCACCATGAAGCCCGCTTCCGTTCTCGCCCTCGTCTCGCTCGCCCTCGGCGCCGCGGCCGTCGACCTCAAGAAACAGGTCGTCATCACCTACGAGAGCAACACGCCCGATTGGGTGCTCAACGAGGCCAAGGACGCGATTGTCAATGCTGGCGGCGTCATTACCCACGAGTACAACCTGATCAAGGGCTTTGCCGCGACAGCAGGCGCCAAGGTGCTTGAGTCGGTCCAGACCATGGGCAGCAAATACCAGGCGCTGATTGAGGAGGACAAGGTTGTGTCGGTTGAGTAGGGCAAGGCCGTCGAAGACGACGATAGACCGACGACGATAGACCGACGACAGTAGATCGCTGGTCGATATCATACGCCAGCCCGGCTGTCGACAACGACTCAATCTGCTTTTGTCGACTACGGACGGTAGGACATTTGGTCTTCTTTTCTTTCTTCTTTTCCTTCTCTTTTATCCTTCTTTTGGTTGCCACAATATTGATATCATCTCTGCGTTTGCTTTCTTACTTTCCTTTTCTTGGGTGTTTTGGGACGGCGTACTTTGCCTACATAGGCTGGAAACATTGTGGTTATTGAGAAAACAAATAGGAATACTTCGTACAGACATTCGTTTACTCAATACTATTAATAAGAAATTCTTGTGACGACCAGCTTACTTTCATTGAGAGTGAGTGTCAATGCAACGGAATCGGCCGAGACATGTTGGTGAACCAACTAGATAGCCACGATGCGAGCACACTGGACAGTGCTTCTTCTCGCAAGGACCATGTCCGCCTTGTTTCTCCATGATGCAGCCGCACAGGCATTCTCTGCGCGTTCCCTGCCATTCTGTGCATTCTCAAGCGTGCTTTTCAGCCATACGAGCACTGAGTATTGACGCATTTTTACCAGGCCAGTTCACCCCTTCATCTCGCATCTACTCTGGGCTGTGGAGACGGAATGCAACCCAGGGAGAGAGACGTGCGCTGTTTGCCACTGGAGGATGCCACGATGTATCGTTGGAAAGGAGTATGGAGGTTATTCTTTGTTTAAGAAAATCCGGAGTAGAAATGGCGCCTGCTCGACTTTATATCTTCACCTTTGTTCAGATTTTGCAGTCGGTTAAGCAGGTGCATGCATGGAATGCGCCTTCCCGCTGTGTGTTGGGTGTTCATGCCTGATACGATACACTGATACACGGCTGGCGGGGCGGCAGTTTATGCAATTGCACAGCGTTCGAGTGGGTGAATTAGGCGTTGACGGCCAGAGACTCAGAGTACTCACTAGGCAGGCGCACGTCCACCTTCTCGTCTTTGCGACAATCCCAGGGGCCTGGCTTCTTTCCTTTTTGTGAGTGGGCTGGGGTGGGCTGGTCTCGGTTGTCACTTCCCTGCGCGTTTGGGAGCAGAGGTCGTACCTGCCGCTAGCGTGTGTCATTTCGCATTTTATTAGCGGAGCAGTCTGAAGCTTCGTTTCTCCTTCGTTTCGCTCCCTTTCTCGATCTCCCATTCTTTTCTTTCTGTCTTTTCGCTGTCTTTGCACGTACGTTCCGTTCACTCCCTGCACTGGCAAGGGACACGACTCGCTGACGTGCAGCAAGCCGCCCGCGAACGAAGAACGAAACGACTCGAGATCGGCGCTCTGCCTGTTTTAGTGTTTTGGCTGTCTCGACTTTTCGATTTGAATTCCATCCCAATCACAACTCACAACTCTCCTTATTCTTCACGCTGTTCACGTTCACTCTTCGACTCTGCAGCCTCTTGGTCCTGCAGATGGACAACTACGACTCTTAGCGGTCGATGCTGTTTTGCTCGCCCACTCTCATTTAGCACATCGTTCAACCAACAATACATCGACGTCAACATCAACATCAACATCACGACTTTTCGACTTTGACTCCCCAACATAGACTCCTCGACATAGACTCCTCGACATAGACTCCTCGACATAGACTCCTCGACAGACCCCTCCTGACCTCCGACTCTCCTCTCCTCACTCTCCTCTCCTCGCCATGCCACAGCAGCAGCAGCCCATCAGCCGGGCCGGCCAGGCTGCCCTCCTGACATGGGTCAACACTTTTTCTCTCGACCGCCGTGTCGACCGCCTCGAGGACTTGGCCGACGCCCACGTCTTCGCCCAGATGCTGCACGACCTCGACCCAGAGTACGACCCAGGCGAGCTCGAGCAACTAAACGCCGGCTCCTCGTCCGCCTGGCTCACCAACAAGCGCAACATCCAGTCCGTCTTCAAGGCGCTCACAAAATATATTATCCACAAGGACGGCAGCGGCGCGATTGATTTCCTGCCGCGCACCATTGACGTGCGCGCCGTGTCCGACAATCTGAATGCCGAGGGCATTGCCCAGCTGGTGGCCATCTTTACGACGGCGGCCATGCTCGGCGAGCACAACACGCGGTATATCCCCGTGATGCGCAAGAACTTGACGACGAGCGAGCAGGCGGAGATTATGACGATCCTGCAACGGAAAGATGAGGAGCGGCAGCGGCTGGTGGACAATACCAGCGATGTCGACACGTCGGTGGAGGACCCCGGCCTCGTAGCAGAAGCCCAGCTGGCGACGCTCGCCTCCGACTACGACCGCCTCTCGAAGAAACTCGCCGACACCAACACCCGGCTCGAGCACCTTCAGATCTCGTACGAAGTCCTTAAAGAAGACTTGGAGCGGAAAGAGAAGGAGCTGGACCTCGAGCGCCAGAAGTACGGCGCCAACGAGTCGCAGCTGATCAAAGATCTCCAGGAAAAACTGCGCGAGCAGGACGACCTCATCAGCAACCAGGAGGGCCAGGCCGAGGACGACCGCCAGACAAAGCAACGGCTGGCCCAAGAGAACAGCCAGCTATCGCGGAAAGCGGTGCTGGTCGAACAGCTGCAGGACCAGGTTCAGGAGTTGAAGCACGCCAACGACGACCTCAGCAAAAAGGCCAACACGATCGACCGGTACAAACAGAAACTCGAGGCACAGCGCGGGCTCGAGATGCGTCTTGAAGAAGCTTTGTATGAGGTCGGCCAAAACAAGGAGGCGCTCAAAGAGTTTGAGGCCCTGCAACGACGCAACAACCAGCAACAGGCCACCATTGAACGGTTCCGTGAAATGGTGTCGGGGCTCGAACAACAAATCGAGGACAACCGCATCCAAAAGACGGCACTCGAGGCGGACATTTATGCCGTCCACGCACAGCTCGAGAGCCTCAAGGACCAGAACCAGATGAGCGAAGTGCGCATCGCCGAGCTCGAACAGCAGCTTCTGCAAGGCACCGGCAGCACGCTCCCGACAAGCCCAGGCGGTTCCAAAGCGACCTTTAACTTGGAGGAAGAGCTCCAGCACACCGATGACCCTGCCTCTGCCTACACTTTGGAAATCGCCCGTCTCCGCGCCGAGAATAACCTGCTGCGCAGCAACGTCAACGTCGGCTCCGAGAACGACCGTCTACGTGCAGACCTCGAGGCGTCAAAAACAAAAGAAGAGCTCGCCCGCAAAAAGTACAATGACATCTTTGAGAAGCACACACTGCTCGAAGCACAGATGCGAGCTCTGGCCGCCGGCGCCACCGGCGAAGGCAGCCCCCTGTGGATCGAGGCCCAGAAAAAACTCCAGGACACGGCCTCGGAGCTCGACCGCCACAAGAACGCCTCGCGCGAGCTCGAGAACCAGGTCGCCGACAAGCACCGCGAGATGCTGCGCCTGCGCGCCGACCTGGGCGCCGTCGGCAAGGGATCGGTCGATGCGCTCGAAGAACTCAAGTCGACCGATGCCCTCATCTCCGAGTCCCTCAAGAAGGAGCTCGAGTCGCTGCGCACCGACTTCCGGTCACTGCAAATGGACAATGAACAGCAGCAGAAACATCTGATCGAAGCGTTGGTGTCCAAAGAAGAGCTGCGCAAGCAGATCCCGGCAGGCGCAGCCGCTACCGACGATAAGCCACTCCCGTCGTCTCCGACGACGACAACCGAGGCCGATGTGCAGCACCGCAAGACGGCCGAAATGAATGAGAAACTGCGCACCGCCATGAAACAGCTCAAGAAACAATACGACATTGCCGACCAAGAACGCACTGAGCTGCAAAAGAAGGTCAAGGCGGCTGAAGCTGCTGGTGGGAGTGGCACGTCGGGCGCCATGGCTGCCGCTTATGCTGCCCAGCGCGCCGCTCAGGACAAGGTCATCAAGAACCTGCAGCGCGAAAACGCCATGATCACGACGGCATGGTACGACCTAACCAGCCGTCTGCAAAGCAACCATGTGGTGCTGCAGCGGCGGCAGGATGCGCCCAAGAGCTGGCTCAACAAGCAGCGGCAGCTGGTGAATGCCACACCTCGAAAGTAGGACCAATCGGTGCCGTAGGATCTGTCTCCGTCGTTGCCGTCGGCGTCGTCGGCTTCGGCAGTGTCTTTGTCGTCCACACAGCCATTGTTGTCCCCACGTTCACCCTCGACGTCACGTTGCCATCGTCAACGTCCACCTCTTTCTAGAGAACGCACATATTATAGAGTACTACAGGAGCGTATTTGCTGGGGTTTTTCCCTTTCTTTTCTCTGATCTTTTCTGGGCGGATCACTTCTTCTTTTACTCGCCTTTCATTTGTCTCTAGCCTTTGCTTTTTTTGCACTTCTTGCACTTCTCCTTTACTGCTTTTCTTTTCTTTGCTTGCGTCTAATTCCACGAACCGTTTCAAAGAAGATATACCCCCTCCCCTTTTCCATGTTCTTACTTTTAGCCAGTTCATATCAATCAACTTTAGCTCAAGACTTCTTTTTCTTTCAGCTCACTTTACTATAGACTCGCACATTGAATAAATTAAACAGTAGTTTATTGTGCCCTCTCAAGAGACAAAGACCCAGTCCCAGGCTGCACCCCGGAAACAAGGCATTGCCTTCTCGAAGAAAGGGCAGGACTTATGTCAGAAAAGAAGAATCTATCTAAACTGTCGCGAAACTCCCCCTCCCATTCCCCTTGTTGATGGGGAGGAATAATAATAAGAGTATAAGACATGAAGCCGAAGAGAAAGAAGGTTCATAGGAAGAAAGGGGGAAATATAGAAACAGAAAACATGACAAAAAGAAACAGAAAACAAGAACAGAAAACTTGCAAAGCAGCAGTAAAACAATAACAAGAAAAACAATCAATGCATTCAGCGTACAACTCTCGACTCTCTCTCTCTCTCGTTCTCTTCACCATCACGCGAAGCCAAAGTACTCGTTGCCGGCGGTAATCGCCTTGAGCAGCTGCGAGCGCATCGCGTCGTAGCTCTCGTATTCCGGCAGGTCCAGCTGGTTGAAGCACGTGTGCGAGCTGGGCAGGCGGTCCTTTTGGCCGTAGTCACGGTGAATGTTGAACCGGTTGATGCCGTTCATGCCCTCGAGCTCCTTGAAGCCATTGAGCGGCACCTTGGACGTGCCCGTCACAAACTGGAGCAGCTTCGCGCGCTCCTCCTTGTCAAACGACCGCACCGCCCGCCAGAACCACTGGATCTGCGGCGCGCTACCACTGTAGTTGTGGTACTCGGTGTTGCCGCGCCAGTCGTCGATATCAATGTCGGGCAGGCCCGAAATGAGCAGCTCGAGCTCTTGCTCCGTGAAGATGGAAATCAGCTCGGCCGGGATAATGTCGTGGAAGCCCTTCAAGAACTCGCCCATCTGGTCCTTGACGGACGCCAGCAGCTTGTGCTCGACCACCAGGCGCACATAGTCGTGCTTGTTCTCCTCGGTCACGGCCACGTCGCGACCATTAGGGATCAGGTCCACAACCTTTGTGGCGCCAAACTCGTCGTCCACCACCGAGAACGTCTCTGTAATCACGTCCGTGATATCGTTCTCCAGCATCCACACCAGCGACTTGTAGTACTCGGGGTCAAACGACTCCATGTCCTTGACCGATACCGGCTTGCCCAGGATGCGCTTGTACACGGCGCGGCTAAAGTAGCACTCCAGCAGGCGGCCCTCGTACAGGGCCTTGCCGATGATGCGGCCGATAAACTTGAAGAACATCAGATGCTCGTCGTTGATGCCACTCAGCTTGTTGGGATGGAAAGTCGTGCGGTCCGACGAAACGGGGATGAAGAGCGCGTAGTTGGGATCGAACATCTGGCGCGAGAGCACCTGGAACCACTCGCGAGTCACACCGCCCGCATCGACGCCCTCCTCGCCGTGGAACCGGATGTTGAGCTTGCCATACTTCATCTCGTCGCCAGACTTGAAGTACAGCGAACGGAACGAGTCGTGGAACACTAGGTCACGGCGCACCGAGAGCTGCAGCGGCGGGAACACGGGCCGCTGCTGCTGGGTGCCAGTCTTGGCGTGCACGCTGCGGTTGAAGTAGTTGCGCTTGTTGTCAAACTCCAGCACCTTGGGGTTCTTGACCAGCAGCGAGAACGTGCCCGACATGAGCTTGGGATTGTTGCGGACCAGCTCGTTCAGGATCCGGCGGTGGTCTTCCGTAAAGCGGAAGAACAAGTCATACTGAGGACGGGACTCGGGCGGAGGGCTGGACAAGAGCAGCATGTTGTCCGTCTCCTCCTTCTCCTTTTCTTTCTCCTTGTTGTCCTTGCCGCCCAGTGTAATGCTCTGCGACATCTGCTGCGTCGAAGCAGCCTCGGACGACTCGGGCAGGTTGGCGTTCTTGCACACGACCATCAGCGACTCAATTAGCGGCAGCAATATGGTCGCCACATTGAGCATGCTGTCCCGCTGGCGGATAGCACTCAGGCACAAGCTCAGGCGGCCCCACATCTTCACAAAGGTGGTGTTGTGATAGAGGCTCCCCATGTAGTCCTCCTCATCCACCGTCGAGGTTCCCTGGTCTTTATCGGCCTCCGCCTTCTTGGCCTGCACGCCAAAGAGGTGGTCGAGTGCCGTCAGCACGCGCAGCAGCTTGTTCTGCTCGGCAGCGCCAGGCGAGAACTTGGCCAGCGCAATGCCCTGGATCTCCGTGCCAGTCTCGGCTGCCTCAATGTACGGCAGCAGCTCTTCGAGGTCGCGCAAGATGTTGTCGCTCAGGGTCTTAGCCTGGCGAGCGAGCTCTTTGCCGAAGCGCTGCTTGGTGCCCTCGATGCAGGACAGGTTCTTGATCGTCGAGATGGTGTTCTGGAACGTCTTGGAGCTGCACTCCCGCGCAACAAAGATATTGACAACGAGAGACAGGTTGTGGTACGGAATGAAGGGCGTCACGAGCTCGGGCTCCTTCGTCGCGGGCTTGTCGGTCGTGCTGGCAACTGCGGTCGCTGACTTGGGGGCAGATGCCGATGCTGAGCCTTCGCCAGCGTTGGCGGCATCAGTCGCTGCGGCTGCGGCTGCGGCAGCAGTGTCTGCAGGCGCTGCGCTAGAAGAGGATGCGGCGACGGCAGCATCAGGATCGGCGGCAGAAGCAGAGGTGGCTGCTTCTCCGCTCTCGGCATCCTTGCTGTCCTTGTCCTCGGGGGCGTCCTTGGCTTTGGCCTCCTTCTTGCGCTTCTCCTCCTCGGCCAGCTCACGGCGACGGCGCTCGCGCTCGATGGCCTGGAGAGGCTGCGTAACGCGGTTGAGCAGCTCGGCAAGAAGCTGCATGACAGACGAGCTCTCCATCACCAGATCCTTCTCGAGCAGCAGCAGCAACGAGTTGATGCCGAAGCGCGAGGCCTTGGACTGGATGCCCTTGGCCTTGCGGCTGCCAAACGGCTTTCTAAGAGAAGCACCGACAAAGTCGTGCTCGGACAGGAACAAGGACGGGATGTGCTGGTTGCGGCTGCACAGGTCAACCAAGAGATCCAAGCCTTGCTGCACGATTAGCAGCGGCGAGCTGTCGAGGTGGGTGGTGGCCGTGTGGGGGATGGGGCCAGCAAGAGATGCGCTGGTGGCCGTCCGCTTAAGACTGCCGCCAGTACCGGGTGTGCTTGTCACGGCGCTCGAGCCAGCAGCGCCGCCTGTCTTGGCGTCCTTCTCCTTCTCCCTGTCCTTGGGTGGCTGTCTCGCCTTGGCAGAAAGCTGGTTGAAGCACCGCTCGACGGCGTCCATGTCCGAGCTACCATCTTGCAGGATCTGGAGGACTGTGCTGATGATCTCGAGGCGGCTCTGTCTGTTCTGGCACAGATCAATAAACAAATTGAAGAGACACGTCCGCGTGGTGCCCTGCTGCGTCACAAACATGAGACGAAGCAGCGTGGCCACGCCAGACCGATCCATCATCTGCACCACCGGGCGACGCTCAAACTTGACTACCAGGTTGCTGCCACCAGCAGCCTCGCCTGCACGGCCTGGTGCGCCGCCAGCAGTATCGTTGGCGCGCTCGCCGTGGCCGCGGCCCTGCTCATCACGCAAGCGGGGTGCACGGTGCGCTATCACCGGCTGGTCTTGCTCGAGCAGGCTGCGTGCATGAGCTGCCATCTCTGGCGGCAGACGGTCAAAGAGCTCTTCGCCCTGCTCGCGCAAAATCTCGTTACGAAGGTGCGGCGGGAAGGACATGAGAATGCTTGCAGTGTCCATCTCCTCCTGCGCTGCGTTGTCGGCCGCGGCGGCGTTGCCGACCTGGCGGCGTTCTTCTTCGCGTTGGCGGCGGCGGAGCTCCTGCTGTTCTTGCTGGACGATATCCAGGCGAAGATCGTCGGGCAGGGCATCCAGGAACGCGTTGAAGTTCTCGTCCTGAAGCTCGCCTGTTGTCTCGGCCTGCTGCCGTGCCTCGGACCGGCGGGCAGTCAGCGCCTGTGCAATGACTTCCTCGCGGAACTCTTCGGGAAGCGCTTCGAGGTATTCGGGGTCGATGCCGAGGTCGGTGATATCCATTTCGGCTCCACGGATAATGGCCATGACACGCTCTTGGGGCTGCTCTGGCTCTGCAGCGGCAGCAGCTGGAGCCTCGCTGGCGCCCTCGGCAACGGCATCAGCAGCCGTTTCGACACCTTCCATAGGCTCAGAAGTGTCTCGGTCGCCCCGTGCATCATCGTCACCGTCTGGATCGTTGTCGTTGGCAGCGGCTTCTGCAGCAGCGGCGGCGGCAGCCTCGGCGGCAGCCTTCTCTTCCTCGGCCTGCTTCCGGGCGCGCTCTTCAGCCTCCTTGGCTTCGCGCTCCTTCTGCTCCTTCTCGGCACGCTCCTTGCGCTCGGCTTCCTGGCGCTCGAGCTCCAGCTTGCGATCACGCTCCTTGCGCGCTTCTTCGACACCGGCGGGGACCAGGGCGTAGAGAATGCGGGTGTAGATTGTGGGGCGGAGCGCATCCGTGATGCTAGGCCCGTACACCATGCGGGCCTCCGATGTCCAGCGGTCGGCTGTTGTCGCAGATCGGAAGGCAATGGCGGCAGCAGGCTCAGTGTTTGCAGTCGGGTCGCGGCGCGAGTCAGGACCATGGCTGTGGTGATGCAGGCGAACGTCGTGTGGCATGGGCATGCTGACCTCTCTAAGCTCTCCATGAGGGCCCTGTGTTATCTGGAAATGCAAAGGTTGGCCGCGTCCTCCACCGAGAGCAGGCAGATTGTTCATAAGATCGTTGAGAAGGGCCATAGGGTTCTCGGTGTTTGTGAAGATATTCGACGGAATGCCAAGGCGGAACATGGCCGAGGGCCGCTGTCCGTCACGGGGGTTGCTGCGAGAACGCCGGAGCATGGGGTTAACACCCTCGTTAACGTTCTGATTCTGGCGGCCACCAGGGCGCTCGTTCCGGAAGATATTGAAGTCGGCTGAAAATGAAGCAAAATTAGTAAAAGCCGCACACGCAAACACAAAAACTGTTCGCAAAAAGAGGAGAGGGTACTTACCACCAAAGCGATGGTGACGATGGATAAGGGACGGGTGACCGTGGCCGTGGTGATGGTGATGACGGTGAGGATCCGCGACCATTGTCTCCCAGGATATGCCTGCGGGGTCTTCGTGTAGCATGGAGTCCTCGTGGGGATAGTCCTGGTCGTAGATGTAGTCTTCCTCGTCCATGGCGTCGTCGTCCTCATCCTCTTCCTCCTCGTCGACGCCATCTTCGATATAGGGGTCGTCGTAGTGGTCGATCTCCACGCCGTCGCCACCAAACTCGGCAGCACCCAAGTTGCGGACAATCTCATCGAAGCGGCTCAATCTCTCATCGCCGGAGATGATCTGCACTTGGTGAAGATGGCCGGCGGGCTCGACCTCGTAGCCATCGTCGTAGCCATCATCGTCGTCACCCTCGTCATCGTCTTCCTCGCTCTCCCACTCCGAGGCACCGTCGTCATCCATGATCTCGTCCTCGTTGAGATCCTCAATGACCTCTTCAATATGGTCCTCCTGGTCCTCCATGTCCTCGGAGCCGACGTCGTCGCTGTCTTCCTCGTCATCGTCATCCTCGTCGTCGTCGTCATCGCCGTCATCCATGACCAGCTCGACGACGCCAGGCTCACCACTGAGGCCTTCGACAGGACCCATCTCGTCGTCGTCCTCGTCGCTGAGGTTTTCTTCGCCGTCGTCGGTCATCTCGTCGTCGTACTCCATTTCGTCGTCGTACATGTCGTCCTCGTGTTCAGAATCAGAGTATTCCTCGTCATCAGGGTCGCCACCTTCCAGCATGCCCAGTGAAGAGTTGCGGTACAGGTCGGGGGTCTCCTCGCGGTCATCGTCTTCATTGTCCGAGAGCGACGACGAAGACATAATGTCGTACTCGATCGTGTCTGCCGAGGCTGTCGACGAGATAATATTGGCACGGCTCAGCATAATGGCCGTTGCCGTGAGAACATTGAGAACACGCAGCACGTGCTTCAGGGTCCGCTTAGCACCCGGGAAAGCCAGGTCGATGTCGGCAATAGAGTGTGTCAGGGCTGCGAGATAGCCCTTCTCATACATCAGACGCCGCAGCTGCATGTAGGAGTGCGACTCTGCATACGGCAGTGCTGAGCGCTCCTTGTCAGCGCCAATCATGGCCGACATGAGCTCGCCCAGGGCAGACATCTTGCCGTAGCGAATATCGATCGGCTCCGACGAGCTGGCCGCCTCCTTGTACGCCTTCAGAATGGTGTCGAAAACAAAGCGCCGCACAAATTGGAGGTCAGAGTCCTCGTCGAACTCGTAAATGTTTGCTGTTCGAGCGGCATACTTCTCTGGCGTCTTCTCGACCAAGGCGGTCAAAAGCCGTCTCGCTTGGTCGGCCAGAGCAGCCTTCTTCTTGGCGGCAACAGTTTCTGGTGGCACCGTCTGGCCGCCAGAGCTGCCCGCGCACAAAATGTCGTTCAAAAGGTAGTTCAGCACACTCGTCCGGGGCTTGACAGGCGTCAGAGTCTGGAGAGCGACACCACGCTTGAAGTTGATGAACTCCATCTTGGACCGCGAATAGCTGCGAAGAAGCTCGCTCAGGCAGGAGATCAAAAAGGCCCGGAACACGAAGATGGGGTGGTCGCTAGAACGGAAAACCTGGCCAGGCTTCTCTTTGTCCTTGGCACCGGCAGCAGCCGAAGCCGAAGCCGAAGCAGCAGCGTCACGCTCGAGGTTGTTCGCAACAGGCGCAAAAGGAACAGGAGTCGACGGAGACGAGCCTGCCTCACCAGCAGGATCCGGCGTCGGGGCCGCAGTGATGGGAATGTCCGAGCCCAATGGGGCCTTGGCTGCGTCCTTGGTAGCCGGCGTCTCGGCATCGTCGACCTTTTGGTATGTCATGAGCTGCTCGAGCAAGAAGGTGATGACACCGTCGGGGTTCTCGACAACGGGCCGCTTGTGCTCCACGACGACCGCCTCGGTAGGCTTTGCGGGCGCGTCGGGCATGTCCTTATCAGCGGTGCCAGCTGCCGGCTTTGCCGCTCCATCAGCGCTGCTCTCGGCCTGAACGTTGGCGTCGGTTTCCGTGGAGGGGCGAACGTCGTTGATGTTGAGCTCCTGCGTTGCCTGGACGGCTGGACCGAACGAGTCGTCATGTGAGGCAGGCGCGCCTGGCTTTGATGCACCGTCAGTGGCGGCGCCGGCCCCGCTCTCCTTCAACGAGATGGCAAAGTTGTGCCGCTGCAGGGTCTCGTTGGTCACACGCGTCATCTTGACCAGGTCGCTCAGGACAGAGATGAACAGTGAGGGGTTGCGCAGAGCGACGTGTGCAAACATGTCAAGGAAAGTCTGCAGATCGTGGTGGCGCGAGCTCCGTTGAACGAGCGAGTTCTCAAAGAAATGGCGGATCTCGTAGGTCATGATCTGGCGCAGGACGTCTTCGTCTTCGACAATGTGGCGTAGGGTGGTGATCACATAAACATTCAACCTAGTGTCAGAGAAGCCGCCAGCACCAATACCAGACAACTGCTTCGCCATAAGGAACAGTCTCTGCAGGTTCTTCTTCTCGCCGACAATCTTGGCCACAGTGTGTTTCCGAGTCATTATCTGAAGGACGCGGCTGGCGGACACGGCCAGGCCATCATCCTTGCCAATGCGTGGGAGGAGGTCGAGGGTCGAGTCGAGCAACACGCCGCGCTGGCTGTCGTCAAGAATCTTCGTGCGGGACACGTAGGTCAAATCCTTGATCTCGGCAGAGTCCAGGGTCGGGACAGTCCATTCCACACCAGTCTCCTGCTCGTCCTTGATCAAGAGGATCTCAAACAACAGGAAAACGTGCGACAGCCATGGAGGAAGATCGTCCGGCGAACCTCCAAGGGGAACATGGAGAAAGCCGAGCAGCTCGTCGATGTTGTTGCGGAGAATATCGACAGTCACATCGTAAAACGAGTCCGTATCGTTGATCAGCAGGCACAACAGGTAAGCGTAGGCCGCGATGCTCTGGGCGTGCTCCTTCTTGTTCTCGTCATCAATGGCAAACGAGACCAGTGCCTCGACCAGAGTCTCGCCGACCTCCTGCTGTGCAGAGTTGTGGCTCTCGTCGTCGAGATCGGGGGCTTGGAGCACGCTCGCCGAAATGAGCTCCGCAATGTCCTGCACGGAGTCATGGTGCATCTGGATGACGGCGAGGCACCGGTCAATGAGGTCCTTGCGCAGCGCGGCGCGCTTCTCCTCGACATCCTCTCTGCAAAGGACATCAGAAACAACCGGGGAGTCGGGGGTGTCCTTCTTGCTGCTGCTGCTGCGGCTCGTAGAGCCACGGAGCCGGGGGGTGTCCACTAGGGGTGGAGGCATGGGGATTCTGGGCAGGGAAAACTCGTCGTCTGGGTCCAGCAAGTTCTCAATCAAGAGATCTTCCGAGCTACGGGGATTGTCGAGAGCCATCAAATCCATGGAGAAGGGCAGTCTTGGCGCAGGGTTCGCGCGCTCACCAGAGCCGCCGTCGACAGGAGCGACGGTCACATCCACGCCGTCAGCCGAAGCGGACGTCTGTGCTGCCTCTAAGCTGCCTTCCCCTGCGTTGTCGCCGGCTGCAGAGGGCGGGTCGGCCGCGGCCGGGGGCGGCGGACGAGCATCGGCGGTAGGGACGGGGAGACGAGATCGGGCGAGGCCATGAGCAATTGCGTGACCGTACTCTTGAGCCATATCCGAGTTACCGTTGGCACGGTAAATGCTTTCGACAATAAGGTCCACGGCAAAGCTGTCTCGCTCAGAGGCGCGGGCGATGCGGTTTTCGTTGTCAGACCATGGGAACGGCACAGGCGGTCCACCAAATACGTCAGTGGGTGACGTCTTCGGTCTTGTGGCACGTGTGTAGTAGCCATGTTCGAGGCTGATTGAGCCAATCGTCTTCATGATTTCGATAAGCCGGGAAAGGACGCCAGACGAAATCTTCTCAAGGACAGGCGACTGCCACAGCTCAGAAACAACAGGCAAAACAGCCACCCAGGTCTCGATCATAAGCTGGTTGGCTTGCTGGTTGTTGTATTGCCGTTCGGTGGGCCGGGCAAAGATGCTGACCTGAGCTGTCGAGTCCTGAATGTTCTTGGGGTGCACAATGACGGCGTAGAGATCCAAAATGCTCTTCATGCCAATAGCAGCAAAGTATACATTTTGCACATCGTCCGCGTCCCGCGAGCCGCTGATGATCGTGTCGGCAAAGGAGCGCAGAAGCGCATTGAGTGCCTCGAATCCACCGTGCTTCTTAAATGCCAACAGCACAGGCACGACTACATAGGATGTCGAGGTGCCATCCGGGCGCTCGCTGTGCCGTGTAGGGTCCACGAGCAGGTCTTGCAAAGCCTCCAGAACGAACTTGCGATGCCGCTGGGTGGCAGGTGTCTTGTCATGGAGAACTTGGAGCTGGTCCAGAATAGTCAACGCGAGCGTCTCGGCGAGCTGCAGATGCTGGCCCCGGATGTACGGGTCGCGCTCTCTACGAGGCAGCAAAGACTTGCCGAGGGCCTGCAGGGCGGGGACGATCACTGATGGGAACGACCGGAAAAGAGTCCGCATGGTCTGGTAGTTCTGGTAGGCGTCGGACGACATCTCTTGCTTAGTGGGCTTGCCCACAGCCGGTGGCGCAGGAGCTGACGGTTGTGTCGAGGATGCGTTGCTGGCTTCACCTGCACCAGCACCAGCACCCGTGCTGTTTGCAGCCTCTTCAGAGGTACCAGGCTGCGTGAAAGCCGTGTTCGCCAACACTTCCGCGTAAGCAGGCTCACCAGAATCGCTTGCGGCGTCGGCGCCGCTCGATCCTCCAGCAGCACCCGCAGAGGAGCTGGCAGAGTTGCGAGATGCATCGGGAGCCGGGCCATGCGTTTTAGACCAGCTCTCAGGGACCGCAGCATTGAGGGCAGCTTCCTGGGCCATCGAGAACGCAAGGAGTGGACCGAGACGCTCAATGAACTCCTTGTAATAATCAAAGAGGACAAGGGGATACATTGTCGTCGTGCCCTGGCGGTTCAGGGGGAAGCAGCTCTGAATGAGGTACAGCAGATAACGGACCCTGAAGAGTGCCTTTAACTGAGCCGTACCGACAGCCGTCGTCTCCAGAGTGGCGTCGGAAGAGCTAGTCTGAACAAAAGCTGTGAAGGCAGAGCTGCTGTCTGTCTTGCCCTCTACAGCCTTTCCTTTGTCGTTGGACGCGGTGGCGTCCTCTTCGCCGGCCTTGGCTTCAACGGTCTTGGCTTTGGTGTAGGGTTCGACCAGAGTGGCAATGGCATCCAGGCCCTTGATCACGCGCGAGAACATTGCCGGGGCGGCCAGGATGGGGGAGGACTCGAGAAGCAGGCCAAAGATCTGGAGGAGCGTGGGGGAGATCATTGCGGAAGGCTGGACGAACGGTAAGCCGGGAGACTCGACAAGGTCAAGCAGAATCTCGATGCCTCCTCTCTTGATGAAGAGGGACTGCAATGTCGGGTTGCTCAGATAGACATTCAAGAAGAGCGACGTGGCAGTGATGAAGCTCAACGCGTCCTGGTACGCAGGGCGTTGGGAGTTTGAGCTCGTGTCGGCCGTTGCAGCTGCGGGAACAGCCGCGCTCGCATCGGCCATTTCCACGTCCTCCGTGCCAGTAGTGCTCGTCGACTCGGTGGCGGATGCAGCCGCGGCCGTCGACGTAGTAGGCTTGGGAGCGGGGAGAAGTCGAAGGCCCCAGGCATCGGTTTCGGCCTTCTTCTCGGCCAAGTAGCCTACACGGCTCACCATGTTCATGACAGCCGTGGTTATCTGTGGGCGCAAAGACGGGTGGTGGCGAGCGAGCTCGTCAAAGTTGGTGCCGATTGTCGAGGGCAAGCCAGTCTCAGTCTCCATGCAGCGAACATGGGCGGGGCTTTCAAAAATCTCAAAGTAGCTCGTCAGAGCACCGGAAGTCGTGACCATCTTCCGGCCGACGTTGTTGAGAGAGATCGAGTTCAAGATCGACGGGATTGATCCTATGACCTCCGTCGAAGGCAGGATGCCGCCAGCGAGGGTCCAGTCTCGTGGGCGGGCCAGCTCTTCGCGAGACAAAGGAGGCTTGGAACTCTCACTTTCGTCGGAAAGCGACTCGTCTGATAGTGTTGTGTCCCGGTCCTCGTCGTCGTCGTCATCATCGTTCTCATCATCATTCTCGTCGTTGCCCTGATCGTTACTGGGCGCCGCAGCACTTCCATTGCCGTCCGCACTACTAGCTGCGCCCGCGCCGCCATCCTCACCGGCACCTTGCCCAGTGGTGGACTCGTCCGATGCCTCGGGGGTAGCTGTAGGGGGCAGAGGCTGGCCGGTGATGGACTCAAGGAAACTCTGGATGAGATGCGACTCAGACAAGGCCACGAAGCTGGTAGGGTCGTGGTTGATAAAGTGGCTCAGTGTGGTCGCAGCATTAGTCCAGACAACGGAGCCAAACATTGTACTTTTCTGGATGATGGTGCGCATGCTTTGCAGAAGCTGGGAGTTGTCGACGAGATTGCGGAGAAGGCGGTCGTTTTCGGGGCCGAATTGGTACGAGCTCGCCATAAGATGGTAGATGAACTTGAGCAACCACTTAAGCGTCTGTTGAAGGTAGAAGGGGATGTCGTAGTCAATCACACTGCACCGCATCTCACGACCGGTGATCTCGCCTTTCTGGACAGCTTCCTGAGCAGAAGCCACAGTGTCGACGAGCAGCTGCGAAACAACGTCTAGGCCGTGGGCAGTAGCAAATGGCTGGAACGACGTCGGGAAGTTGAGCACTATTGTATCCAGAAACGTCACAACAACGAGATAGTTGCGTTCTGCGACAGACGACCGCACTTTGAGAGCGTCGACCAAAATCTCCATCAGGCCGGCACCAACAATGTCTTGCATTCTGCTTCCAGCGGTCAAATGAAGCGTCAGGGAAAACAGTTGCTTGCGCCAGTCGTCGTTGAGGATCATCTCCTCGTTGCTCTCCGGCTTGGGGTCCTTCATGTCCGCGACGGACTTGCGCAGCACATAAAGAAGGACACCGTGGTTGACGGTAGCGTTGACGGCCGTTACGATATCGTTGGTCTTGGAGGCAAACCCGGCGAGGCTTTCGAGCAGTTGCAATGCAATTGATTGCAACCAGATTGGGACGGGGGTCTTGCCTGCACCCGGGCGGATCAGCTCGGCAAGCTGGTAGGCGAGCTGGAATCGCCTGGGCTCCTCCGCGTCCTGCTTCAATACCTGCTCGAGGAACACAGCCTCGGGGTGGATAAACGCGAGGTTGGTGATGGCAAGCAGCCGAACAGCCAGCGCCAGTTGGCGGCTCTCTTCGTCGCCGAGCAAGGCCTTGGCAATGCGGATGCGGCTCAGTAGCTCATAGCGTGCTGTCTCGGGCATATCAGCGGGGCACCGAGAGATGAGTTCGTAGACGGTAGAGGATTGGACAACGCGGGACGGAAGCCCAAAGGAGCGCTGGCCCGAGGGCGCGGCAGACTCATCGCCAGCAGAGTTGCCTGGCGTACGGGTTTGCGCAGGGGTGATGGGTGACGAGGCGTCGTCCAAGATTTGGCCAGACACTCTTGGGGTCCGATCCTGTGTCTGGGAGCCCATGGTGGAGGTGCGGCGCAGTGGCGTCGGTGTTGAGGGTATGGAGGAGTAGCCTGTTCGGTCGTGTACACTCTGTGGCTGGCCAGGCGACGAGTCTTGTTGGTCGGATCCCGAACCGTCCTGCTGTCGAGACTGGTGCTGTGGGTAGTATGTGATTTTGATGTCGCCCCAAGAGCTCCAGTCAGGGCCCTGAGTAGCCGTGTCAGTGGTTGCAGCACCGGCATGGCCACCCGTTGCGATGGCAATGAAGTCGTTGGAGTACATGGTTGTCACAGCTTTTGGCGAGTCGCTGTGGGCCTTCTCCTTGCCCTTCCCTGTCGATGGCGGGACTGGCGTCGCGGCAGCGGCGGCGGCGGCACTCGAGCTGGATGCAGCAGCAGGAGCGGGCGTCGAAGGTGTGCGATGGAAAGTAGGTACAGAGCTTCCACTTCCAAAGGGGCCTCCCGAGGAAGCAGACGCGCCGGAGACGGGCGTCTTGACAAATGGTAGAGCCAGCTGTTGTACTCTGTCGAGGCTGATGTCATAGTGATTCTGCAACAGAGCGGAATGGAACGCGCGTGACGTAGAGCTAGTACGCTTGTAGGATGCGTGATACCGCAGCGCCAACTCGTGACCGACGTGCAGGGAAGCTTTGAGGATATGCAGCGATGACGAGTTGAGCAGGCTGCTGAGATGCGCACTACTGGCATAGATACTACGGTTGCCGCAGTGCTGCAGCAGGTTCCGGGTGAACTTAAGCACGGCCAGCACCAACTGGGCATCGGCATCCTCCTTGAAGCCCAGCTTTCCCAGCTCAACAGAGTCCCATTTGTTGCTGTCGCGGAAATCGATGGGGTGTGGCGTCGTCTGGAGGAGAATCTCGCTAGCGAAGTCGCGTGTTTGGGGGGCACCTCGGAGCGCGTATGTCTCAACGAAGCATTCGAGGATGTTGTCGAATCGGTTCAAAAGCGGGATCCAGTGATACATGTCGCCGCGGGGGAGGGGCCATCGTGCCGGGAACTGCTCAAGCACTCGAGGCAGTAGTGGCAGCGGCGAGTTCGTAGCAGATTGGACATAATCGGCAAGCCAGGGTGACTAGAAAGTGAGGGGGGAAGGTTAGCAAGGGAAGCCCGATAGTGAAGGACTGACGGTACAGTAGCCGTAGACCCCAGATGCATGCCGGCAACAAGCAAAGGCACCATCGATATGTAAATAGCAAATAAAAGAAAAACGTACCATGGATTCCCGGTGCTTCGGCTGAAGCACCTTGGTGATCTTGCCCATCGTGACGGCGCCCAGACGGGTCTGTCAGGACTGCTAGAACCTCGGATCGTCAAGGATAAGACTGAAGTCGAGAGCGGGGGAGAGGAGGTGTCGAAAAGGTCGGAAACAAAAAGGAGAAAAGGGAAGCCTGAGATGGCTCTAAGCTCGGATCTCCCCCTCCGCAGCCAACAACGCTTGGGTAGCGTTCACTCTGTCCGCACGGATCGAGCATCCAAGAAGCACACGGGCCAGGATGTAGGAAATCGTCGGAAGGTCTTGGGATCGAAATGCAAGCAGCAAACACCAAGCCCGGAGCTGTGGGTGGCCGGCAAAAAGAAAAGACGGGCGTGCAGGCTCGTCTCTCTAGAAATCGGCAGCCTCGCAGAACTGTTTGAGCTAAAGCACCACGGCGAGGTCTGGTCGTCGTGTGAAAGAAGGTCGCTTAATGAAAAATAACGAAAATGTCGCTCCGTCCGATGCAAATATCGCTGTAGGGTTGAATACAAAAGACAGAGCGATGCCAGTGAAGAATAGAGACGGCGGAATGTTGTGACAGAGGTCGAAAGAAGGTGAGGTCCAAAGTCGAGAAAGGTGGAGATGCAGAAGTCGAAATTTCAGGCTGTGCAAGACGGCGACTTTGCTCTTTGCTGGGGCGGCACCTGCTGCTTGCTGTTCCGGCAGGGAAGGTGCGAATCAGGCTAGTGGTTTTGCTGCAGGAGCAGGTGCAGTGCCAGCTGTGTCTGGGCAGCACTTTTGATTTGGCTGGCTGCCAGTGGTTGGTAAAGGCGCAAGCGGGACTAGCTCATGGAAGATGGAAGGTGCGATGGGTCACAGAAGACGGGCGAAATGAATGAGGTCAGGCCAGGCCAGCCGGTCTGCCTGTTGGCAAGTGCGAGGGGCCAGTAGCGCCGGGCGGTGAGGCGTAATCAGCTGTGAATGGTGAATGGGCAGGCGCGACCAGTGGGCAGAAACAGAACAGGCGCCGCAAGGCGGAAGGAGCAGCTGGCAGAATTTCAAGTGCGCTTGTAATACTCCGTAAGAGGCAACAGGCAGCTTGACGTGTCAAAGTGTCTGTCGCCTGAGGAGGGAAAAGTTGGCGGTGGGCCCCAGCGGATTGGCTGTGGTGGACTGTGCAATTTGAAAGCCCGGGCTGCTCACTTTTAGCGTGCGGGCACCAGGAAACAGCTGTGGGTGGGGCTCAATTAACCGCTGAAACAGATGGTTGTTAGTACTCAGTATTCCGTAGAGTCTGAGAGTGATTGATTGACTGGTCATAACTTACTCCGTACACTTTGTCGACTGTTGGTAGTACTCTTGACAAACATACATTGCGGCTCTTATCAGACTTCGGCTCCTGCAAAATCAGGCTGCCCACAACTCGGCCGGTGAACAAGGCGACATTTAATGTAAGGGTAAGCAAAATGGAAGGATGGTATGTGAGCGGGATCACTGCCCTAACCCGGTTTGTATGACAAGCAAGGGTGAGGTTTAAGAAAAGAGAAAAGAATAGATGTAAGGGAGAACATTAACGAAACGAAACAAAACAAGTAACAGTATCATGTCCCGGGCTGTCTTTTTATAGATTTAGGCATTGTTGGTTTAGCGACGGGAAACAGTAAACGGGAAACAGAAAGCAGTAAAATGAAGGGAGTGATGAGAAGCCTTTCTATCTTTTCTTTCTTTCTTTTTCATCAAACTATTCGACTCTTGATCTATAATGGACAGAATAGTCCGCGACAGGATTCTGAAAACGGTAAACTGAAAACTGTAAACTGCAGCCCGTACTTCGTCGCGAGGAGTTGGATTTTGTCAGCAGCAGCAATAAGACGTCTTACTGTTCCAAGAATGCCGACCACAAATTCTATAGAGAAATGTATCTACGCGCACAGATCTTCGCAAATGCCTGTGAGCTTTGAAATTACCATGTTCACGGTAAAGAAAGCAAGTAACGGATTATGTTAGACCTTGCATGGGCAAGCTTCATTATGATGACTAGAAAAGACTGAACGCCACATAACCGAGTCCCCGGGGCTGTAGAAGATGCAAACCCAGCAGAAAATGATACGCTTAAAAAGCAAAAGGGCACGTAGAAAACAAATCTAAAGACAGCCCTCTCTTCATGTCCTCATGTTGCAATGCTCGCCTGCTGATCGCTGTCGTTGTCGCCGCCCCAAATGTCCATGCTCTCCTGTTCAACGGCCCGCATGGCATCGGCCACGTCCTCAAGCTTCGCAACGACATCCAGCACGCCCCGGTTCACACGCTGGAAGTAGCGGTCATTGGCTTCGCGGCGCTTGCGGGCCAGCAAGATATCGACCTGTGTCTCCTCCTCGAGTGGACGGTTGCCGAAACGGTCGACATTGTCTCTTGAGTGCGTAGCGGCGCTGCCGTCCATGCCCCCTCCTCCACCCTTGAGACCGCCGCTGGCCGATGCCTCATCATCCTTTCCGCCAGCACCGCCACCGCCAGACATGCTTGTTGCCGTATTTGTCGCAGCCTTGAGCAGGTTGTTGGCCGAGAGCTCGCCCTCGCCGAGCGTGCCCTCGCCGCTAATATGGCCGGCATCGTCTGCCTCGCTGTGTGCCCAGGCCTGGGCTAGTGCAATTTGTGCTTGGCGAAGTGCGGCCAGCTTCTGGTCGTGGTCGGGACCAAAGACACGGGTTCCTTCGGACGCTGACAGCTCCACCTCCTCGAGCGTTGCCTGCATCTCGGCCCAGAGAGCGTCCGTCCTATCGGTGCCTCGTGTCGAGGAGGCATGGTGTAGAGGCAGGGGCAACGAAAATGATGTGCCTGGCGCACGGGCTTTGGTCGCAGCCGTTGTCGTCGTAGCAGATGTGCTGCCCGTTGGCGTTGCTGCCGAGCCGCCTGGGGCCAGCAGGGAGTTTTGGTTGGCAGCCTGGCTATGTGCTGCAGACGATCCTGCAGACAATGCCGAAGGAGGGCCGCCAGAAGAGCTTCCGCCGCCGCCAGCTGAGCTGTTGCTCACCTCTTGCCGAAGTCGCGATGTTGTGCGTTGCAGAGTTGGTAGTGATGGCATGCGGGATGCGGCTGCTGTGTTCGCACCGGACGCCGCCCCACCGGCGCTCAGTCCAAGTCCGGTACCGCCCGTGGCATTGCTCAGCTGGCCATGTCCGGATGTCCCTCCTCCTCCAGCCGCGCCGCTTGCTGTGTCTGCACCTGCAAGCGAGACGCTGGATGCTGCTGGTGAGGAGTGCAAGAAGAGAGTGGGCGGTGGCCCCCGCTGCTTGGATTTTCCCTTTGTCCACTGAGACATGGCTACATCTTTGTGAATTAAATTGTATGCCAGCAAGGGTTGACGTCGCTTGTTATCGCTCGGTCGGTATGTCGTCAGGTCGTGTTCGGAGCTGTCAACAGGGAGCTCGAGTTGGGACCCACTAGACCAGATTATGTAATATCCTATTAAAGAGGCCTAGCGGTAGATGCATAAACATATGCTCATACACGAATGCTGCTTTTAGCGATTTAGAGTCAGGTGACTGCGGGGCTCTTGTAAGTGCGGGCGATAGGCCAGAGAATTTTCTTCCAACCTGCGTCCCACTTATTCCATTACAAAGATAGGGCGAGAAAACCCTACTGGAGCGAAAGGGCAGTGGTGCGCCCCTACTTCTTTGGTCTCCCAATTTTTCGCCAGCCCCGACCCAAAAAAGTTTCTATCGTAGTTCTGAAGTTTTTCTGCTATTCTCGATTCTCAACTCCCCTCCTCCATCAACAAACCATCAACACAGCGATCACCACACACGAATCGGTACGTTTTCACTGGCACATCCTGACACTGCTTGGCGGGCCATTGCATCGAGAGAGCGACAGCATCCGACATTTGACAGCGACTGGGCATTTCATCACTCATCATTTCATCCGGACGATTTTCCTCGAACTTTGAGATCACGACATTTTGTTTCACGACGAAGACGACGACACAGACGACGACCTGGCACGATAGCATCGATCCACGGTTCCTTTCCAGATTATCCTTCATTCTGTTTCTTAGACGATACTCGAATCGCGACCCCCGCCTCCCACCCGCTCTTCGACAACTGTCTGCTCTCTCACGCTTTTGGCCTGCGAAATCAGCCGTCGTCATCTTCTTCAGTCTCGCACGGAATCATCCTGTCTAACACTTTTTGTCTGCAGCAAATATGGGTAAAGGAAAGCCTCGTGGTCTTAACGCAGCGCGCAAGCTCCGGAACAACCGCCGTGAGCAGCGTTGGTCCGATCTTGCCTACAAGAAGCGTGCTCTGGGCACCGCTTTCAAGTCGTCTCCCTTCGGTGGCTCTTCCCACGCCAAGGGCATTGTTCTGGAGAAGGTCGGTGTTGAGGCCAAGCAGCCCAACTCGGCTATTCGCAAGTGTGTCCGTGTCCAGCTCATCAAGAACGGCAAGAAGGTCACTGCTTTCGGTACGTCCCTCGACTCCCTCAATCGGCATCCATTCCAGTGGACATTGAACTGTACTAACAACGCATGCAGTCCCCAACGACGGTTGCTTGAACTTCGTCGACGAGAACGACGAGGTCCTCCTGGCCGGTTTCGGTCGCAAGGGCAAGGCCAAGGGTGATATTCCCGGTGTTCGTTTCAAGGTCGTCAAGGTCTCGGGTGTCGGTCTGCTGGCCCTGTGGAAGGAGAAGAAGGAGAAGCCAAGATCGTAAACAGCTCGATCTTGCTGTTTCTTATTTCGCGGAGGATGTGTTGCACCTAACGGCGTCGATGGGCTGGGTTCGGAATTGTGTGGAACGACACTGAACTTAAAAAAACTTGGGTTATCGGTTATCAACTTGTTGCACAAAATTCAAAACGTCAAAACGACGCAAAAGACAACAAAAAAAGCATTCAAAAGAAAACCAACCGAGGAAAACTATGTACCTGACAGAGATGGTGCAGTCTACGAGACTGGACTGCACAGCCAACAGGGAACGACTAAAAAGACAAAAGCTGAAAGGCTGACGGCGCCCGGGGCTTGACTTTGTTTGGGCCAATGTGGGCAGGGACCTATGTAACTGTATATACATACTGTTCCTCCTCGCATCACCGAGCGAGCTGGTTCTCTCATGTTCCCGGTCTGGGTTTCTGGTAGTTGCAAAAGTCTAGCAAAAACAATGTAAAAGCTTTAAAAAAGATCACGTCGTTCCAACCTGTCGCGTTGTTTGTCTATCGCCTTGACGACGTCTATATTCTGTCGCTCCTATATTTTGTGTTACTTACAAATACATAGTGAGAGGAGTTCGCATCTACGCCGCAATCTTCTTCTTCTCTTCCGTCTTCTGCTGATTGTACTGGATGAGGTAGTCCGCACCCAGACCGAGACTAATCACACCACCAGTCAACAAGCAGCCATTGACAAACCACCACCAGCAGTCCTTGACGCTTTCCAGCTTGACTCGCTTGATCATGATGCCGAGCGTGGCCAGTGCGCCGCCGCAGCTGCCCACAAAGAAAACGGGGCCCGCACCGGAGGCGACACCCGCCGCGGCCAGCAGACCAATCTGCACCGCACCCAGACCCATCAGCACCGCCTTGGTCTGCGCCGCATGCTTGAGCGCAATGCTCTTGATGCCGGCCTTGGCGTCGTCCTTGATGTCCATGTGTGCATAAATCATGTCGTAGAGCACCGTCCATGCAATGTTGGACGTGTACAAAAAGGCAGAGGCCGCCAGCGCCGCCGAGTTGGACAGCAGGTCAATGCCGAGCGCGGGGAAGCCCATGATGGCGCCCCACGAGAAGGTCAGGCCCAGCACAAACTGCGGATAGTAGGTGACACGCTTGGCCAGCGGGTAGGTCGCGACAAACGCCAGACTCGGAATGCCATAAAACAGGCATGATGTCGGGAACTGCAGCAGAACAGCAAGGCCTGCCAGCAGCTGTGCACCCGTAAATACCAGAGCATTGAACGGCGTCACAGCGCCGCGGGCAATCGGCCGCAGTCGTGTGCGAGTGACATGCGGGTCGAGGTTGCGATCCCACAGATCGTTGATTGCACAGCCGGCGCCACGCATGATGATTGCGCCGGTAAAAAAGAGCAAGGTGGTACCGGCGACCGAGGCGGGAGATGCCATTGCCGGCTCGACCATTGGTGCGGCCATGAGAGTCGAGAAAAGACAGGGGAAGAAGAGGTAGTATGAGCCAGTGGGCTTGTCCAAGCGGATGAGTTCCGCATAGGGCACCCAAGATTTCGGCAGCACTGAAAGAATGCCAGTCGTCGGCGGTGTATATGGGGCTGGTGGCGGAGCATCTATGGTTGCTGTGGCCGTCGCCGAAGCGGCGCTGGAAACGACGGCGGTTGTGTGGATCCTGGCAAGGGCCGGTGGTCCGGATATCCGGACAGTCGATGCTCTGACAGGCACACCTGAGCTCTTCCAGCTAGATCTGTCGGTCGAAAGACCAGCGGAGATCATCTTTCCTGCCCCTGACGGTGCCGGGCCCGAGGCAATGCGCCGTGGAGACAGGCATCCCGGCTGCAGGGTCCGGATGCCGCGGAAGCACACTGACCTCATGGTTGTAGGCTAAGGCGCAAAATTAGAATTGTGAGATTTTAATAAAGGCTTGGAGCACAATTGGCCCAGAGCTCGCAACGAAAACAGCTAGTGAAGCAGATCTCGACGAGGTCTCATCAAAATATGATTTCGCAAAGGGATAACAGGGGTCTGTGACCAGGCATTGGGACTCATTCTTTTGTACGACGTAAAACATACCTGTTAAACTATTCTTGCCCAGATATGGCGTGAATTCTGCAGAAGTCTGCCCAGTTCGCGACTCCAGGAGCTCTGTGTTGTTGCTTGGCCGCGATCCGAGTCGAAAACCGCTTCTCACCGCGGATGTCAATTTTGAGGTTTCTCGTATTACATAATTATAGCACTTTGGAGAGGGAACAAGGAAGTCACCGTGAATTGCCACCATGCCGCGCTCTCATTGGTCCACAGTTTCTGGGAAGGCGCCGACCTCACTGTCCGTTCGCGCCTTCTGCTTTGCGACAACAGACGCTAGCATAGAGGCGACGGCCGTTCAAAGGAAAAAGAGCAACGGGCAAAACATTGCCTTGTCTGTCCAGAACGCGAACGCCAACGCCACTTTCACATCCGTGAACGCAACGGCGCAGCGACTGACCGCTCTTTTCTCACGAAGCGCGTGCCGTGCAGAGTCTCGATCGCCGCATGCATTACGACCCCGACTGGTGATTGAGCAAACGGCCACACGCGTAGCATCAATATCTTCGTTTTCTTTCTTCTCTTTTCTTCTCTTTTCGCAATCTTCGAAACGCGACGACATTTGCGCCATTGCGCCCACGGCGACTATTGCTGCCTCCACATCACGGCACTCGCTCGCTTCGGCGACGGCGGCTCTCTTCTTCTCCTAGGCACGGCACACATACCACCGCAGGCACACGTGGCTGTGCCCGGTGGAGTGCCCGCGCCGCCACGATGCCGCCCGTCGCGATGCATCCGCAGGCGAAGTTCGACCCGATTCCGCCGGACCTCGACCCGCACAGCCTCGTCCAGGACACGCCCAACTTTGAATGGGCCACACAGATCTCTGCGTCCGAGATCTTTGCGCTCGGCCAGCAGCGGTTCGAGAAGCTCGTGATGATCCACGTCATCAACGGCGGCAAGCCTCTGGTAATCAAAGACTGGAACGACCGGCTGCCCAAAGGCTTGTTTAGCGCCAAATGGCTCGAGGAGGTGTACAACCGCAAGGAGGAGCGCGTGTGGGACATTAACGGCAAGACCAACATCCCCATGACCATGGGCCACTACCTGCGCTCGATGAAGCAGTTGACGGACCAGTGGACACCCCGCAACTTCCGCGACGAGCGCCGCCAGCGTCTGTATCTCAAGGACATTGACTGCCCGCCCGAGTGGCAGGAGAAGCTCGCCAAGGTTCTGCCGCGGCTGATTTTCTATCTCAACGAGGACATTGAGGGCGGCCACTCGACAAACCACCACGGCATGACCGACGACGACCAGGACATGTTTGTCGACGACCGCCCGACGGCCCGCGCCGGCGACTTGATGAGCAGCCTGCCGCCGGAGATGCGCGCCGAGAACCTCATGTGCTACATTGGCCACGAGGGCACCTACACACCCGCCCATCGCGAGATGTGCGCCAGTCTGGGCCAGAACATTATGGTGGAGGCGTCAGGGTCCGAGAACGGCGAGAAGCCCGGCAGCTCCATTTGGTTCATGACGGAAACCAAAGACCGCGAAGTCGTCGGCGAATATTTTCTGTCCATGCTGGGCCACGACGTCGAGATTGAAAAGCACTTTGCGCAGATCAACGCCTGGAAGAAGGCCGCGTTCCCAGTGTACATTGTAGAACAAAAAGTGGGCGACCTCATCCTTGTGCCGCCATTGGCACCGCACCAGGTCTGGAACCGCGGCACGCGGACCATGAAGGTGGCCTGGAACCGCACTGTCGTCGAAACGCTGGAGCTGGCCCTGCACGAGGCCCTGCCAAAGGCACGCCTTGTCTGCCGTGACGAGCAGTACAAGAACAAGGCCATTATCTATTATACGATGAAGAAGTACTACAAGGAGCTGGAGTACGCACAGGCCGACCGCCAGCTCGTGTCCTTTGGCATCAGCCAGGATCCCGTGCGCAACCCGGTGCGGATGACGCAGGTGGCCGACGACTTCAAGAGGCTGATGCGGCTGTACACCGAAATTCTCGTGGACGAGATGTTCAACACCAAGGAGAAGAACGTCGAGTACATTCCCTTTGACTCCAATATTACCTGCTCGTACTGCCGGTCCAACATCTTCAACCGTTTTCTGACGTGCAAGCACTGCGTGCGACAGCTGGCCGACGGCGACGAGGACACCTACGACGTCTGCATGGAGTGCTACGCCATGGGTCGTTCGTGCATGTGTGTTTCGGGTCTCGGCTGGTGTGAACAGTGGCCGTGGGAGGAGCTTGTCAGCAACTACGACCGCTGGCAGGCCATGGTGGTGAGCAACGACGGCTTTATTGACGCCTTTTCGTCTCCGCCGCCGCTTGAAGTCGCTCGACTTCGTACCGGAAAAAAGCCGGTGGCACAGATCTGCCAAGAACAGCTTCGGCGACGACCGTTCCGAGACATCACCAAGCCCGTTGAAAAGCCCGAGGAACCCGAGGAGCCCGAAGTCGACGATGACGGCAGGATCAAGAAGAAACCCAATACCCGGCGAGCAAAGAAAGGCGATGTCTACCGTTGCCACGTCTGCTGTCACAAGGACCACAGATACCGCCTTGCCTTTTGCACGACGCCCGGCTGTGTCGAGGCGTACTGCTACGGTGTGCTGTACCGTGGATTCGACATGATGCCACAGTCTGTGATGCAGAAGGAATTCTGGAAGTGCCCTCGGTGCATGAAGATTTGCAACTGCGGCGCATGTCGGCGAGCAGGCATCACCAACCCATACATTCCCAAGGGCACTCTTCTTGGCCACGACACGCGGCCCATTGCAGATGACCGGAGTGTCGAGTCGCTTATCAACTTCCGGCTGCACAACTTGCTGTGGCTCAAGAACAGTGGCGAAGAGGGCCGGAGCATTGCCAGCAAACGTATGCAGAGACTGCGGCAGGAAGCGGACGCAGCCAAGGCCCAGGATGCCGATGGGGACCTGGAAGGTGGCTTTGGCAGCATTCAGAACGGCGGCAGCCAAGACCACAGCATGGTGGACGCTGGCCATGGCCAAGGCGGCACGGCGACCGGTGTACATGGTGCCGACAGCTTTAGCGCAACGGGGCCAGACGGCCAGCCTCTACACGAAATGCATGGCGGCGAGGCCGGCGTCAACCCGTCGCTTATCCAGAACGGCTCGGCCACATCCTACCCGGAGCTGATGGCCGAGGACTACCCCGACCCGTCCGGCTCGATGCTCAACAGCGAGCTGGCGGCGGCCACCTTTGGCCGGGCCTACTACATGGACGACGACGACAGCCCGAACAAGATTCTGTTTGACCCGTACCACGAGCCTGCACCCAACCCCATGGTTGGCAGCCTGGGCTCTCTGGACACGCTGCCCGAATTTTTGGAGAGCTACACGCAGAAGCCGATCCGCAGGCCGCGCCAAGAAAAGGACCTGGACCCGGACTACACCGGCCCGAAAAAGCGCAACCGCAAGAAGCCGTCAACTGCTGCCGAGGTGGACCCGAACATGAACCTCGACCCGGCACTGCTGAATGCGCAGATCCCACCGGCGGACGGTGTCGCATCCACTGTAGGAGCGGCTGCCGGTGTTGATTCCGGGACAAGAGCCGCTGCTCCTGCAGCGCCTACCTCGTCCATTGAGGCAGCCATTGCAACAGCCATGGCCGGTGCTGCTGCACAATTGGAGGGTGTGGCTGCGGCACAAGCGGCACAAGCGGTACAAAAGGCGGCAGCAGCAGACGCCAACAATGCCAACAATGCCGACAATGCCGACAACGCCAATAAGGCTGGTGACGAAGATGGTGACAAGGACAACACCGGCGAAGAGTCGACCTATGGATATCCCGCCAACGTTCCCGAGCTTCGGCACGCGCGTCCCAAGGCGTCGTACCTCGTCGATGTTGCGAGCGACAATGAGGCCGACGAGGAGACCACAACCGCCTCGAAACAGAAGGAGAAGCCGGCGGTTGACAATGACACCGACGTGATCCCGTCCGTCGAGAAGGAGCCGGCGGTCGAGGAGGCGCCGTCGTCTGTGCCAGAGCCCGCGGAGACGACATCAACGACAACGACAACGACGCCAGCCGTGACCGACACTCCCTCGGCTGCTGTCACCGCCAAAGAGACCAAAGAGACCAAAGAGGCTGGGAGCACACAGACGACCGAGCCTCGCAAGCGTGGCCGCCCACCACGGTCCAGCTTGCCTGGCGGTGTGGCGGGCACGCCCTCGAGCGAGCCTGACGCCAAGAAGTCGCGCATTGCTGCCAACCTGGCATTTTCTGGCAAGAAGTCTGTCGAGGGCTTTGGCAGTGCCTGGAAGCCCGTCAACGCACCCCGCCCTGGTCCTGGTCCTGGACGTCCCGCCAAGCGCCCGTCGTTTGCCAGTGACAGTGATAGTGATAACAACAACGACGACGACGACGACGACGATGGCTCTTTTGTTGCCGGCTCGAGCAGCGTCCCGGGCAAACGCAAGCCTGGCCGTCCACCCAAGAGCGTGGGCCGTCCCAGCCTTTCTTCTTCAGCAGCAGCGGAAGCAGACCGACCGAGTCCCAGCACCCCGAGCTTGCTTCCGCCACCAGCCACCAAGTTCATGTCCATGGCCGAGCGCATGGCGCTCAAGGGCAAGAAGTTTAAGATGGGCAAAAAGAAGAGCAGCAACGACGGTAGCAAAGAAAAGGACAAGGAGAATAGTGCCACGCCATCGTCTGTCAACTCGCCATCGACTGCGACCAAGCCTTTGTCGTCGGTTGTGATTGAGGCTGTCGACAAGCCCAGAAGCAAGGAGTCAACTGCACTGTCTTCCGTCAAGAAGCCGTCTGCATCTGCTACGCCAAAACCTGCTCCGACAATCACACGCCGCCGTGCAAGAATAAGCTCGTCCAACAACAACGGCAGCAGCGATAACGACGACGACGGTGAGTTCCCTTCCCGGGCAACACCCTCGGCCCTTTCTTCCCGCGGCAAGCCAGGCAGCGGCCGTGGCCGTCCTACGCGGGGCCGCCCCATTGGCTCGGGCTCGACGCGGGATACGACACGGGATAAAGGCCCGACCGTCGTGCGGCTTGTCAGCTCTGATAGCGAAGGGTACGACAGCGGCAGTGCTACCGGAAGTGACGCAGACCACGGAAGCAGCAAGAAGAAAACGCCAGCGCGTCGCCGTGTCTCGGAGAGCAACTCGGACGACGACAGTGAGGGGTCCGACTTGGGCGGGTCGACGGCACGCAAGCCGTACTTTGCCCGCCGTGGCGGTGGGATGCGTGGCCGTGGCCGGGGTCGTGGACGGCCCCGTGGACGGCCGGCTGGCATTACCAGATAGGACATGGTAGTCCAGCTGGCGTAGGGGATGGGGCAGATGTGTTTTATATTGTAACTTTGTGTTTTATGTGTTTCTATGTGTTTTATACCTTTTATCAGTTCAATATGTTTATGTTCACAGAGGATGCTCGGCAGCATCCGCTCTTCTTTTTTTCTTTCCAGTTCACTGCAAAGACTGCATTTTGTTTGTTTGCCTTGTTTTTCCTGTTTGAGATACCTTGCGAGTAGCCCCAGTGCAATGTATCACCAATGTCCCGAATGTTCCGATTTATTTACATTTTGTCTTTATTTCCATACTCTGATATGGATGGCTATGAAATGCAAAACACCACCCAATGCAATCGTACGGCTTGTCTTCTCCCTTTTCCCTTCGGTCGGTCTTTCTATCGTCTGGGTCTATGCCTTATTCTTGTTGCCCGACTGCTTGGCCTCGTGGGCCGCCTTGGCCTGGTGCACGGCGTCTTTTGCGTCAAAGCCAGACTTGTCGGCCTTGACGGCCTCCTCGCTGTCCGACGCCAAATTGGGCATCCACTCGCCCTCGCCCTTCTTCTGGCGCTGCAGCGATGCCTGCTTGAGCTTGTCGACCTCGAATTCAGGGTCGGCTGGTGTGGTTAGTGGTGGCCAAATCAGCTCTTGTCTTGTCGACCGGAATACGTACTGGACTGCGACTCGCCGTGCCTCCGGATGGCGGTTGTGGACAGCGGGCGGACTGTGACTGGGATCGCAACGGAAGCCGGGCGGAGGCTGAGGATGCGGGCGCGGAGCAATGATGTCATGGTGGATGATGTGTGGGGGTGATGTGACTGTCGGTATGATGCTTTGATGCTTTGATGCTTTGATGGCGACGTCGTTGGCGGATAGAAACGATGAAGCGATTGATTGATAGAATCTGATGATGAAAAAAGAAGAACCTTTAAATCAATTGAAGAGATCAAACAGCCTTTGTATTGGACTCCTCGCCCGTCTTTCAGCAGCCGTTGGGACGTTTGTTAGGATGATGCCGTTGGAGTTCCTGGTCAGCAAGCTATGTATGACGTAATTGTTCTGGGCAGAGAAAGAAGACGACGAAACGATCGAGCTCCTCTCGCTCCTCTCCCTTGCCAGAATCCAGCAAAGAATAACACAAACGTCCACGAAACGGCACCGGCTCTTATTTTCCTTTCCATTATTATCTAGCATGTCTAGCAAGTGTCTAAACCTTTCTTTTTTGTTTGCCTCTGCGGTGATGGACAGCTGTGACGTTCTGTGTCGATCTGAAAGGTCAATTGCACCATCGCCAAAATGTGTGTAGAACCACGTTTTCCAGCCAACATTTTGTCCTGAAAACTCGAAACTGTTTAAATGTTGTCGAGTTGAATCTCGGCAATTTTTAAAGTGTCAATTTGTCTGATTTGGTCATGTTCTGTCCTCTTGTTCCCATATTGTATGTTTTCTTGTAGACATGAGATTAAGCGTACCACTTTTGAGTTGAGGATTTGAAATAAAACACTGCAAAATAAAAATAAAACCATCAACCACAATAAAAAATCTGCAAAAATTATAGCACGCACCAAAATAATTACAGAATACAAGAGAGCAGAATAGATGCATTTTCGAAATGGTCAAGTGATATTTCGAGTGTTCTGATGTCGTTGCTCTTTGCGACATCGAACCTGTGCACTTCCTTTTTCGTAGTGCTTGACAACAGGTGACAACTGACACAACGGCTGCAGAACAGTCAGAACAGTGGCCCCACCCAGAGGATCCAGAGAGCGGCCAGCCCACTTTCTCCCTCTCCGGGGGTGGCTATGGCGTGTTTTGCGGTTCGTGCACCGCCGGGACGCCACCCCCAGTTTGCGTGACGGACGGTTGAGCCGCGGGCGTCACGTGTGGATAATCTCTCTGTCCTTTCTGTCCTCTCCCTTCCATCCCATCCCAAACTCTCGAATTTCATGCAGGCAGCCAACCCGCCTGCAACTAAGCAGTAGCCACCCGAAGCAAAACCGATGCGGCAGTCTGCCGCAGAGGGAAAGAGGGAAGAGGGGCCAGAGGGGCCAGAGGGGCCACCGAGAAAGAGGCCACCCAGACTTTGGACAGGATGGAGTATCGCGACGTGCCTTGCAGGAAGCCTACAGTTTTCTCGCTACGTGGTGACGTGTGTTTGAACATCGAAGAGGGCGAAGAGTCACTGCAACCTACCGAGCAAACACCCCCAAAGAGGGAACGGACGACGTCCGTGGACAAGAAACATAAGAGGTTAAGTGGTTAAAACTTTAAATGCAATTAAAGTGTGTATGAAGAACGAGGGCCAATGCTTTCGTGCATCTCTGTCTCTCTGCGTCCCAGGAACAGGAGACTGGTAAAATGGGCAAAAAGGAACATATCTACACAGTATTACTCCTTTTGTTGGAAGATGAGGCTCTAAACGTATTGTTTCTGGTCGCCTGTCTCCTGCGTTGTATCGCAATGAATGGCATTTTGGAAAGGGCACATCAAATGATGTGGCAATCTATCAAAAATGATCCGCCCGGCCCCGGTTGGCTGTTCCTGATGCTGATGCTGAACCAGCCGCCCTGTAAGTTTTCTTTCTCTCACATTCTCTTATCAGAGTGTGAAGACGTTTGATTGATCAACCCAGGTTTTGGTGGTCTCTCTTTTGCCCCTCCCCCCCTCTCTCTGCTTGCCAGGTTTCTTCTTCCTGCGGGTTCGTTTTAAAAATTGAATGGAGTTGCGTGCACGGGGCGTGCTTGATCTTCCCTGGGATCTGCTGTGTAAAAGGGCATTGAAGTGGCCGCAGAAAAAAAGGTAAGGATGCGACCTTCGTTCTTCTTTTCATCTCACGCGCTCTCACGCGCTCTGCACCTCTACGGACTTCATGGCGTCCTTCCCCAGCCAATCGTTCGCGCGGGCCGGTCTAATTGAATGCATACGACTACGCGCAATCCGCGGTTAGACTTGGTTGAAATTACCGTGAGAGAGCGTGAGGCAGCAGGAAAGGCAAAAGAAAAGTGTGGGAGGCTGGAGGGTCTCTCTCTCACTCCCAATTTGATCAGGGCGACTGTGGCCTGCCCTTGTGGGTGGTCTGCGTGTCTGTGACAGGCCCGTTGTCTTGACATGAGCTCGATGGAAAACGAAGATTCTTTCTTCGCTCTTCACCGCTTCTTTGTGGAGGGTGGTGGGGGGAAAAGAGGAAAAGAATCGACAGTGGGAAGGATCATGGAGTAGGGCTACGGCACCACATTGGCTAACAGGGGATAGAGTGGAACAGAGGGACAAGGCAATAGCGAAGAACAGCTATCAAGTGGCAAAAACCAAGCTCTGGAACACTGAGGCGCTGAGCTGTTGGGAGTTGACGAGCACGTCGTATCTTTGTCGAGATTGTTTGCCTCTGCACCCTGTAGAGAACCTTTTGGGGTGTAAATAGTACTCCGTATTACCGGGGAAAGGCGACGAGGCCGATGCAAGGGGTGCAAGTCACGAGGAAAAAGAAACGACCTTCTTCACGTCTTCACGGCACCTCACTGGTTGAGACCGTTTTCTTCTTTCGTTGTCGGTCCATCTATTCTTGGAGTTCTTCTGCACAAGACGTTTCTGCACAAGATCGGCTCGGTTTGCATGACCTATCTCTCTGTCGTTCACTGTGCAGTTGCTTTTTCCGTTTCGTTTTGATTCTTATTCTTGTGCAGAGTCGACAGCCCCGAAAAGAGGTATATGAATGAGACATTTGGAGCTCACTTGTCTCACTTGTCTTAGTCTGTGTCCTCTGTCTTGCCTGCCTGCGGAGAGCTGAGAAGAGCTTGTCCGTCAACTGGAATGGTGTTGTTGCTAGGCGGGAAGCACAAGGCTCTCGTTTTTGTTTGTTGAACATCTCAATGCGGCATTCCGGGGTATCGTCGAATGGGGAGAGAGACAGAGAGAGACCCAGAGACGCATGTTTGGGGCAACTGGCAGACATGAACTGACTGCATCGTAAGACAGGTTCTTTTTGGCTGGTCTCGCCACATGGAGAAATTCCTCAACTGTTCTGAGATTCCCGAGACTGTTGTATCCTTGGAAGACTTCCATTTCTGTTCTTTTGGGATCCTCTTGTCAGAGCCCTCGTCTTTGAACATCACCACTCTCGTTCATCTCGTTCATCAGGGGACGGGGCAGCAAATGCCATGCCTCCGTTCATCAGTGGTCCATTCACCGGAAAAGGATATCGATCTGCCTTAAATCATATGTGAAGTTCTTATGTAAATATGTTGATGAACGATGCAAGCCCCCGTCTCACGAAGACACATTCGAAATATATTAGCATGTCTTGTCGAGTAATGCCGTGAATCGGTTCAAGATGCACAATGGCTCAATGGCTAATGGTAAAGGGCAGCCAGAACCGCAACCGCTCACTGGAAAGGCTCGAGGGGTTTAATCGTCCAATGGGGCAACCGTCCGAGCCTCCCTCGCTTTCACATCTCACTTCTTTTTCCTTACTCCGTACTTTCTCACGATCGCTCCCCGCCTCCTGAAACATTCGCTCTCATCCACGACTCAAGTTGGACTAACGTGGGGGTTTGTCTCTTTTCTTGCCTTGTCGTTTCGTTCTTATTCCGCCTTGGCTTTTGTATACCGTGATAAAGTAAAAATGGGCAGTCGTCAGCTTTAACTTGAAGCTTTCTTTTCCCGGCTAAAGTCGGGTCCATATCAACGACTTGATCAACGACAAAATAGCATTGTGCAAGATATCACGAGACTAAACAGTAGGTCCCTTACAAGCGGTACCTTGCTCTGCCCTGAGAACCTGAAAAAGGAGCATTGACCAAGTGGCAAGGGCACAGGGTCCAGGGCCTGCTAGGCCAGGCCATGCACGGATACGGAGTAAATAATAATGAGATACTACGGCAAGGCAAGATCAGGTCGGCACTGATGTGTGCCTTTGTAGCCAGGAACGGAAACAGGAACATATCCCACGAGATATGCAGGTGGACTTGTGGACTTGTCCCTGGGAACGGGACTTTGATGTTGAATTTCGAGACTTTATGGAATTCAAGGAACCAAGGAAAGGCAGAGAATCAAAAAGAGGGGACAAGCAAAAAGAGTCCCGCTTCACGTCTCTCTGTTCCAGGCCAGGCAGGCCACGCGATCTTCACAGCGTTTCTGGCTGGCCTCATCTGACATCCAGTCGGCCGACAAGAGGAGGACAAAAGTTGAAGCCAACTCGGCCAACCAGTCCTGTCCCTGTCTCGTGAGACGCCAACTTGCAGCTTCGGAGACGCCAACCACCGCCACTGACACAAGGCCCCCTTTTCACCCTGAGACCCTTGTCTGCATCGAGCAAGGCGGCGAGCGGTGGTAGGTCAATAAACATAGTGCAAGGCTTTTGGACCAACGTCGTGCAGCGGTTTAGAGGCTGAGAGGCGAGTCCTCAGCAGAACCAGTGCAAGCATAGAGTACTTCGTACCCTGCGTGCGCTTGCACTGTGCAAAGACACCTCCGTATTTTGATGTTCCAGAAAGAGGGCCTGCAGGAGCCTGCCAAGGCCTAGACGAAAGCACGAAAGCAACGAAGAGCCCTTCTGGTCCCTTCTTTCCCTCTTTTCCCCTTTTCTGTTTCTGATTCGGTCGCCGCTCGAAAGAGGGGGGTCGGTTTCACCGTTCGGGACCGTCCAAGCACACGCCCCAACAAAAGCCACAGCGAGAGCGAGAGGAGCAGAGACACTATGGGAAGCCCGAAAATTGCCTGTAAATTACGAGGCCATGCCATGTCTTTCATCAGAGGCTCTTCTCGAGCCAGGCTCGCTCTTGGTGCTGTCGTACTCTGCAGTGCGAGAGATTGCCGCCCAGCGGCATGCACTGTTACCCACTGCTGGGTCATGCAGGGCGAAGTCCGTTATTTTGTCGTTTCATTGCGCTGAAAATCAGAAAGTGCAACAATGGAGCAATGGGGGAGGGCGGGTTCTCTAAATTGCATTGTTCGAGCCCTTTCCCCCTTTTCTGTGAGGAGCAGGTGATGCAGAGGTCCCCAGAGTCTTCTTGTCTTCTTGTCTTTCGACCTTTTGTCATCTCAACCGATTTGTGACATCGACTGCAGGGTATTTTGCATCCCGAGGACGGCCTCGCCGGAGACAAAAGTGCTATTTTGGCGGTACGCTTGAGTACGGAGGTAAGGTGTGCTCTGAAAGCCCCGAGAGGAAGCGAGCAATCGGCGTCGGGCAGTGCAGTTGGTGGTTGTGTGTTTTTGTGCGCTTTGTGTGTTTTGTGTACAATAATGTGTGCGAGAGTGGCACGCTGTTGCTAGCAGATGCATCCGGCTGCACGCCAGCAAAAAGTGATGGGGCACGCGGGACAGAACACAAAGGAACTAAAGAAAGGGAAAGAAGGGCCAGAAGCGCAAAGGAAGGAACGAGACAGACAACTGACAGAGGGACAGGCTCGACAGGGAAAGAGACAGGCAGGCAGCGGTGTCGCTCCTGCCGCCCAATTTGACCGCAAAACTCTGTCTAGACCTGTCGCAGCCTAGCGCTTGGTCATGGCTGGGCCAATGACCGTGTGGCAAAAATTTCAATGGTGGCAAAACGGAATTGCGCAGAGCGAAATGCAGAAAAGCGGGGAACACGTTGCACCGGCCACAGTGCTTACGGAGTGGAGAGTTGCTCGCTACGCCTGATATGGACGAGAATGGGGCAGGAAAGTGCGTGTGGAGCCCTTTATATGGGTCTTTCCTTCTCTTCTCTGTGCATTTTGCCCTGTTGGTCCCTTGCTCTTTCTTGTCCTTCTGTCTTTCCTGTCTTCCTGTCCGGTGGACACAGTGCGCGCGGGGCGCGTGCATTCCCTGTTTCTATTTCCGCAGCGCCTTGCCGCTCTTTGTATTTTGTTTTGATTCTCCACTATATTTCAGCCTCTTTGGGGTTGTTTTTGTTTTCTTTCTTCCTCATCCGTTCTCGGCCACCTGCTGCGGACCTGTTGCTGGCAGAATTCCATAGCATACCAGTCCGCACTGTGTCCTCTGCACCACCCCTGATCCGGCCTAGCTATCCCACCATTGGCCCAGCTCAAACGCTGCGCCCCTCCTTCGCCTCTTCGCTCCAGCGCTCCCAGCGCTTTTTTGAGTAAAGAGAGGCCTGTTGAGGCACTGTGCTCATCATCATGCAGCCTGCCTCCTTCCCTCCACGATCGACTTTCCCAGCCGCTCTTGCCTCTCTTGCCTCTCTTTTGCAATTGTTCACCTCGCTCTTTCCTTTCTCTACTGGCATATTTCGCTTCGAGTGGTTGCGTCGTAGGCCTCGCTCCTTCCCTGTTCTTGCATGCACACCAGCCCCTTCTTCGCATTGCGCCTGCTGATTTCGCTCGCACCAGGCACCACCAGTCCCCCTCACTGGTCAGCCCTGAGTCCCTGACCCACTGGTCCTTCTGCACGCTGTAGTCTTACCACCAACTGCTCCTTCCTACTGGCCTAGCGAGAGCGCTATCCAGACTCCAGAGCACTATCCAGAGCGCTATATCCTCTCCTTTGAGCGGGCCGTCACCTCATCACTATCTAGTACAGTGCACTGTGAGACTGTGTCCGTCGCCTCTTTCAGAGGGTCTGCTTCCCAATTCCCCCTTCCAGGCCAACTGAAGACCTGCTTTCGATATTCGCCTCGCCGCCGGATTGGCTTGGCTCACAGTCGGTCGCTCTTGCCCTCTCCCCACACCCCTCTGGCCTCAAGCGCTTCTCGCCCACTCGCTCTTTCCCTCTTTCCCTCTTTCCCTTCTCCCTCGTCCTTCCGCCTTCTCGCTCCTTCTCTTCTTTCTTCGCTCTTTCCTCTCACACCGCACTGAAAACTCACACCCACCACCCACAAAACCCACCCCCAACCACCACCCAACCGATCAAAAGTGCCTTCTTTCCCAATCCTACCCGTCTCCTCTTCTCCTCCTTCTTTCGCAATCTGCATCTTCATCTTCCTAAACCTCTCAAACTTCGCATCTTCGCATCCCGCACCACAAGCAAGCATTTTCTCCTCTTCTCTCTTCCCTTATCTTTCTACAACCGCATCTCGCTACTCTCCCTTTTGTCGCATCTTCTCGTGTATACTTTCAACCTCCTTTCTTGATACCAACACATTTATTTTTTGAGTCTTTTTTGTCTCTTTTCCGCCGACATCCTTTCTTTTTTTGATTCGACATCTTTTTGGTCCCTTTGATAGCCCAACGAACCTCGGGTTGTCTTTTTTTGGAAAAGCAACTTGATTGATCAATCCCTCGACACTGTTGTGCACACCTTTACAACAGTCAAACAAACGACCAAAAACAACAACATAAGCACGCCACTTGGGGAGTCCTTGCACAGCCCAAGATCGAGTCATAATTTCTACCTAAAACCAGCAAAACCAGTCAAATCCGCAACCACGGCGCGCCCAACTTTACCACCACAACTCACCACCTACGATATTTGATGTTGATCTGAAAAGTTCAGCACCACAAAAACACACATACTCAATAATGTCTTACTACTACAATGCTCACCAGCAACACCCCACGTCGGCAACGGCGCCCGCTGTCAGCCACTCCCACCACGGTGGCCGGAGTCGGCGGGCGCCTCGCGCATCCGTGTCCCAGAACCCACACAAGCTGCAGCAACACAACCAGTACGGCCGCAACCACATTCGCTTTATCAAGGAGACGACCGACAGCCTGAACCTGACCGCCTTCCGCGTCAAGTTTGAGGCTGGCCGCTCGTTCGACTTGGAAGACGATATGGAGTTCTGTCCCAGCCTGCTGTCTGAGAGCGACGTGAGTACATCCGACGAATTTCAAGAACGAAGTCAACAAACCACCAACTTCTCTTGCATCAATACTAACATCTTTTCAGCTGGTTTCTATTCACAGTGCCTCGTCTGAGCGGTCTTCGCTGGCAAGTAACTCTCCGGAGCACTCGCCTTCGCAGCCTACCCAGGCAGCACCAGCATTCTCCCTCAACGCCTCATCGCCCTCGTTCACTCTCCCCGCTCTGCAGCAGACCCAGCAGCACACCATGAAGCTTCACCAACCTGCCGCTACCCGGGCCCGCAACCCCATCCCCATCGTCAACCCTGGTTCCCGTCCCGGCTCCCACATGAGCATGGCCACGCCCGTTCAGCCGTCCGTGTCACCAAGCATGCGCCTCCCGCAGCAGACGATTGGCACTGTCTGGTAAGGGGTAGGGGTAGCCAAAACTGTTTTTTATCCGATGATCTTGTTCCCTTTTGCTCTTCTGTTTTCATGCAGCAAAACAAGAAGGAATGGAAAGTCTGATGCAGTTTTTGGTTACCTCTCTCCTTTCAGTACTTGAAACCTGTGTGCAAGGGGGTTATTCGAAATAGAACAGAAGCAAACTGCGCACACCTTTTTGTTTCGATTCTATAGACAGCTAGCTATCTTGGCGCGGACACCGACAGAACTAAACCAACCACAAAAAACGACAAAAAACAACAGATCATTTGGACGCAGCGCGGTCATCGATTCACATCGCGACTCCCTTTCTCTGGGTGGGGCGGGGATGTGGACATGTGGACACGACAAAAACAAACGAATAGAGTGGATACCGGTATCCTCCCTCATCTCGAATACGTTTTCCTTGCGGGGACCGGAACCCCGATTCGACAAGTCTATAACTTCAACTTCCTTCGTTATCTCTTTTCTCCTCTGTACAAACAACATCCCTTCTCTCCTGCTCACGCGGCATTTCGACTTCGACTGCCGCGAGGATAGGATTTCCGACTTTCTTACCCCTACCTCACCGACCGGCACGGATGATAATCGACGACCTCGCTCATACCTCATTGTTCTATTCCCCTACTTCATTTTTTGCTCTATTAATTTCTTCTTCCGTCTTTTGTTTCTTTCATCGGCCGACAAAGTATCGAAAAGAAAAAAATACCCCCCCCCCCCGGTTGGGAACATCGGTGTTTCCCCCGTCTCGAAAGATAATGGCTGTCTCGATTCGACGAATTGGCGTTTTTGCTTTTTCTATTTCCATCATTGGCGACCTGATTTTCCCAGCGTCGCCTGGCAAATCTTAATCCTTTGCATATTCGGTTTTTTTTAACGACCAAACGGAGTTTTACGGACCTGCATCAGCTCTTCATTTCCTCTCTTGTTCATTCTGCGTCATATACAAAGGAGCGGGCGACATTTTCTCTCTACTACTACGATAAAAAACGGTTCATTATGGGTCCACGAGTTGAAAGACAAAAAATATCTCGTTTTTGTTTTAGATCAAGTCTCTTTTCTTTTATTAGCGGCTTCTTCTTTGCTTTCGCCTTATGGTCTTCATCACCTCTTCCTTTTTTTATGTTTTTCAGTCTTTTTCCCGCTCGTTTGTCTTAAGGACTTCGGCGGTTGGTTGGGAGTTGCGTTGCTGCCTTTTTTTTGCTGCGGTTTTCATTTTTTATCTTGCTCGGTGTTTTTGTCATCTTCGGGGCCACATAGGGGGGAAGGCTGGCAGGCAACGAAAGCGGCCTTTGTGTTACGTTTTTGGGTTTTTTCATTGTGCTTTTATTTCTTTTCCCCCTTTTCCTTTTTCCTCCTGGTTTTCTGTCTCATCTCTTTTCTTCTCGTCTTGTCCTTTTTTCACACACCTTTTTGGGAATTGGTTTTTACGGGAAACCGGAACCATCCTCGGAATTGTCTTTCCTCTTCTCTTGGAGTCGGCTCTTCGCAGCCGTTCTTTTTGAAGCCTGAAGACATACGGGAGGGGTTTCCCTTTGCGGAGTTGGTATCCTTTTTTTTTTCTTTCTCTCTGTCTCTTGTTGTCTACTTTTTTTCTCTTTTTGTCTTGAAAGATTCCCGTGTTGCGATTGAGATATGAGACTACTACCACTGGAAAGGAAGGGAAAACACGAAGGAGCAAACAGGAGCATATTTTTTGCGTCGTTTTTTATTCTGCATATTCTACTTTCGTTGTACCATCTCTGGCAGCGACTCGGATATCGGCTAGCCTCATTTAGTTATTTACATGTTGAACTTTCCTCTTACATCTTGACTTTTGAGTGTTTTGTGTTTTGAGTGTCTAGAGTGTCGAGTGTCTTGAGTGTCTTATTCTTGTTGGCTGATGTCTTTTTAGCGTTACGATTTGGTGATCTTGAAGAGTCGTCCTGGGTAAGAAAAACCCTAAAATACAACTTAACTTTGTTTACCACTGATACAAATGGCGTTTCTCATTTGCAGTGAAATGAATATTCTGACTCGTGGCGACTGACGCTTTGTGACGAAAAAAACAGAATTGCCTCTTGACGCTGTGTGTTGACTGTTTTCGCCACAGGGTAACGTCATGATGGCGATCCTTTTGCTATGGGTAATGGTGCGGCCGAGAACTTGTGAGTTGTTCACAGTCCGTTGGCCAGAAGGAATGACCACCATTGACAATTTGAATGCGTTCTACTTGACAAAGTATCAATTATGAAAGAGGCGTTTTCGTACAGTGTCGATTTGGGCTCTCTTTTTCGAAGCCAAGAGAAGCCAACGCCAGGAGGGAGAAGGACTTGGCTTGGCTTGTACTTGAACACTTTGCTAATACTGCAAGCAAGTACTTCGTAAACATATATCCCAAACGAAAAGTAATGAGGACATCAGACCATATGAAAAACTTTATAATAAGCGAGAAACTGTCGCACAAGTGAATTTGAATCTATCGTGAGGCGTGGAGTGGCGCATCTGTTGTGCTGCCCGCAGATAGTCTGTCCGATGCTGTCTGTATATCTTTAGCTGTGCCCATTAGTTGGGGATGTCTCGTCACCGAGAAACATTCATCATTTGAGCAACGCATTGGACCTTGAGCTTTAAGGAAATAGAGTTCAAAATCCACGCAAGAGAGGAGGAGCACTTCCGTGATCACGTCGAAACAAGCTTTCTCGCTTCGCTTTTCGATTCTGCATGAGACGCTTTGCTGGGTTGGGGCAGATGCTTCCGACGCACGCAAAGTGTGTGTGAGAGAGAACAAAGTTATATTTGCTATCTGCTAGAGACCTTACTTCGTTGCAGGGCAGTGTACGGAGTACATTGGTATTCCCTGCCTTTCTTATGGCCTCCTCCTCGCCGGTTCCCCCGCATCTTGGGACGTTTTGCTGGGTCTTCGGCACTTGTGTTTTTATACGAATCTTTTCTCTTCCCCCGAGTTCGTCCTAAGACGGCCAGTTGCTCAGTTCGGCCTTATAAAAGCGGCCGTGCGGAGAATACGGGACGAGGCACGAGGCGTTACCCGCAGTGTATATGATGTTTACTTTGCGTTTTCACCTGGTACATGCACATTGAATCGATTCATGATAGGACGATGCCATTGTGTCATCTGTCTATACACTGAGTGATATTTTGATTTCAAGTTCCTTTTAACCCTTCTCGTTGAGCTCCTCTTGAAAATGCTCACGTTTACGCCCATCCACTCGACATTTGGTGCGGAAGTGCAAGGCGCAGACCTCGCGACGTTGTCCGATGCGGGCCTCGAAGAGGTCAAGACCGGTATTGCCAAGGTGTGTATCCTGCACATAAAAAGTAAAAGAAATGTTGGCGTTTCTCTCTGACAACAGTAGTATGGCTTCCTCGTCTTCCGCGACACGGGCCTTGACGACAATGGCCACGTTGCCTTTTCGAAACGGCTCGGCGACCTCGACAATATTGCCCGCTTCATAACGCCCGGCCGCAAGTTGCGGTACAGCCACCTCGAGCTCTTTGATGCGGGCAACATGGACGCCGACGGCAATGTGCTCGATCCAGACTCGGCCCGCGCACACCAGGCCAAGGGCAACGGAATCTTCCATGTCGACTCGTCGTTCAACCCACGTCGCGCCTCGTATTGCCTGCTGCGGGCCGTCGAGCTGCCGCCACCTGGTGCCGGGGGCAACACGACGGACTTTGCCGACTCCCGTACAGCGTACGATACGCTGCCGGCCGACCTCCAGCAGTTGCTGTTGGCCCAAAACTATATCGGCCGGCACTGCATCGCCCAGTCGCGCAAGCTGGCCGACCCCGAGTTCTACCACGACCTAGACCCAGCGTCGCAGCCGCACATGCGGCACCACATCCTGCAGCGACATGAGCCGAGCGGACGGCTCAACCTGTATGTGGGCGCCCACCTGCACAGTTTAGAGACGGAGGCCGGCGGGCTCGTGGACGCGGACGAGTCCACGCGCCTGATCCAGCAGCTCAACGCACATGTCAGCAGCGCGCCGTTTGTGACATCGGTGGCGTGGCAGCAGCCTGGCGACATTGTCATGTGGGACAACCGTGCGGTGCAGCACCGGGCGGGCGAGGGATCGTACGGGGTGCACAAGCGGGACATGCGGCGCACAACGGTACATGACGACAGCCCGACAGCGTGGGGGCTGAATGCAAAGTCGACGGCGATGCCTGGGTTCGTGTATGACCCGACGTCGGGCAACACGGCTGGCGCAGTCTCAGCTGATCTCCCGGCTCCCGTTCCCGTTGCCGTGTCGTAGGCGATGTCTTTAATGTGTCGTTGGAAAGATGCCCCAAAATGTGCTGTTGTATTCTGTTCATAGTCATATTCCTAGATTGTCGACTCTGAACATAATTTCCGTAGCGCTGTTCATAAGAGTGCTGATAATCATGCTCTCGTTTATCGTTGTTCGCACCAACCACTGCGGTCACCGGTCCAGCCCACGCGCTTTGACAAATCGGTTGATTTGCTCGCGCGTCAACTTCTCGTTGTACTCTTCGCTGGCCATGTAGAAGGAAATCATCTCCTGGGTGCAGTCGATCGTGGCCTCCATGTCGAGTCCGCTTTCGGCCAGCCACCGAATCAGCCACTGCATCGTTGCTGTGCGGCCGCCATCGGGCGGGGGTGGCCCTTCTTCTGCCGATGTGTTGCTGCTGCCGTTGGCGGCGTTTCCGTTGTTATTATTGGTGTTTTGCCCGGGGTAGCCGCCCTGTCCGCCCGTGTTCACGCCTGGTGGCATGTGCTGCATCGGGCCTCCACCACCAAGGAGTGCTGCTGCCGCGGCCACTTGTGCCTGTGCGTGGGCAAAGGCCACCGACCGAGATGAGGACATGTTTGGAAAGCCGCCTGCTGTTGTTGGGGTTCCCATGCCGCCCATGCCGCCCATGCCAGGCGTACCTGGCGTGCCGCCACCGGGCGTGCTTGTACCCGGCCCCAGAGAAGAGAGCGACAAAAGCAAAGGTGGCGGCTGGATTGATGTTGCTCCACCTCCACCCATGCCGCCCAGCGCCGAGCTGTTTTGACTGCCGCCGCCGCCCATGCTGTTGCCACCGATGCCGCCGCTGTTGCTCACTGTGCCCATCGTCTGGCCCATCAGCCCGATGCCGGCACCGCTGTTCGATCCACCGGGCATGGGCGGCTGCAGGACGAGCACCCACACGATGGCGGTCACGGCAATGACGTGTGGTGGGTAGAGGAGCGGGAGGTCGGTCATGTAGTGGTCGTTGACAATCGACCAGGCCTGCGTGAGCTCGTCGGACGAGAGGCCCAGCTCGGCCTGCAGGGTCTGGAGGGTGCGGTAGGGCGCGTGGACAATGAGCTGCGAGGACAGCTCTGAAATCATAAAGAACTCGCACTCGCCCAAGCGGGCAATTTCGAGGCAGTGTGTGTCGGGCCACAGGACCTTGGCTTCCTGGACGACCTGCCGGATGTGCTGCGGGCACTCTTCGGTCTTGCAGGCGAGGTAGAGGGCGGTGGCCATGGCGAGGTAGGGGTTGGTGCGGCGGATCTCGACCTTGATGTAGAAGCGCTTGAGGTAGACCTGGGCCGTCGCCAGAGCCTGCTGCCGCGCCTGCATGCGCTTAGCCAGGCGGTTGAGTTCTGAGTCGTTAGACGGTCACTTTGAATGAGAGAGAGAGAGACTGAAAGAAAGAAAGAGACCCACGCTGCGAGATGAACAGGCTGAGGTGACGCCATTCGGGAAGAGGATACATCTGGACAAGGCTGCGCTCTTCGTCTTGTTTTCGTTGGCGAATAACCGCCAGCTGCTCCTTGGAAAACTCCCAAAACCGCCGCTGCGTCGAGTCCCAGTAGCTGGCCGCCATGGTGGAGGTGTTGTGCCGGGGGCCGGTAATCCGACGTTTCGACGTTGGAAGAGACTTGGCGATCTGGAAGTGAAGAAGGGGTTCGCGAGGCTGGCGGAATCGGAGCTTCAGTGGTTACTGGTCGGTAGCTCTTGCCAGTGTTGTTTCCGGCCGCCGTTGGTTGGGAGCTGGTTGGGAGCCAGGGTTACATAAGCATAAACTGCGCTAACCACGTGCGCCAGCTTTTGGTGTATTTGGCGTATTTGGTGTAATACGTTGTATTTGGTGCGAGAGGTCACCGCAATTGGCGACCGCTGATTGAACGAACGCGATATACTCCGTACCGAGAGACCAGATGGCCTGGGACGGCCCAGCTCGGCATGCAGTGCCTGTGAGTTTTTGTAGATTTTGTATTGAACTAGAAATGCCGATAGTAAACAGATCGTAATCTTTATTTCATGTCTAGGAAGCCTATTGCTGTAATTCATACGCTTCTTCTTTTCTGTGGTGGCGGAATTTAGGAATTAAACTTGCATTTAAAATAAGGCAGCCCGCTGCCAGCCGTCGCTGCTTCCTTGCCAGCGCTCCTGCCCGTTTTGCACACATCGTCATTTGCTGCTGGACCGGCTAGCGCCATTTCTCCCGCCCTCTAGCTGTTTTTCGTCCAACTTTTTCTCTCCTTCCGTCTTCCCCTCCATCGAACCTAACTTAAGCCGACGACATCGACACTCGACACCGACGAACCCAAATATATATACCGGAACCAAATCTTGACGCTGACGGCCTACGCCTGAACAAGATCCCCTCTCTTCCTCTGACGGCGCTCTCAAGTTGTATCTCTTATCATTCTCGCGCACACATTTTCTATTCCGACATACACGAATCCGGATTTCTCCAATTCCTCAATCGACGACTGACCTCTGCGCGTTTTCTTCTCGTTCTTCCCTTCCCCTTCGACCTTCGCCCCGACCTGCTCTGCTACCCACAATGCTAGAGCTGTAATACGACATAACGCGTACACACATCCTCTCTCGGAACCGACCAGACCTCGCATATAGCTTCCCCCAGCCTGTCATGGTCTGCTTGCCATGACGGCCGGCGACAACACGGCTCCCGGAGCTTCTTCAACCTCCAAAGAAGCTCCGATGCCGCCCAGGCAGCCACCCAAGTCTTCGACGCCCTACCTGTTCGATGGCCCGCCAGCTGCCCCCGACCCGGCTGCGGCTGCATTACGCGCCATGGAGGACGAGTCGCAGCATCAGCGGGAAAAGCGTGTCGAAGACCTGTGGCGGCGGCTCGACCCCCAGGGCGACCGCGAGCTGGACCTCAAGGGCCTCAAAAAGGGCCTGCGGCGGATCGACCACCGTGCGTTCTCGCCTTGAATCTGGATGTGGATTGCTTCGTATAACTACACCGACAACATATGCTAACGATTGATGGCGACAGCTATGAAAAATGCAGACGACATGCTGCGGGAGATTATCGACATTGTTGACGTCAACGGAGACGGAAAGATTCAGTTTGAAGGTGGGGGCAGCAAGAGATGTCTGCAAGAGACTGTGAACATGAGCCCAACCTGTGGTTGAACTAACCTTTTTCTCTCTTTCTTTTCTTTTCTTTCTAGAATTCCGTGTTTTCGTCGAGGCTGCTGAGCGCCAGCTCCTCCTCCTCTTCCGTTCCATCGACCGCAACCACGACGGCCGGCTCAACAAGGCGGAACTGCGTGCGGCGTTCCGAAAGAGCGGCCTGACCGTGCCGACGCGCCGACTCGACGGCTTCTTTGACGAGATCGACATGAACCACGACGGCTACATAACGTTTGACGAGTGGCGCGACTTTCTCCTCTTCATCCCGACCAAGGGCAGCGACTCCCCGCTGGAGACTGCCTTGTCGTACTATGCGTCCATTGTGATCCTCAACGCTGAAGGCGACTCCATGGTCAGCGACGAGACGTTAGAGGGTTTAGGTACGACTGGCTATCTCCTCCAAGCCCTGTTTGGTTCCATCTTGAAGCTTGCAAAGCCCAGTGTGGCAATATCCCCTCGGTCTGGTGAGGAAGAGGAGGAGCTGCTCGAAACAACAACAACAGGGACGACGACATCGACATCAACGCCCGACGTACAAATGGCCCCGGAAGAACAAGTACGGAAACGAAGGCGCATACGACCGCCAGCAGACGTTGATGCTGCTTCCACCTCCGACTCAATACCGCCCGTCCCTTCCTCACCCACAGCACCATCGCCTCCGCCACCACCACTGCCGCCAGATGCAAAAGAGAGGGAAGAAACAAAACGAAAAGAGAAAAAATCAAAAGAAATAAAATCAAAAGTGGGGACGGTGTCTTTTGCGGAATCGCACGAGTCGGAGACAGGAGCAAACAGCGCTTCCATGTCATCCGCAGCTGCAGCAGAAAAAAATGCAGGTGGGGATGGAGACGGTGGCAGCGGCATGGCAGTGGTCGGCGGCGGCCGCGGCCACGAGTACGAGGACTTTGAGGACCTGGGCGACGTCGACGAATTGGACGAAGTGGTCGACAGCGGCAAGGCAACAGGACCCGGCACCAAGCTTCAGAGGGCCCAACGGGTCGCGGGCACTGCAACTGCTGCCACGCGGACCAAGAACAAGTCCAAGTACAGGCAACTGACTCAATACGTGCCCCATTCAGGCTACTTCTTGGCGGGCGCGCTCGCCGGCGGTATTTCGCGCACGGCGACGGCGCCCTTTGACCGCCTCAAAGTGTATCTGCTCGTGAACACGCGCGACGGCAGCAGCGGCACGAAAGCAGCAGCAGCAGCGGCGACGACACCCGGTGCCACGACGGGCGAACCGGCCGCGGCCAACCTGCGCAAAACGGGCCGACCGATCCGTGACGCCATTGTCAACCTCTACCGAGCCGGTGGTCTACGGACATTTTTTGCTGGTAGGCCGTCCCGTACATCTTTACTTGGTTTTTGTACAAAGTGTTTAGACTAACAAACAGGCAACGGTCTTAATGTCGTCAAGATCATGCCGGAGACGGCCATCAAGGTAGGCTTCTCAATCCCCATTTCTGAATTATTCCCCTCCTTCCCCACTAACAGTCCAGTTCGGCTCGTACGAAGCTGCGAAACGCACGCTGGCTGCTTTCGAAGGCCATGGCGACCCCCTGCGCATCAACTCGTGGTCCAAGTTTGTGGCCGGTGGTGTGGCCGGTATGGTTGCCCAGTTCTGTGTGTACCCGCTCGACACCCTGAAATTCCGGCTGCAGTGCGAGACCGTGCAGGGCGGCCCCACGGGCAACGCGCTGCTCGTCCAGACGGCCCGCCGCATGTACGAGACGGGCGGGTTCCGTGCGGCCTACCGCGGCGTGACCATGGGCCTGATTGGCATGTTCCCCTACAGTGCCATCGACATGGGCACGTTTGAGCTACTCAAGAGCACGTACATGAAGTACAAGGCGCGCCACTACTCGATCCACGAAGAAGATGCGGCACCCGGCAACGTCGTCACCGGCATCATTGGTGCCGCATCGGGTGCGTTCGGTGCGACAGTGGTGTACCCGCTCAACGTGCTGCGGACACGGCTGCAGACACAGGGCACAGTGATGCACCCGCCGACCTACACGGGCATCTGGGACGTGGCGACGCGGACATTGGCCAACGAGGGCGTGCGCGGTCTATACAAGGGCCTGACGCCGAACCTGCTCAAGGTGGCGCCGGCGCTCAGCATTACGTGGGTCGTGTACGAGAACTCGAAGAAGGCCCTGGGACTGCCGTAGTCCCAAGTCAAGCCATCGTCAACAAAGTGCCCGAAGCTGCTGAGATGGTCGACATGGATGGGGATGGGGACGCAAACGTGGAGGATGACAACACGAGGATTCTTGGGATAGATAAAGTGGGCATGGCATGGCGTTTACTTTTGCGTCTCTCCTTTACAGTTGGCTTTTACGTTTTATGTTTACTTTTCGTTTCTTTCGCTTCTTTTTCTTTTGCCTCTTTTGCTATAATTTCTCACTCTCTTTCCCTTTTCTTTCCCCTTTCCCCTTTCCCCTTTCCCCCATCCTCTCCTACTTTAGTGTTGAGCCGTCAAACATCCGCCTCCATGTACTTTCTACGAAACCTCTCACATATATACGGCCGGGAGTAGATGAGAATAGAGTTAAGCCTCAGGCTATGAATGATTTACACAGCAGCAAAAAAGTGTATTCTCAACATCTGTTATGGCTGACTCTGTCGCCGTCTACTGTATACGAGTACACTCTTCGAGTACTTCTACCTTATCTTGACAACTGACACATATTTCATACAAGGTTCGAGTATCGTCTTCCTCCTGCCTCTGCACTTGTTTTCGCTTGTTTCTCTTTACCCCATTAGCAGGTGGAGACAGTGCTGTAAATGAGGCCCGGCTGCCTCTAAAGCCGCTAACAAATCGTCGTACGCACGCTTTCGTAGGCAACCTTATTTTGACAGTCTATTCTCCCCGCCAAGCTATCAGTCAACGTGATGATGTATTACTCCGTATTCAATTTTTATCATAAGCCAAAGTAAAGAGTAGTACGGAGTATATAAATCACTTCGACAAGCAGCCAACACAATTGAATGGCGTCAAATGCTACAGTATCTTCTCCTTATGAGCTTTTCATCACAGCATTTGGATCCTGACTGTCGACATTGGCCGTTTTCTCAGCGGGAGAACTTGCAAATATCACATCAACACGGACATATGCACAGTTGTTGGAACCCTTTTCTTCTTTCTTTTTTATTCCTTCTTCTTTCTTCTTGTGGTGCGACATACGGTATGTGAGAATTTGATCGTTTCAATTGCAGGCCGTCCATAGAGATGGCTTTCTGGCCGCTCTTGCCATTCTCAGTGTGGCCCGCCGTAAGCTCGGGTCAACCAGTGCCTTGCTTGCTGATGGAGGGGGCGCCAGACGGGACCTTCTGTTTTTGGCAATCGCCAAAGCATATCTTCCGGAAGGTATTAGGGAGGCAGGGACAGACAGGCGGGAAGTGCGTAATGGGAAAGAACGAAGGAGACGCACGAATCGGGCACAAAATAAGAAAGAGCCACCCGCTGTGAGGCGGGGTATTCTTGTATTAGGGGAAGGCACGTCAAAAGTAAGATGCACTGTAAAAGTGTAAAAGCTGCAGACTGTGAGTGCTTTGTCGGATCTCGCCATCTTCCATCTCGCTGTGCTGACGCCGCGCAGACAAAGGGGCAAAAAAAAGTGTGGGTGGTCCAGGCAGACGCATTTCGGCCGCCGTCGTTGGCTGGCCCTGTTTTTCACTGTGAGACCACTGCAAGACGTGCTTGGCTATGCGTCGTACATATTGACGGCATTTCTTCTTTTTGAAAGTGATCTCATCCATCAATTGGCTTTTTTTGTTTTCTTTGGCTTTCCCTTGATTTTGTTGTTTTCAATCATCATCGCCGTCACGACCATTGACACCACCATTTTGTCATTGTCAGCCTCAGCTAACCAATCGATTGACACTAGCCACGACCTCACCTACTGCTAACAGCATGGCTGCTGAAAACGAGCCCCTCTTGGTCGTGTACCAAAAGGGCCTCGCACAGCCTCACATGGGCGACTTTGACACATCCGGCCTCCACGACTCGGCCCAGGATGTCTACCGTGCCGCCGCCGAGGCCCGCCGTCTCCGCCGTCGCCGCAAGGTCCGCCGGTGCCATCATTTCCTGGCCTTGACCCTGATCGTCGTCATTGGCATTTACACGCGCTGGTTTGGCCTCTTCCATCTCTTCCGCCGGCATGGCTCCAGCTCTGGGAGTGACGACAGCTTCATCGGCATTGGCTCGACGCCCCTGGATGGACCCCTCGTGCTGCCCGACAGCCCGCTGTGCCTGGCCCACGGTGCGCCGCACGCGTACCCAGTCTCGTCGTACCCGCTCGTCTTTAGCGGCGACCACTCTCTGAGTATTCACCAGAACGCCACCCGTCGTCTGGCACCGCCCTACGACCCACCCCGGGACGACGACAGCGACTACCGCTGGCGGCATGTGCAGGTGTCTGGCGAGGTCGTTGTGCGCCAGATTGTGGATGGCAAGAAGCCTTCCGTGGACGTCGAGGCCCTGTCCAACGACGAGCGCATCCGCACGACCTATGCCTTTGACAAGGACGGCCAGCGCCTGCAGGTGATTGTGGACGACCGCATCTGGGTCGAAAAGGGCGAGTGGCGCAGCGGCCACGATGCGTGCCTGGTTGTGCGGGTGACCGTCTGGGTGCCCGAGGCCGCCAAAGAACAGAACAAGGAGCTGCATCTCAACAAGCTGCACATTGGCGCCGTCCACCTGGGTATCCAACTAATTGATAATCTGGACCTGCTCGTTGACGAGACGGCCCGGCTGTCGTCGATTGTCGGCAGCATTGTGGCCTCGCGTGCCTTGCCCGCTACCGAGGCCAAGAGTGCTGTGAACGACAGAGAGGCCGACTGTATGAAGTCGATTGCGTTTGCACCGGGCTACCGCTTCGAGGCCCCCGAGACAAGCGTCACCACAACGTCGAGCCCCATCCGCGGACCGTGGTCGCTGCTTGATCGCCTGCACATCTTTTCTGTGTCGGGCTCTGTCAGTGTGGCGGTTCGTGCCGAAGGCACGGCCGACGAGCACAAGGATGTGGCTGACCTGCGCATCGAGACGGTCTCGGGCAGCATCGGCTTCGAGGAGATTAAGAAGGAGTCTGTTGACGACAAGAAAGACAATAAAGACAAAAAAGACATAAAGGAGAAAGAAGCTGTCGCGCGTCCCCACCGTCTGTCAATCGTTACCCGCTCGGGCACCGCCCATGGCTCCGGCACGTTCGCTCAAGCTGCCCGTCTGCACACCACCTCGGGCAGCATTGCCGTCGCCCTGGCGCCCCACCGTCTGGATGAGAACGCCGAGAACTCTGAAAATGACTACGTCCCCGCCCACCTCGACACCGATACTGTCAGTGGCAAGACGGTCGTCTATCTTTTGAACGAGACGACCGGCAACACTGCCATCGACTTTTTGGAGTCGACCCATCACGCCGTCTCGGGCGCTGTCGAGCTGCACTACCCGGCCTCGTGGGTCGGCGACATCCACCTCAAAACGGTCGCTGGTGGGTCGCTCGTCGTCGATGGCAAGGGCGTGCACGTCGTCCCCGACGACTCGCCGCGCTGGCCGCCACGGATTGGCCGCAAGGTCGACGCCATCAAGGAGGGCACGCGCGAGGAGGACCGCGACAAGTCGGAGGAGCACCGGTCGGCACTGAATGCGGACACGGTCAGCGGCCGCGTTAAGCTGTCGTTCCCGGAGTAGATGCGGAGGGATTGTGTAGCTGTAACGATGATATGACGGTTTGATGGTTTCATTTGTATCTGCATAAATTGGCACATGACAGGATAGTACGTCGATTTGATTTAATAAAAGCGCTTCTTTTTGTGTTGTATAGTTTGAGATGACCCAATTTTGATTCATTCAAAGAAAGAAGGAAAGAGTCTTGAATTGCAAGCAAAGACAGATTACGAAAAACACAAAGGAAAACAACGGAAAAGGGACAAGACAAACATTAGTTTGATTACCAAACAGCAACCGCCTTGGCCCGCTTCAAGAACTCTTTTCGACGCCGTCGACCCACGGCACCCACCAGCTCATCATATCTCACAACCCTCTACACCCGGCCAAAGAGACCCTCCTTGGTACCTCTCTTGCCAGAATAGGCCACAAAGCCACCAACAAGGGACATGACACCGCTAAAGATGGTAGCGGGCGTGTACGTCGCGTAGTGGTGCAGCAGCTGGCCGTTGATGGGCGGGCCGATCAGCACGGCAATCGACGCAGCGCCCAGGCCCATGCCCAGGTACGTGCCCATGTTGCGCGGGTCGTCGGTGCAAATCGAAATGGCGGCCGACGCGCCCGAGACAATGGTGCCGGACGCGAAACCAAAAGCAATGGCCCACACAACGAGACCGGCCGTCGAGTGGGCGCGCTCGAGCGTCAAGATAACGATGCCGGTGCTGACACCGCCAGCGGCCAACACATTGATGCGGCCGAGCTTGTCGGCGAGAATGCCGGGGATGATGCGACCGAAAGTGGAGGCGGCGTTGACGATGGCGAGCAGGTACGAGGCGAGGGTGGAGTCCATGCCCTGGGTGACGGCGTAGGCGGGCAAAAAGAAGAGCGGCGTAAACAGGCCCATGAACAGAAAGAACATGGCCAGGACAATGGAGGCATAGTTGACCTGCTTGAAGGCCGACCACACAAAGAACTGGGTCGTGCGTGGCGGCAGACGCGGGCGGACAGTGACGCACGAGATGCCGAGCGAAAAGAGCATCACGAAGCCGACGATGCGCACCGACCAGCCAAAGCTAAGGTGGGACGACACCGCGGGATCGTTGAGCATGCGGCTCAGTGCGATAGGAAAAACAACTCCGCCAATAGACGAGCCGGCGACGGCCACACCGAGAGCCGCGGCACGCTTCTTGTCAAAGAACTGCATTACCGCCGCCATGGCCGGGAACTGCATGGTGCCCGTGGCGATACCCATCAGAATACCCTGGGCGAGCAAAAACTGGTAGTACTCGGTGCACAGACTAATCATCATGGTGGCAAAGACACAGATGATCGTGGCCGGGCGGATGAGCCAGGCACCGTAGCGGTCAAAGAGCGGTCCCGAAATCGAGCCGGCAACAAACTGGAAGAAGGCGGTGCAGCTGCCGATCCAGGCAATGGTGTCCGCGCTCTTGTCGGCGAGCTGGTGGGTCATGTAGTACTCCTGGAAGACGCCAAAGGAGTTGGCAAAGCCTAGGGCGGCAAAGGTAATGAAGCCGGCACCAATGGCCACGGACCAGGCACGCCAGCCGCCGTCGGGCGCGGGACCAAACTCGGCAAGGGGCGACTCGGCAGCGGCAGCCTTTTCGGGGTCAGCCGAGTTGGCAGTGTTGGCGGTGTTGGGTGCGGCATCATTGTGTTCTTGTTCTCGTTCTCTTGAGGCCTCTATGTTTGTGTCGAGCGTGCTATCGTCGGCTGATTGGTGGCTGTCGTCGAACGGCAGGTTATTCTTTTCGTCAGACATGGTGAGGTAGATTGTAATGTTGTTGGAGAGAAATAGACAAAGATGGTGAAGTTGTATCAACAAACAACAAAGACTGAGTACGTGAGCACAGAAAGACAAGATTGTCTCCGAAAGGGACTGCGGGACCTAGATATATATCAAGCCACGGCCGGTTGGAAGACGCCAAGTAATAAAAAGGAAATAAAAGAAATAAAAGGACGGGCCACGTCGGGAAAAGACAAAAAGAAGGAGATGTGCAGGGAATGTCCAATTTTGCCAGCCGTTTTTGATATCTGATTTTTCATCCATCTGCCTGGCAGCACAAAACCGATCACGGCACTGCCGGACCCAAAAACCTTGCATGATGCGGTCGCGTTTGCCGCGTTACCGTCCATGCACAACGGCGATGGCGATGTGATGGCGATGGCGAGACAGCAGGGAGTGAAAGGAGTCAAAGTCGGCCTCGGGGTGAGAGACCCACTTTAGTCACACCGAATCTGGTGTAAGTGGAAGCGGCCAATCAGAGCACCCAAAAAGACGGACTCGGGAAATCCGGACCGTTGCTTACCCTTCTTATCCCCGACTTTGAGCTTCTTTGACCAGGTAAAAAGCTGATAAAGTCGGCAAGTTCCCTCGGCCGCTCGCCCGACTTTTCTCTTCTCCGCGTTTTGCTGGCCCTTATCTCCTTGTTTTGGAACCTCTTAAAAGTGAAATGCCCGCCTCTGCGATGCAAAAACGCGGACAATACTCTCGAGGCCGATTTCTCTTTTCTTTCCTGTCTCCCTTTGCCTTTTCGAAAACGAATTCTCGGATGCAACACATGTCCTCCTCTTTATGTGACTGGGACCTCATTTCAGTGCTGAACAGGTGGGTGCTCCAACAACACACTGCACACGCACACCAAACACCACACCACGCCGCCAGCCCTACTGCCCTGCCGATGGGCCCCTAACTACCATGCCCGAGCCCGAAGTCCGTCGCCGAAGACGGCCAGCAGTGTAAGTGTTTGAGTGGAAATGAAGAGTCCCTTGGCTGCCACACTCGTTCTCCCGTCCCACCGTCCCGCCGTCCCACCGTCCCACCGTACTGACAGCTACAGCTCCTGCACGCTGTGCCGCCGGCGCAAGATCCGCTGCAACCGCGAACAGCCTTGCAGCAACTGCCTGCGGGCGCGCAAGAATGTAGCTTGTGTCTATGAAGAACTGCCACCTTTGCCTGGAGTTTCTGTGCCTGGAGCTTCTGGAGCTACTCCTGCTGTAGGAGTAGGAACATTGGCAACACCATCGACAGCTTCGTCGACGACGGCAGGCTCCATTGTCAACGATGTCACTGATATCACTGCCAACACAGACTCTGGCCGTCCTCGTGGACGCCAGCCTATCCACACCGAAGGCATTGTCTTTCGTAATGCCTTGCAGCAACAGACACCGACATCGGCGTCATCGGCGACAACATCAGCAAACACCATTGATGGTCTGCAGCCCGGTCCGCCATATCGACCGCCAACTGGAGCAACAACTAATTCGGCCGTGTTTGGACTCACCGGACTGACTGTGGCTGACATCTCCCCCAGCGGCGGCGGTGGTTCTTCCTATGCCTCGGGCAAGACGTCGGCGCCCACGACGGTGCCCACGTCCGCTGTCCCGTCGCCCTTTGATCGCGAGAATATCTTGGGCCTGCCCGAGTTTGATGCGTACGACGGCGCCGCTCAGGAGGCCGCCCAGTCACGTCAGGCACGTCAGGCACGGCAGGCACACCCCTCACACCGTTCGCACCACTCCCAGTCGTCGCCGGAGGAGGTGCAATCTATGCAGCAACGTATCCGCCACTTGGAGGCCCAGCTCAACGACGAACGGCGGCAGCAGGATAGTCATCCACAACAACAACGCCAGTCCACTCGGGAGAGCCACAGAGACAGCCATAGAGACAACCATAGAGACAGCCACAGAGACAGCCATCGCTCTCATGGCCACCATCGCCGTGACCCCCACGGCCCTCATGACAACATGTCAGCTCCCAATCTGCCACACATGGTCGTCCACGAGGCGGCAGACAACGGTCCCATGGCCTACTTGTCCATTGAAGACCCGCCGCCGACGTCGTCCTGGCCATATAACTCTCGCCATTCTCCCCATTCACGCCGCTCGCGCAGACACTGCCGTCCGCATCGATCCAACGGTCGGCACCGCTCGTCGCGTTGGTCACGTTCCCGATCTCGATCTCGGCCGCACTCACGATCAAGATCGCGTTCTCGTTCTCCGTCATCGTCTCATCAGCGGCATGGCGGTGGCCGGTCGTCGTACCGGTCGTATCGGTACGCATATCGGCGGTCTCTGTCACCTCGCTCGCGTTCGCAGACGCCAAGGTCTCGGTCGCCTCGTGACGGCCGGTCGTACCGTCGTTCACGTTCACGTTCACGTTCGCGTTCACTTTCTCGCTCTCGGTCAGAGTCACTTGGCTCTTCCCGCCGTGGTTCTCGGTCGCCCTCGCCACACTACCACCGAAAACACCGTGGGCATCGGCGCCACTCCCGCCCCCACGACCCTCATGGCTCACACGGCGGGTCGTCCACGCTGACACCGGGCAACCCGTTAACTGACCGCGGCAAGCACCACCTCTATTTTTCCAACAAGGAGTTTGAAAACGCCAACAACGAGCTCGTCGACGAAAACAACAACCTCCTGACCACCACCAACTTGGTTACTGCTGCCGCCAGTGACCGTCCAGTCACACCGTCCGTCGTCAACTGGCCCACCAAGCCGAGCTCCGCTGCCGGCGACTTTTTCATCTCCACGCGCGGCCGCAGTTTTGGTCCCCGCGAGCGCGAGCGACGCATGCACATGACCAGCCGCAGCGTGATGCACAAGACGCGGCTGTTTGGGCAGAGCCACTGGGTCAATAGTATTGTCGGTTTCCGCGACATCTTTGAGATGATTGATCCGCTTGTCACAGACAGCACCGCCTCCAAAGTCTTTGTCGACATGCAGCGCCTCAAGCACATGGGGCGCATTATCAAAGCCTTGAGGGTGGGCCCCGCATGGCCGCCACCTCCCATAGGGTTGCAAGAGTCGTATGACTTGCCCCCGCGCGAGCTGGCCGACGAGCTTGTCGCCTGCTACCTGCGCAGCACCGAGAGCGTCTACCGTATCCTGCATGTGCCAATGTTTCGCCGCGAGTACGAGGCTCTGTGGCAGGCTCTGGGTGCCGGCAACCCGCTGACCAAGTCCGACATGGCCTTCTTGGTCCAGCTCAAGCTTGTGCTTGCCATTGGCTTTGCCACCCACCGCGACCACGTTGCACTCCGTACCCGCGCCGTCCGCTGGTTCTATGCCGCCCAGGCCTGGTTCGCCGAGCCCGAGTACAAGGCCCACTTGACCATGCAGGTGCTGCAGATCCATATGCTGCTGCTGTTTGCGCGCGAGGCCACGGGGATCGGCGGCGCCCTCATTTGGATTTCCGTCGGTGATCTTCTCCGCTCGGCCGTCTACATGGGCCTGCACCGCGACCCGGACCGTCTGCCCAAACGCATGAGCAGACTGGCGGCCGAGATGCGCCGCCGCCTGTGGAACACTATTCTGGAGCTTGTTGTTGGTTCCAGTCTTGATGCTGGTGGACCGGCTATGCTCTCCGTGACCGACTTTGATGCGCGCCCGCCCAGTAACATTGATGACGAGGCCCTCGAAGAGAGTGTATTGGCCGAGACGGCCGAGACGGCCGCGGCCAAGGCTGCTGCCAACGGCGACGGTGGTGGCGGCGCCAAGGATGCACAGCCGGCAGCAGGACAACATCAAGAACCCCCGAAACGTTTCAGTGGCCTCGAGTCGGCAGCCATTAAATATACGGAGCCAGCCGACGCCCGCGCTGCCCCCAACGATTGTGCTAACGAGATTTATATTGACGGCGGCGGCAATATGCGAGGCGTGCCCGAGCCAGCGTTGGCCGCCGAGCTGCTCGAACAGGAGAAGCGCGCCGATGGCGAGTGGATCAGTAGCGGTGTGGATATCAACAAGATCGACCGTCTCGGTGACTATAGCGGCCGACACAACGGCTGGCAGAAGAAGGTCCATGCCGAAGAGCACGAGCTTCGTCTACCGAGTGGCCCACCAGCACAGATTTGTGTCGCATTGCAACAGGGCCGGCCAGGCAATGGAGACGATGACAGGCGGCCCGACAGAAATGGTGGCGCCTCGCGTGCTGCTGTTGCTGCTGCGGCTAATGCCATTGCTGACTCGCCAGGAGCGCCTCGTCCCTCGAACAAGTTTACCAGCATGTCGGTTGCTATCGCTCTCCGCAAAACGCTGCCGCTGCGTCTTGCCATCTGCAAGTTCTTGAACGACATGGGCCCTACAGGCACCTATGCCGATACTCTGCGGTTTGACCGCCAGTTCCGCATGGCCTACCGCGAGCTTCTTGACACCTTGCAAGAATATACTGCCGCGTCGAAAGCAGAGCAGCCACCCTCACCGGCGCGTTGCACGGAAGCTGACCCAGACGCTGCTTCTTCGCCGCCACGGCCTGTGCTCGACCACTATGCAGTGGCCGTGGTGCACCTCATTATGCGGCGCTACCTGCTGTGCCTGCACATCCCATTCTTTGGTGCGTCGATGCAAGAAGAGACGGCCTATGCCTACTCGCGTCGTGTTGTCGGAGATACGGCCGTGCGTGTCTGGCACACCTGTTGTCCGGGTGTCGTAGACACAAACATCCCCACCATTGATGCTGCCGACTTTGCTGCCGACGAGGCCCGCGAGGCTCAAGCAAACTCGACGTCTGCAGCGCCAAAGCCTGGCCGCACGTTTGTCGACCCTGCCCTTCTCCGCCAGACCATGCTTGGTGCCGGTACCCTGCGTCGTTTGGCCATGCAGGCTAGCTTGTTGGTCGCCGCTGAGGCCAAGTTCCAGTTGGTCGAAGACGACACCGATACGGCTGCGGCACCCGGCGACCCCACCACTGGCGGCCGTGTCCCCATCCGTCCCGATCTCTTGGCCATTACTGAAGCTGCCTCGCACTGGTGTCTCCGTGGCATCGAGGCTGGCGAGACCAACTTCAAGGGCTATCTGCTGTGGCGGCTCGTTGAAAAGCAGCTGGATGGCATGCGTCGCGGTATGATGGCTGCACCCACAGCTACGACTGCATCGCGCATGGAGCTGGCCCGCGAACTCGTTCAGGGCGCCGAAGAGGCCGAGAAGCTGTGTATGCCGATCCTAGAGGGTATGATGTCCAGGGGCATCCAGGAGGCCGCTGCGTCGGCGTCAACAACCGGTGGTGGTGGTGTGGGCGGTCCGGGCACAGAGGTTCATAACTTGATTCGCATGTGCCGCATCGACGACTGTCCGTGCCAGGGACTGTATCGCCAGTATTTGCAGCGGCAGCAAGAGCAGCAGCAGCAGCAGCAGCAGCAGCAGGCACTCGAAGCGGTACAGCTTGCCGAGCAGCAACAGCAGCTGCAGAACATGTCGACACAGGCACCCTTCATGCCTGGCATTCAGCCGTCGTTGGATCCCATGTCCATAGACTTTACCGTTGATAATTGGGAGTTTGTCATGCCGGATGCGCAGTCGCTCAATATCGGTAGTGGCGAGCCGTTGAGCTGGCTATTCAGCGGCGAGCCGACTCGGGGGATCCTGTGGTAGGGTGGTGTTGTGGTAGTGGAGAGAGTTTTTAGATGCCCTTGCCAACCTTGTTTGTTTTGGTTTTCTGTATGACAAATTTGTGACATCACCAACTCCTTTAAATTTGAGCCCCTATTGCTTCTTGTGATTTCCATTCGTGACGAAAGTGACGTTCGCTCCTTCCTCGACCTCGACAATGGTCCCGACAGTGAGAGAGTGATTCCAGTACGACGTAGGTGCCTTGGCCCATCGCACTTTCTCCTTTTAGTGGCCGGATCTCAAAGCCTTAATCCCGCCCGCCAGAGGCGCTCAATAGTGGTGGTGCACACAGGAAAGGGCACACCACACAGGGGTCAGCACGGAAATAGTGGATCCTTTCGCTTGCCCTTCGTCGCTTCTCTTTCTGCTTCTCTCGTTCTCTGCACTGTGGCTTGGGGGCACTAAACCGTTTCCCACGTTTTTAGTGGAGCCCCTTTTGGGCCCTTTCCCAGCCTGGCCGCGTCGCTCCTTCCCCCGCACCCACGGGCGAACCACACCCTTGCCCAAGCTTCCCAACAAAGGGGAACGGGCGAGACTGGCAAGAACGCAGGCGCACCAGTGCACACCGGCGCACCTGCGCCTTCCCACACTACGACAGAACTACTGCGTACGACGCACAGTGTCTCCTGCCTCTTCTGGGCCGTTCTGCAGCGGGCTTGCTACGTTCGACCTCCTCTTTCGACCGTCTCTTTCGCCGTCTCCTTCCTTCCTTCTTCTCTTTCCTCTTCTCCCCTTTATTTTCGCTCCTCATTCTTCTCGCATTCTCACCATCTCACGCCTTTTCCCGACAACAATCTGAGCACATTGCTGGCATTCTGCTCCGATAAGCGACCATCCTCCGAAACCGCGCGATTATCGATACTCGGCCTTTTCCCTCCCATCCCCGGCTGTGGCGGACCCCTCCTCCATCTGGGCGGCCAGTCGGCCACCTCGACCGATTTTCTTTTTCTTTTCTTCTTCTTCTTTTTTGTCATTTTACTCATCTTTCCCTTCACATATCTTCCCAACGTTACTTTCTCTTCTGTTGAGCACGCACATCCGCCATGGCGACCAAGAAAGTCCGCCAGAGGATCAGCTACGGTACGCCTGCCTCTGTGCCCGCCAGCCGCCTGATAGCTTAATTGCGCTGCCTTCTCGAGTCCAACCTCGCTAACAATACGCAGTTCTCGAAGATGCTCGGTCTCTAGGCCACCGCCTCGGTGTCAATGGCCTTGCTGTCGATAGCGAGAACAGCATTTTGTAAGTTGAAGAACCGTCTGGCCTCATTCTCATACGGTGCGGATGCGACCGCTGTTGTGATTTATGATCGGCGGCCGCATGCTTTTGTTTTGGTCCATCCCATGTCGACATCGGACTGACTCGCATCCTTCTTTTTCTCTTTCATAGATACTCTGGTGGTCGCGACGGTGTAGTCTGCGCCTGGGATCTGTACCTCGACAAACCGACGCAGGCGCCCGCCAAACCCGAAGACTCGGCCTCCTCCCCGAACGAAGACGGCTCCAAAAAGTCCGAACCTGCCGCCCGTCCACACATCCAGACCGCCGTTTCCCGCGCCCAGACACAGGCCCACACCCACTGGATCAACGACATTGCCCTCGCCCAGAACAACTCCGCCCTCATCACCGCCTCCAGCGACCTGCTCGTCAAGATCTGGCGCCCCCGCGAAGGCGACAACGACGACGAACCCGCCATCCTGGGCAAGCATGCCGACTACGTCAAATGTGTGGCCTCGCCCGGCCAGCAGTCGACCTGGGTCGCCTCGGGCGGTCTCGACCGTCGTATCTGCCTGTGGGATTTGCAAGGCAACGGCAAGATCCTCGAGATTGACGTCAGCGGCCAAGAGCACGCCGAGAAGGGTTCCGTCTATGCCCTGCGCGCCAACCACAACGTCCTGGCCAGCGGCGGCCCCGAGTCGACTGTTCGTCTGTGGGATCCTCGCGCTGGTGGCAAGAACATTACCAAGTTTGTGGGCCACACCGACAATGTGCGCGCCATTCTTGTTAATGACTCGGGCGACACCATCATGACTGCCAGTTCCGACCAGACCGTCAAGGTGTGGAGCGTTACGGCCGGTCGCTGTATGCACACCCTGACGATGCACAACGACAGTGTGTGGTCGCTGTACTCGGACGCACCCGACCTGAGTGTGTTCTACAGCAGCGACCGCTCCGGTCTGATTGTCAAGACGGACGTCCGCGGCAGCCTCAACGATTGGGACAATGGCATTTCTGTTGCCGTGGCCCAAGAGCACAATAGTATCAGCAAGGTTGTGGCCAGCAACGGTTTCATCTGGACCGCCACTTCCAGCTCGTCCATCAACCGCTGGGCCGACGTCAACACGGATGAGGACACCACCACGGCCCAGCCACCCCGGCCCTTCTCTCCTTCCAGCGAGACGCTCCGCCCGCACAGCTCGTCCGTTTCGACCGTCAAGCCTGCGCCACGCACAATCCCTGCCGACATTCCCGCCAAGTCGATTCTGCGCATTTCCAACACGGCCGTCTTCCCAGTGTTAGCCGGTGCACCCCCCAGCAGCCCTGTCGCTGGTGCAGCAGACGCCGTCGCGGGCAGTCCCCCTGGTCCTGGCATAAGCCGCAAGGGCTCCGAGGTCGTCACCAACGGTGACATTAAGCCCGAAGCAGTGGAGCCTGTGCGTCAGATACCCGTGGAGACGATCGAAGGCAACTTTGGTCTTGTCAAGCACCGTCTCCTCAACGACCGCCGTCGTGTTCTGACGCTCGACACGGCGGGTGAGGTGATTCTGTGGGACATTATTGCCTGCAAGCAGATTCGCCAGTTCGGCAAGCGTCACCTGGAAGACGTCGAGCCCGAAGTCAACACGACCGAGGCTGTAGCCCCATGGTGCTCCGTCGATGTCAGTTCAGGCCAGCTTACTGTCGTCCTTGAGCAGTACAACTGCTTTGATGCCGAGATGTACGCGGATGAGCTCGAGGATACTGGCGCTGGTCAAAAGGACGGCGCTGTCGAGTTCCGTGAAGATCAGCGTATTAACCTGGGCAAATGGGTGCTCCGGTACCTGTTTGCCAAGCTCATTGACGAGGAGGTGCGTCGCGACGAGGCCCACCGTGCCAAGCTCAACGAGACGGTCGAGAAGCGCATCCAGGCCGCGGCAGCTGCTAGCAAAGTCAGCATGCTCGACGTCGGCACGCCTGTTGCGGCCGCCAATGGTGACCCGGCCCACGCAGGAAACATCTCGCTGACGACTGGTATTGGTCTCGCCACACCCCTCCCGACAGCATCCAACCTGGCATCAGGGGCGACACCAGGCGGTACCGAAAAGGAGGACTATTTCTCCAACGCCATCACATCTGTTGAGCCCACGACGCCCGGGCTTGGTGGTCTGCGGCCAGGGACAACGCCCGCTGCTGAGACACCATCAGCGGCAGCCGCGGCCGATGCTGCTGCCGCCAAAGAGAAGGAGGCCGCCGCCGCGGCAGCGGCTACGGCAGGCAAGGGCTTCGGCAAGAAGATTCGCTTGGGCATGTCGTTCAAGAAGGGAAGCCGCTCGGCATCGACAAGTGTTCCCGAGAAGCCGGCCGCTGCGGCCAATGTGGCAGACGCGAACAAGGCTGGCGGTGCCAATGGCACCGGCGCTGCAGGCGAGGACAAGTCCGAGTCGGCATCGAGTCACGAAAAGGAAGTTGACGACTGCTTTGTGGGTGCCGTTCAGCGCATGCACAACGACTATGAGAAGCAGCTGGTCGACAACCCAGACCGCTTTGTTGTCTCACGCATGCACCCGTGCCAGCCCGACGAGGCTCCGTTGTTGCGAATTTCAGACAAGACCAAGGTCATTATCCAGGAAGAGCTCAAGGGCGGCAGCATCGAGCTGTACCGCGGCACCGTCGGCGGTCTGGGCCAGCCGAGCCATGTCGACAAGATTGAGCGGGTTGCGCCCATGTGGCTGGGCGAGGCAATTCTAGCAAACGCAGCAGTCATTAAGGAGTCAACTAAGATTTCATTCCTTCTGCTGCCGTACCGCGACGAGTTGCCGCCGCTGTCCGCGCCAGATGGCAGCAACCGGTTGAATGCCAACCACATGCTGCGTGTCAAGAAGATTCTGGCGTACGTGGCTGAGAAGTTGGAGCCGGCCGCACCGGCGCTAGCACCGGCACCGGCACCGGCCCCTGTCGCTGCCGCTATCCCGCCGACTGTGACCGAAGAGGCCGAAGAGGGCGAGGGCAATGAAACCAAGGCTGCAACGGAGGCTGATGTGCCCACACCATCTCCAGCCACCCCCAACCCTGAAGAGGCGCTCAAGCCCGAGGAGTACCTCGAGCTCTACTGCAACGAGCAGGTATGTACCATCTCCATTCACCATGTAGACTTGCATGCTTCATTTGCTAACTATCTAGCGTCTCGCTCATGCGATGAGTCTGGCTACAGTCCGGGCACACATCTGGAAGAACAGCAACGACATTCTGCTGTACTACAAGTCCAACGGCCGCAAGAAATTGACGACAGCTGCAGAGGCCGCGGCGGCGGCAGCAGCAGCAGCAGCAGCAGCAACCGCCGCCGCGAACGCTGCAGCCAACGGCGAGAATGCCGCTGCTGCTGAGGAATCGGCAGCAACCGACGGTGCCACGCCTGGTGCAGTCCCTGCAGCGGCAACTGCTGCAGCCTAAGCGGCGACGTTTTAATGTCGATGCGCGGACATAAAAAAGGGGGTTGCGTTGTGCGTTTGTATCGTAATAATTTTGGATTACCGAGCTGGAAGTTTGATTTCGTCTTTTGGCCCTTTTCGTCTTTTCGTCTTTTCGTCTTTTTGGTGTTGTTTGAATATGTTTTGGCCATCTCACGCTCGTTGACGCCTGTCTTGTCTCTTTATGCGAACTACCTTTTTGTCGTTCCATGCCACCCCCTTGATCGTCTGGCACTTTGTTTCGTTTCTTTATTTTTACTTTCTTTACTCAATCGCTTTTTACTTTTTGTATATACAGGCACCGGGACTCTTTTAGTCCCCAATGCAAAATCGCTATTGTACAATTTTTGGATCGTTGGATCGTTGGATCGTTAGATCTTTGGATCTTCGGATCTCCTTTTTGTCTGATGTATGTCGTCGCCTCGCTGTCTACAAGGCTATCCTTGGCTTGTCGCTTGATGCACTCTCACGCCGTGTGCCGACAAAGTTCACCACCCACTGGTAGCTGCCCAAGAAGATGGCACCGCCGATGCTGATCCAGGTGACTCGCGGCCCCAGCCCCGCAAAGAACGCGCTCGTGCCTTTTTCGGCCATGATACTGCGCACCATCGCTGCCAGCGACTGCCGCTCAGTGCTCAGCATGATGCGCGTTTTAAGCACGTCGAGCGGCGTTGTCGCCGCTGCCGCGACACCACCCGCCAGACTGCCAAACGCGGCACTCTCAAACGCCGACACTTCCTGGCCACCCTTGTTGCCACGCCGCCACGCCTTCATGGCCTCCCACAGCGGAAACTGCACGACGGTAAAGGGCACCTCGCGCAAGACTGTGGCGCCCCATCCCCGGTACAAGTTGCTAAAGACGCTGGGCCCCCGCAGGATGGCACCAAGCGCTTGCGCCGACGAGGCAAACTGGCCGGCCTGGGCGCGCTGTTTGACGACCTCGGTGGGCACCCGGACAGCGCATGCAGCAATCTCGCCGAGCGAGGCGGCGAGCATGTGTGTGTACGGCGAGCCGGCGCCAAACGAGGGGCCGCCGTTTGAGGTGTTCTTGTCGAGAGCGTGCTTGACGCCCTCGTAGGTAACGAAGAAAAGGGCCGCACCGGGGGCGGAGCCGACGACAGCACTGCCGATGCCGCGGTAGATGCCTGAGAAGCCGCCGCTGGCCCAAAAGCCGGGCCCAGCCTGCAGGCGGGTCTTGAGAGTGTCGAGAGGGAAGAGACTGAGGTCGACCGAAGTGCCAGCGACGGCGCCGGCCAGCAGCGCAGTGGAGTAGTCCATGGCGGAGGAAGTAGAGGAAGTAGAGGGAAAGAGAAAGAAGCGATATGGAGCGCTTCTGCTCCTCTTTTTTGTTTTGTCGGGAATTGCTGTCCTTTTGATCCTGTGCTGTCGCGTGCGAAAAGGTAAGCAAAGGTAAGCTCGCAGACTCGGTGGAAAGCTCCGTCATCGCAACTCCGAAAATATGCTGAAAGGTCCCCACTTTTATTTTTATCGAGCTTCCAGTGCAACGGGCGTCCCCCCAAAACCAGAACCAAAACCAATACCAAAAACCAACAACCAAACTGAAAAACCCCGTCTAGCCTCGAATGTCCGAGGAGGTAGCGGCGTCTCGACTTTTCTGGATCCTCCATTATCCCAATTGGTACGACGTACGACCAGTCCAAAACTGTACCCCGATCGCGACCTGAGCCACGATAACTCCCTCCCACCTGTCTTTTTTGTTCAGCCTGATGAACCTTCACCCCGTGCTCCATCGCATAGCCCAGCCGATCGCCGTCCATGAGTTTCTCGATGCCCTACGCGCGGCCGCCCCCCCGCGGTTCCCGCAGGGCCACAGCCCAAATCCCCGCCGAGTGAACATGGCCATCAGCGGCGGCGTAGACTCCATGGCGCTCGCGTATCTGTGCGCCCAGGCCCGGCAGCTTGACGTGGGCAACTCGCCGAAGATGCAAATTTCGGATACGCCCGTGACCGGGTACGTCGCCTTGATTGTCGACCACGGTCTGCGCGAGGGCAGCAACAACGAAGCACACGCGGTGGCCAGGGCTATGGCGGACATGGGCCACCGACACTTTGTGCTGCCTATCTACTGGAACAACGACATGACAAACACAAACTTTAGCCAGCCGCTCACCGACTTTCCGCAGACGCCCGGGCCCGAGCCAGAATCCGTCCTCCCAGAACCAACAGCCCAAGCCGATATTGGACCGGGCCGTGGCCAGGTGATGCCCTCGGCGCTCGAGACCAGTGCGCGGCGACGGCGCTACCGCACACTGGGCCTGCATATGCTACGATACCACGACTACTCGCTGCTGCTGGCGCACCACGAGGATGACCAGTACGAGACGGTGCTGATGCGGCTGCTGTCGGGCCATGGCTCGGGTCCCTACGGCGGCTTCCGCGGCTTGCGGGGCATGCGCGCATCCAGCGACATTCCCGAGTGCCAGGGCATGCACGGGGTGTACCAGAGCGGCCTCGTCGACAACATCAGGGGTCGCAATCCGTACGTGCTCCTGCGGCCAACGAACTCCCAGCGCTACCTGCTGCGAAAGCAGTTCCGCGTCGACGTGGACCTGGCGTCGGCTCTGTGGCGCAAGAGCGGCAGCCAGCGGACGACGGGCGACATTGTGCAGCAGTGGATGCAGTGGTCACAGCTGCACCATGCGCTAAACAACTCCGCACCGATGCTGCCCGGGCTCGAAACCGAAGATCTGGGCGTCATGGTGTACCGCCCGCTGCTCTCCTTCTCCAAAGACCGGCTGGTGGCGACGTGCATGGCGAACAATGTGCCGTGGTTCGAGGACAAGACGAACGCGGATCCGACGCTGACGATGCGGAATGCCGTGCGGTATGTGGCCAAAAACCACACGCTCCCCCGGGCCCTGCAGAAGCCGGCCATCCTGCAGCTGGCGGCACGCTGCGATGCCATGTCGCGGCAGCACGAGGCCGAGGCGCGACGGCTGATTATGCGGCACGAGATTCTTGTGCGGTTCAACTCCAATGTGGGCACGATGGTCATTTGTGTGCCGCGGATCGAGGCCAAGGCACGGCGCCGGCCGTGGAAGAGGGGAAAACAGAAACTAAAAGACTCGTACGCTGTTGTGTCGGCTGAGAAGCGGCGGCTGCATCTGCGCATGGTTGCGGCCCTTGTTGTACAGAAACTGCTTGCGTTCGTGACGCCCGAATCGAATGTGACGCCCGTTTCGAACCTGCAAAGCATTATCGACACGCTCTTCCCTGACCTTGTGAGTCCAAAGTCATCTTCCGGAACAGAAACTGCCGCCGCCGCCGCTGCCACTCCCTCTGAACCCAAAGGTTTTACAATCTGTGGCGTCCATTTTATGCCGTTTATCGACAATGCGACCTCCACCGTGTCACCCTATTCATCGTCGTTGTCGTCATCGTCGTCGTCGTCGTCCTCCTCCTCCTCCTCCACATCCCGCTCTTGGTACTTGGCGCGCGCGCCCTACCTCTCGCCCGAACAACGGCCCCGCAACGTGCCCACCATCCCCATCATCTGCTTCCACGGCGTGGCATTCAGCCATCGCCTGCGCAGGGAGACAGACAAGTGGCCATGGACCGACTGGACACCGTGGGAAATGTACGATGGCCGCTTCTGGATCCGTGTCCGCTCGCGTCTGCCGGACCACGTGTTTGTGCAACCATTTGACAAGGACTACAGCAAAGCCTTTCGCGAAGCGCTCGCGCAAGGGACGCCAGGGACGCCAGGGACGCCAGGGACGCCAGGGTCCAAACCGACAGGGCCAGGGTCAGGCACCAGTCGTCTTTCGACGTTCCTGGCCACTCTCAAGACGTATGCGCCTGGTAACGTGCGCTACACGCTGCCGGCCATCTACGCGACGCGGGACCTTTCTTGGGCCGTCGGGCGCAGCAACGAGAATGGTGCACCAAGAAAATACTGGCCAGAAGAATCGGCGGCCAAATACTACCCGCGCGCGATCGGGCCCGAGCCTGGTGACTCGAATGCTTTCCGCAATCTGGACCAAATCTACGTCGACTACACCATGCGCGAACCGGGCGTGTACCTCAACAGCGGGTCCCGCATCGCTGATATGTTCACCTGGGAGCGCAGCCTGCAGTATGCAGCCGAGAAGAAGCGGCTCAAGCGGCCAGATCCGTTTGGCCCGCCCGGCCAGCTGCTGGCATTGCCGACGATTGGCTATCATGTTCCGGGGATCGAGAACTGGCTGCAGTGGGAAGTGCGGTACCGGAAAGTCGACACGAGCATGTTGGAGAGGCTTGCGGAGGCGCAGATGGAGAAGATGTGTCTGGAGAGAATGTATATGTGAGGTGTGATGGCGGGTGATGAGATATACGACGTAATTACCTGGAAAGCAATAGCCGGAGAGCGGCGTCTCCTGCTCTTTTACAACGAGTATGACATGACTGTACAAAACCTGTATTTTAATGAGAAGAATCACACTCAAATTTCGAGTAATGGAGTGAAATCTCATCTTGGAGTTTTTTTTTCGCAATAAATCGTTTACAATAAGGTGGTATCAAGACCGATATAGAGACAACTGGTGTTGCCGTTGCGTTGTTGGTCGTCGAATTAATACTGGGTTTGCCGCACGTGGTTGGCCAATTGGCTGGCTGTATGTCGGGACGCGGGTAGCGTTTTAGCGCGCCTTCCCCAGCGCACTTGGCGCTAGAACTACTCCGTACAGCCTTCCCGCTAACGGTGCATCGACATCCGTTTTCAACATCTCGTCCTCCTCGATCTCGACCTGATTTTATCTCACATCTTTCCCTACGCGTCGCTCTTCACTGCTCCATAATGACGAGGCCCGCATTCTATTTACTCAATTAATGTTGCATCTCACGGCAATCACTCATCACCTACGACATCGACATGAGTGACGCTTCTCGCTGGTCTTCTCGCTGGTGATTCCTCGTTCCTCATTTCTCATTTCTCTCATCCCTTCTTTCTCTCACCGTATCTCCCCCACCGCCTCCTCACTCTCTCATGGCCGACTCGGCGACTAGCCGCTGGGCTGTACGCATTATCGTCGGCATGGCGCTCGTCCTCGCCATCCACTCGCTCGTCATTGCGCTCGTATCATCCGAGGCCGTCGCCAGCATGTGGCCCTGGCCATTGTCTCTCGACTTTGCCTTTGTCGACAGCAGCGATGGCGACAGAGTCGCTGCCGACGGGTCCCACAGCTTTGGCGCGCCACAGGAGCCGGAGATGCCGCCGCCTGGCAGTCCCTGGTACGCACCACGCGCCTCCAACCTCAACAACCTGACTGTCGCACTGTCGTCGTCGACCAAGGGCGTCTATGGCTTTCTGTTCAACGACTCGACCACGCCCGATGGCGTCGCCTATAGCACCTACAACTGGTGCAACATGCCGCATGTGCGTACCGAGGAGTATGTTGTGCCGCCAGCCAACGAACAACGCACGCTTGTTTACGTTGAGCTCGTCCATCGGCACCACAAGCGGACGCCCTATGCCTCCAACGGTTTCCCGCACGAGCCGTACAACTGGGAATGCGACGACGCACGCATTCACCTGTATGGAGACCCGGTCGGCAACACGGAAAAGCGGCCGGGCGTGGCATACTATGTGCCCACGTTTGACGCGCCGAGTAACCCGTTCCTCGCTGCAGCACCCGCCTGGCACGGCTCCTGCCAGTTCCCACAGCTGACCTCGGGCGGTCTCGAGGATGCCTGGCAGCACGGTGTCGATCTGTACAAAGTGTACCATGATCTTTTAGGCTTCCTGCCGGCGATGACCGACGCTGCCGCTTGGCGCGAGCAGGTCGCCGTCCGCGTCACCAACAATCCCATCACCAGCCAGACGGTCACCATGGTTCTGGGTGGGATGGCCGCTGCGGCTGGTGGGCCACCGGTTCCCGACACACCCTTGTTGGCCGAGGCCGCTGGGTTTGACTCCCTCGAACCGCAGTACACATGCCCTGCCGCTGCCGACATGTTCAAGGCCATTACAGCCTCGAGCACCAGCTACAACGACAACGACGGCGACGGCGGCTCCCCCGTCTGGGCCGAGCACCTGGAGCGGCTGGAGCCCCTGTTTGCCAAACTCGACGCCGCCTCCGGTGTCGACCCCCAGGATCCCCGCGGCTTCCATGCCAGCGTCGACCACTACTATGACAACCTGTCGGCGCGCCAGTGCCATGGCAAACCGGCCGTCGAGGGCATCTCGCAAGACGAGGCCGATGCTGTCTTTCGCGTCGGCCAGTGGGAGTACTCCCGCATGTACCGGGACGATGCGCGGTCGCTGGCGGCGAGTGTCGGTGCTTGGGGCGTGTGGGTTGCACAACTGGCCGGACACCTCCGGGTTGCCTCCTCCTCCTCCGACACAAACACGGAAAAAGTCAAGTACCGCCACAACGTCGCCCACGACGGCAGTCTGAGCCGGCTGCTGTCGATCCTGCAGGCGGACGAGATGGTGTGGCCGGGCATGGGCAGCGAGGTGGTCGTGGAGCTGTGGAGGAAGGAGGGCGAAGAAAGCAAAGACAAGGACAGCAGTGTGGCATCGTCGTACGATGTTCGCGTCCTTTTCAGCGGCAAAGTGCTGCGCTCGTCGCATCCGGAGCTTGGATTGCTCGATATGGTGCCGCTGGATGCGCTGTTGACCTACATTGACGGGCTGGCAGGTGTCAACGCTTCGCTGCTGCCGGCCAAATGCAACGGTACAATTCCTTTGTAAGAGAAGCTGTACATATTTTGTTATTTAAAAGTTATTGTGTTTTTATTGACGTTGGTCGTGCCTTCCTGATGCGAGCAAAGACTGTATCATGCATGTTGGTGGTTCGATCGTAGCTGCCTCAGCTGGGTTTACCGACCGAAACGGCAACTACGATCGTGTTGTTGCCCCAACCCCAGCCCCTATGTTAGCCCCTATTGTTCCAAAGTTTTTTCCACCGACCGATCCTCAACATTCACTCTCCCATTGCCCCATTGTCCCATTGTCCATCTCGACGACAATGTCACAAATATCCAGCATCAGCATCGACGCCCTGTGCTACCGTCTTGCCTGCAAAGTTGTGCTCCGGTGATTTTGGCAACAGCTCACACGCGCCTCCGTCGCTGCATCCATTGCGCTCGTGCACTCGTCGAGAATGACGATTCGATTGTGCTGAAGGAGAGCCGATGCCATGCCAAACTGCTGTTGCTGGCCGGCTAACAGCGGTAGGCCGTACATGAGTTTGTCCAGGATCTTCTTGACTTTTCTCTCATCGTTGCCCTTCTCTGACTCTCCGTCTTTACTACCCAACTGACTTGTGACGTGATAGAAGACCGACTGTATCTAGTGCAGACATCGGCTCTTGCGGGACTGTAGTTATGCGGCTGCGGATCGTCTGCTTTCGAACCGCGGACAAACTGACCCCATAAACAGATACCGAGCCAGGCCCGCGCAGGTCGACGAGGCCCAGTAGAGCCAAGGTCAAGGACGGCTTGCCGCTGCTCCGACACAGACGTGTGCAGGGGCCACGGAGTCTGTTGGCAGTATGCCATCTCGGAGCGCCGCCGTGTCAGCCGACCATGTGTGGGTGTAAAACTGCCGCCTATTGCTTTTAGCAGGGTCGTCTTTCCGCAGCCTGCTGGACCAACAACCACGACGAGCTGTCCAGCATTGACTGTCAGTGACAAATCTTTGACGATAAGTGAGGTATCATCGCCGAGCTTGGTTGAAGCATAGCTCGGAGACATATTGCCAAGCTGGATGGCAGGGTGCTCTGCTTTCACTGGTGCTTCATGAGCAGTGGCACTTTTCATCTTTTCGATGTCAACGCGGGTCGGTTGTGCCTGTATTCCGTAGATTTATCATGTCACTATTCAGGCTTCAGACTCTCTACATCAAAATTTGGTGGCAGTTTGGTGGTTATATGTGGAGATTTTAGTGTAGTGAGCTGTACGAAGTACGGAGTAATAAGTCTGAAATATATATATATATATATATATATATATATATATTTTTGGTTCAGGGAGGTAGCTCAAAGCTTGGGTGCTTGGGCCAATTGAACTTAAAATACTCCGTTACCAGTAATACACGGAAAAAGGTACAGTAGCTTGAATAAAATCGACCCACTTTACGGAGTACTGTTTATTTTTGGGAACTTTTACCCACATTTTTTCCCCTCATCCACCCAACCCCACAATTTCCACATACATCCAATAACCTCATCACTCACTCAGATGGCTACCCCAAGCCCATCCAAATCCAGATCAAGACCGAGACTGAGCTCTACTGGAGCCGACGGCCGTCCGCAAAACGTCTATTCACCCCCAGAAACAATCCCCACCGCCAGTCCCTATGTTTCGTCCGCCACGAGTTCTCTTGCTCTCCGACAAAGCATCGCGAAAGGCTGGCCAGCAAAGAAACAAAGTCACCAGAAAAACGTGCTCAATCTGACCATCACAATCAGCGATGTATACAGGACACAAACAAAAGACGCAGATCCGGCGAAGCTATTTGCAAAGGCTGAACGATTTTTGACGGCCGTCGAACATTCGCCTAATAATGACGCGACTACCGAGACCATCAACAAGCAATTGCAAGAGGCCATGGCCCGCGTCGTTTTTGGCGGCAATCAAATCGAACGGGTTGGCCTCGGTCTCGACGAGACCCTCAAGATTTGCAGACGGATTCTGGCCGGCGATGGCGTTGCCAACATCGACGAACGGACGCCAGAATATCTGGCGAAACTGGCCGGGTTTCACGGCAACTCGCCGAATGGCGATTTCAACACGATGCCCATCAAGGGCTTTCTGAGGGGTCGCCGTGAAGTCGTCCAGCACGCGCGAGCATTCCAGCTCATGATCCATTGGGTCGTGATTCTTGACCTCCCCTTCAGCGAGCAAATCATCAAAGACGCCCATCGAGTCTTGTGCGATGGTACACCAATCCCCCCCGACGACGATGGTATCGAGACACCGTGGGAAGACTATGCCGGAAGGTACCGGCAAGTTCACGTTGGCGCGGGAGCTACCATGTTTACACCCCCACAATTTGTCGAGAAGCAAATGAGGGAACTGGTCCATGACCTCAACACAGAACTTGGTCAAGCTCTCGCCAAAGGGGCCCTAGATCCCTTTGCTTTTGCCGCAAAATACTCGATGCGCTTCGTGCAAGTTCATCCATTCCAAGACGGCAATGGCCGCGTATGCAGAATGATTCTGAATTCCCTTCTTTGCAAGTTTACCGGCATCGTCGTCCCCATCGGCGAAACGAAGCAAGACCAAGATGAATACATCTGCATCAAGCGGACGGCAAGCGAGGATGCTGCCGACCACGGCGAATACGCGACTTTCGTTCTAGCAAAAGCCGAGTCTCGATTGCGTGCCATCAAGAAAAAACTGACTGTCCTAGGGAGGAACTAAGAAAGCTCTGCCTCAGTCGAACAGTTTCTGACGAGACTGCGTGATGTGGCGCCACGACTGGCTCAGAGCCACAACGACGACAAAGGACCTTTCCCGCTTTGCCATACCGATCTTCTACAGAGCAACATTATTGTTGCCCCAGACACGTTTGAAGTCCATGGCATCATTGACTGGGAAGGTGCTTGCGCATTGCCTTTTGGGCTCGTCCAGTTTCCTCGTTTTCTCAGTTTTATGCCACTCCGCTTTGGCCACGAAAATCGCGCCGACGAGAATGGCCACCTGCGGGACGGGGAAGAAATAGAGCGGTGGCACGAGGGACAGCAGTACATCCGGATGGTGAAGGAGTACGAGGGAAGATGGCGACCATACACTGTCAAGGTGGCTTGCAGACGGGCACGTGCAGGCTCTGTCTTATACCATGGACGGCTTCGATGGTGGCAAGATGGGCTTCCACGGCCAATGCTTACCAACGTTTTACACGGAGGATGCTGTAACAGAGCATCAGAGCATCAGAGCATCAGATTATACTGACGGCCGATAGAACTCAAAAATAAACACACATTCTTATTTCACTGCCCTTACAGACAAATCCGCAACAATGCTTTTCTTTGAGATTTTCTGTTATTGCTGCTCCGTTCTCTTTGATTTTTCCTCGACTCTATTCTACTTTGCACGCATTGTTGTCTACACTATTGCTTAATCGCTGCCCCTTCCTCTATTTACCATTCATCTCCCTTCACCATGTCAAAGACACACTCACCTCGCACTCACATAACCATGAAGGTCACGGAGGTCATAGTGAACACCAATGGGACGTGGGAACGACAAGGTGAAGATTTATAAAGTTGATTTAGATTCGACAGTAAACAGAAACAATAATATAGAACCCTTTTTGATAACCGTTGCCCAATGCTACAATATAACTTAATAAAGGCACAGGAAAGGAAGGTCAAAGTAAAAACAAAATAGGAAACAAACACCTCTAAACAGTAACTATAAATCAGAACAGACGCACCGAGTTCGTATGCACCCCACGGCCCCCCTTTTAAAACATCAACTACCTCCGGCCTCTGTGGCCTTGGCCACCACCCTGTTGCCGGGGCTGGCTGCCATATGCCCGCCGACCACCCCGGTTGCCCGCACCGTTGGACCGGTTGCCCATGCTGGCCGCCAGTGTGAGGTCGACCCGCGGCGGTTTGGAGAAACCGAAGCTCTTGCCGACGCCCACAAGGTCCAGCTTCATCACGTCGTAGATGGACCGCAGGCTGTGGCTGGCGTAGGCGTGCAGGTAGGACCGGAAGCCATCCTTGGCCGCCTGGTTAAGACCGTGGTTCTTTTCAATCAGGTTCTCGAGCGTGGTCTGCACGTTCATGATCTTGTTGACGGGGAAGTCGTACTCGGCAACGGGGACCTTGGCTTCCCGCAGGTACGCCAGGAAGCCGACCTCGCTCGGCAGCAGGAAAAGAAGCGACTTGCCCTTGCCGTTGGTGCCACGCGCCGTCCGGCCGACACGGTGCACGTAGTTGCGCGTGTCGTCTGGGGGGTCGTACTGGACGATCCAGTCGACATCCGGGATATCGAGGCCACGGGCAGCGACGTCCGTGCACAGCAGGATGCCGTGCTCGGCGTTCTTAAACTCAAAGAACGTCTGTGTGCGCTTGGCCTGCTTCTGCTTTCCGTGCAGGTCCAACACACCGCCCATATCAATGTACCGCAGCAGATCGGCGTGGTACTTGACCGAGTTGCACGACGAGAAAAAGACAATAACCTTCTTCTTTCCGACCATGCGCTTCAAGAACGACCACAACAGCAAGAACCGCAGCTCCGACGGGCACGTCACGTACCCTTGCTCCAGACCGGCGACCGTGCTGTGCTGCTGGCCCTGCTCGACGTTGAGGTACAGCGGGTTTTGGCGCAGGGAGACCTTGGCCAGGTCTTCAATCTTTTGCGTCTGCGTGGCCGAGAAGAGCATCGTCTGCCGGTTTTTTGGGAGGATCTTGATAATCTTGCGCAGCTCATCCTCGAAACCGTCCTCGAGAATCCGGTCGGCCTCGTCCATCACCAGCGCCCGCAGGTTCTTGTACACAAAGGGCGTCGTCGAAAGGTGGTCCAGCAGCCGGCCCGGCGTGGCCACCAACAGGTTGACACCCTTCATCAGCTTGTCGGCCTCGGCGCGCTTGTTCGCACCGCCCATCACAATGCCTGTGGTCTGCGAGTGGTGCGCCATCAGCTCCTGCGCCTGGCCCCAGATCTGCAGGGCCAGCTCGCGCGTCGGCGAGACGATAATAACACCCACACCGTTGCGCGGCTTGAACTTGAGCGAGTGCAGCAGCTCGACGGCCGGAATCAAAAACGCCAGCGTCTTGCCCGAGCCCGTCTTGGCCGCGCCCAGCAGATCCTTGCCCGCCAGCAGCGGCGCCATCGACCGCCGCTGGATCTCCGTCATGGTCGTGTGGCCCATGCCGGCGATGCCGCGCTTCGTCTTCTCGGAAATGTTAAGGTCGGTAAACTTGGAGGGCGCCGACGCATCGTCGACAGGCGGTAGTGTCAGGTGCTTCGTGCCATCATTGTCCTCGTCGACTGCCGCAAGCTCGGCCGGTTCGGATGTGCCGTCGTCCTCCTCGTCGCTGTCGTGGGCGCCGGCAGCCTTTGCCTTTTCCTCAAACACCTCGCCTCCGTCAGCTTCAGCCGCCTCGTCCTCCTCTGCCTCTTCCCCCTCCTCCTCCTTCTTCGCTTTCTTGGCCTTCTTCTCCTTCTTCTCCCTCTTATCTTTCTTCATCTTCTTTGCTGTCGGCTGCGTCTCGACATTGTCGTCGGCGTTGTCATTGCTGTCGTTGTTGGCAGCAGCGGCGGCAGAGGGTTCGGCCTCGACTTCGACTTCAGCTGCACGTTTCTCAGCCCGCTCGCTGTGCTTTCTCTTTTTGCTGGACTTGTCCGTCATTTTGTGATTTTGTGCGTGGTGGGTTGTAGCGGAAATGTGGATGGAAGATGCGTGGTTGGGTGGGCGTAGTTCGAATGGGAAGAGGTGGATGTTCAAGATGAAGAGAAAAAACAGAGTAGAGTTTTAGTGGCGGCAGAAAAAAAAATTAGGTGGGGACACTCTTATCGATTAGAGCGGTCAATATTTCTATGGGGCTGGCTATAGTTGTATAGTTGCGGCCTAAGGCCTCAACTCGAGTACGGAGTACTCGACAAGGCTGTCAGTTAGTGGGACAGCACGTGACTCTCCTCTACGGAGTATGTTTACAAACGGAAAACTCCAAGACAACCTCGACGAGGCTCTCCATACAAAGTAGAGATACATCCGCATGACTTTCATGTGATGAATTAAAATATGGAAATAAATGGATGGAATTGCCGACGACTTTAAAAATGTCTTAGTGTTCGCAAAAAAGAAAAGAGAAAGTCGAGCCCATAAATTGAGACCATGAAAATCATGTGATAACTAGTAGAGGTGCCCCGTCTCGTTGCATCATTACACGAAAAGAGTCAAAGAGAAATGTGCTATGACGCCACTATATTGTCCTGTTTCACCCTCCTATCCTCTCATTTTTTATTGTTCCATTTTCCATCCAGTTTTCCATGCCCCTAGTCTCGTCCGGTGAGTGAATGCGTCTTCCCAAGATAAAAGAGATAAAAAAGAAAAATTGTATTCCCGTTCCATTGTCTAGCCATCTGCCCAAAATATATGTGTGTGTGTGTGCGTCCGCGTACGAAAAAAAGGGGTAAAGAAAAGACAAGCAAGCAGCAATTTAAAAGATCAAATGGCACCGCGAAATGTTTGGTCATAATCGTACAAAAAAACAAAAGCAGAAAAAGAGAAAGGAGAAAAGACTTGCAGCCCCCAGACCCCAGGCGGCTCCTAGTGGAGCACCTCTGGAATGGGCTGTTCGTGTTTTGCCGTGGAGCCCTTGCCGCGCCACGTGCTGACGGCATCGATGCCCGCAGCGTAGCGGACCTCTTCGGTGCCGTAGGCCCGCGGTGTCAGCTTGATGAGTGTGTGCAGCGGCACGTTCATCCAGGGGCTGCGCTCCTGGTCCTTCTTCATGAAGTAGGCATAAATGCAGCGGATAACGGCCTGGTGCGTAATAATGAGAATGTCCTCGGAGCGCTCAAGCTCCATGATAATAGGCTCGAGACGGATCACAACGTCGCGGTACGACTCGCCGCCCCGGTAGCGGTAGTTGTACTTGTCGGCGTCGCGGGCCTGGAAGTCTTCCGGGAACTCGTCCTTGATCTGCTGGTAGGTGTAGCCGTCGCAGACGCCCGAGTCGAGCTCGTCAAGCGCCTTCCACTGCAGCTGGTTGTAGTCCTTGGGCAAATGGCGGGCGGTGGCAATGGTGCGCTTGAGCGTCGATGTCCAGACCGTCAAAGGGCGATCGTCGCCGACAGACTGGCGTACCAGCTCAGGCAGCTTAAGTGCATACTGCTCGCCGCGGGGCGAGATCTCGGCGTCACCGCCAATGCGGCCGCTCAGGTTGTACATGGACTCGCCGTGCCGTGAGAGCCAGACGGACCGCGGGCGGATGTGGACGTTCATGAGGTAGTAGACTATGCGGCTCTGGAGGTAGTCGCGGATCCGGCTGATAATGACACGGCTACCCGTGTCCATGATCTTGAGGTACGTCAGCTCGCCCTCGTCGCCGTCGCCGTCGATTGTTTTGTAGACTTTTTCGTATTTGCGGATGCGGTCGCGGAAGTCGAGGGCGGCCTGCTCTGGGTCCTGGCCGACATAGTCTGGGCTGGTCGTCTTGACGTCGCGGATGTTGGCCATAATCAAGTCCTCGTCGTCGCATTTGCTCTCAACAAAAAGCACCTCGATGCCGTTGGCTGTGCACACGTCGAGAATCCACTTGCGCCGTTCTTTTGTCGAGTTGGTGGCATCGAGAATGCCCACAACACCGCCGCCCGTCTTCAGCCACTTGAGCATATCGGCCACAGCAGCCTCAGCGGCGGCACGGCGCATCCGTTCGCCCTCGGCATTGCCGGTGTCGAAGAAGTCGGCGGGCGGCTGGGCGGCGTCTTTCCGGCGGTAGTTGCCGACATTGAAGGTTTGTGCGGGGATGGAGAGCCACTGGAGGTATCGTTGTGCTGGCCATGTATGTTAGAATTTGATTGGGATTTTTGACAAAAATTAGAACATGTTGGGGTGCATTCTGCGTGTTTATACGACGTATAACATACCTTTCTGGGCGATGAAGCTCTTGCCCCGGGCGGGGAGCCCCACCATCACCACACACACCTTGAGGTCCTCCACCTGGACACCGTACGAACCACGTGCCATGGCTACTGCAAATTGTGTGCAGGCCGAAAGGCGGGGGTAGAAAAGAAAAAGGGAATGTGAGAAGAGGAAAGGGTTAAACGGAAAGCAAATGTGGTATCAAGAAGAATAAGAGCAAACGTAATTCAAGGTCGGCTGAGAAACAAAAGTGCGTCGCGTAAAGGGAAACTGAACAAGGCTCTTCCACCAAAAAGCCCCAAGATGGCAGTCGCAACCGCTAGTCGACTACCGGCCGATGAGAACTGATCTCGACGAGTCGCAGTGCGTAGAATGGCTAGAACGGGGTCGCAAAGGTCGAAAAGGCTCAAAAGGTTCGAATGGGGTCCTCTCAGCCGATCGGTTTCGCGGGTGATGTCGGGTTGGTGGTAAACTTGGTAAGGACGGGTGATGGAGTTTCGACCAGTTAGGCGTGCAGGGCTAGGAAAATGGAGAAGATGGGGCTCCAATTCTTGGGCTTTTCTGGGTTTGCTAAGTACGGAGGTCGTACGAACGATACCTCAAGGGTATTAAAGAAACGCTGAGGCAAAAAAACTCGCTAGCAGTTGTGCCGATACTAAGCTGAGGGGGTTGTCGGGCTTGTTGGAGAGTGGGCAGTTGGCAAATGCATATGGCAGATAACTTCAGATGTAGCGAGAGGATGAGGAGAGTTGTAGAAAGGCGATAAATTTGATAAAGGGAGAAATTCGAGAGATGCCGTCGAATGTTGTCGGAACACTCAAAGCTCACGCGAGCGAGCTCCTTCTTGGGCGATTGGGCGAGTTGACTCGAGGAAAGAGCGTTGGACAGGCAGGGTCTTGATTGCCGGATATTGGCCGGTGCGATTGTGGTTGGTAGGCGGCGATAACGAATTGGCTATTGCTTTTGGCGGGGAAGGAGCGACTCTTTGGCGTAAATGTAAAGCCAGGGATGGCGAGATAGAGACAGAGAGAAGAGGAGAAAGATGTGAGTGAGCAAGGAAAAATAGAAAAATACAGGACAAGGTCGAAAAGATTTGATGGCGATAAAAGAGGCAAAAAAAGAAGAAAGCTGGAGGTCGGAAAGCTGTGACGAGAAAGCCGAGGAGACAAACGTAAAAACGTGGGGAGATATTAATACGTGGGAGGCGGCGAGTCGGAGCGTGGAATGAGGCAAGGGCGGTGTGCCACAGCAGGTCACTGGATGCAGTAGATGAAGGTTTCGGAGGGAAGGAGCGAGCGAGATGCTGAGCCGGGCGTTGAACAGGAAGGAACAACAGATGAAGATGCACACGGGAAATGGAGGATGAAAGAAGATGAAGCTGGACAAGTCGAGATGTAAAGAAACGAAAGCAGGGTGTAAAGGACGGACGACACCTACGAGCCGTTAGAACGGTAGAATGAAAGCCCAACAGCCGTCAACCGAACGACACGGCAAACTATCATGCTAGCTGTACCCATGATCACATACCACAGGTCCCAAGACCAGGAGCAGCCGGCCAAGTCGATACAGCTCCAGGTACTTTTAGTTCACGAGCCGAAAAGACCACGAAAAAGCACGCAAAGAACTAGACGCGCTGTGCATTGATAGGCTGGTTTTTCTTGTTTCCTTGGGCTTGATGCGACCGCTGCAGTTCTCCGGGTAGCTCTTGCCCTACGAGGTACAGCGAAACAGTAGCCGGGCTAGCGGCAGAATGAGAAGGCGGGGCGGCACAAGGAGGAGACGAGGAAGGAGCAAGCAGGAACTGAACGAACTGGAACTTTGGCGGATGACTGATAGGGTATGTCGAAGCGGGGACAGGCGGCAAAAGCACTTAAACTGCAACGTAATTACGGAGTACGTCGTAATACTGTGTAAATACAAGCCTATACCGCCCTGAGTGCCTCCCAATGTTCACTTCACACTATACATATATGTTCATCCCAGCGCAGCAGGCCACACACCGGCAACTCCCACTGGCACACGGCAGGAGCGACCAATAAATCAGCAGTATTACTCCATATTCGGGTGGCCCAATGACCAGCAAAATCTGGAAGAAGGAAACTCCTCAAGAAAGGTCAGCATCCCCAAAAGCTGGAAAATGGGACCGAAGGTGGAGTGGGCTGGGGCTGGCACGAGGGGAACGGCCTGGACTTGGCTGTAGATTTTGCAAGTCTCGTGGGCGGACAGAGAAAAGAGGAAAATACGGAGACAAAAACAGAGAAGTTGAATCCAGTTGAAAGTCTCCCATACTAAAAAAAAAGTACCAGTCAAATATACTTAGAGGTAACCGTGACAGGGTTACAGTCCCGTCCCATGCCCGCAACAACCAGAGGAAACCTGGGAAAAGTGTTGGCCGCTGTTGGTTGAGAGAGAGGACGACTTATTTGTGTCACCAGGCTCACTTGTCGCCCAGACTTCTATTATCGTGACATTGACGTGTGTGTTCACTTGAAAAATAGTTACCTTCCCTGTCATTCGTTCTTTCAGTTCTTCTCACAACTTCTGTCCTACCTTCTTTACCATATCACGGATTTTCACTCTTCTTAAACCACTACACATTCACTGTGTCCAATACTACCCGCGCGTCCATCAGACACGCTGCCCGTGGGCAACAGGCCGGCAATGCTGCGGGCGGCAGGGCACGATGCAGGAGCAGCATGCAGGGGGACATCAGGTGACGAGAAAATAAGGAACAACTACGAGAGACCACGCGAGCAAGTTGTACAAGCAGTGCTTGCTTAGACAGGTCTTTCTGCACAGTAAAACTCACGTTACGTGTCGGGCAATCTTTGGAAGCTGAATCCCACGCCTCTTTCGGTGAAGCGTTCTGGAATGGCCGTGTTTTCTGATGCTGCATGCTGTGTAGATACGTGGTGGCACGGCGTGGGGGGTAGACGAGAGTCAAGACGAGAGTCAAGACGAGAGTCAAGACGATCTGGTGTTACTGGAAAGTCAGGTTCAAATTGTACGCTGTGAAGAAGAGAACAAAGTAAATTATCCGTAAAGAAACAATGTGAAAGAACATAATCAAAAAGAAAAGTAAGTCATGTAGATGTATGGAGAATGAATGAGCGCTCAGCAGAGAAGATCAGAGAAAATTGTCTAGATACTTTTTTGTGTACTCTGACTGCATCGTCAACACCAACTTGGAAGAATCAGGCCAACCTCAAATAGTTCAGTTATGAAGCACTTTATTTAGAAGAAGAATTACAGTCAAGATATGCATGCTTTAAGAATATTCTTTCAAAATGTCCCTGGCTACCCCGTGAAAGTGCATCTTTTATTACCCGCTGGCCGAATCTATTGTCCCGTCACCGGTTCTCAACTCTTTTTGTGATATCATCGTGACGTTTCAGCTTCCCCAACAACTTCCCCAACAACAGCTCTGACAGTGGTAGGATTTCTGCGCAAAGATAAGCCTTTCCGCGTCAAGATAGCAGCTAGATAGCCTCATGACGCTGTATGTAAGCAGAAAACAGCAGAAAATGCACAGCAAAGGCACAGCTCAACGGTGAGCAACAGTCAACAAAATGCAGTTCAGAACCAAACAATCATGACAAAAGAGCAACAAAAAGGCATGTGAAAGCGGATGCCCCCACTGTTTTCTTCACCTTTTTCTTTTCTAAAAGTTTTCAATCCACTGATCAACGGTCGCCGAGGTCAACGGATTTGTCGGGGACGTTTCGCCGCTTCCAGCAATGGTTCAGAAATGTTCTAGCGGCCGCGGTTCAGGTCCCCTAAAAATTCTCAATATTTAAGAGTAACCAACAATTGACTGTCTCCAACAAGACGCCAAACCGCGTGGCAGACTCGTTTCGCCCGCCGCAAGGCTGCAGGCCAAGAAAAACTGAGACCCAGAATAAAAATCGAAATAAAGAAGAAGATAAACATACGTCGTAGTTTTCGGCGATTTTCCAGGAGCGGAGGCCCGCGAAAACAGAAAAAGTAATCAAGACTAGACGCCAGACAGTCCCGAGGCCCCAACAAGAGCCAACTCGGGAACGGGATTTAAACGGAGTCTTCCGTAGTTGTTGGGCTTTGTCTGTTGCCTTGCGTTTCATCTGCATCTACGACGTAAAGCTGAGCTGCGTCAGTCGCAGTATCGAAAGAGGCGCCAGTTTAGGCCACCAATAAACCGCCAGCTGTAGCAAATCAACCTCTCACAGCAAAGAGGAAGGAAGAACTGCACAACAGGATGCGCCACTGCCTAATTCGGTGTTGCGACAGACAACCCTATCAGAAGTAGCTGCGAAGCACGTCGAGGCTAAGGGCCTCTTTAGCATAGGGCTGGTGTGCGCTGACGACAAGTAACAACGCGCCTTCCACGTACAGACATCCAAGTTGAACGTCGAGCTTTTTTCGCTGGGATTGCAGGAGGCCAGACTATCATGATCGCGGAAGGCAAGAGCAGCGACTTGTTGTCGAAGCCAGGAAGGTGCGGCCCAGGAGAGAAAAAGAGGATCCGGCTGACGGCATTAGGCCTTGGCCATCAACATTAAGCGCACTAAAATAGCCTCCTTTCCCCTGGTAACAGAAACGAAAGGGCAGAAAAGTGAGATCAGATTTGGACGACTCCATCGCGCCTTCCTCGCTTCTTCGCAAGCGGCCCTGCCACCTTTCGGCTCCGCCGCCGTCAGAACGGTTACTTAAGGAAAGCCCCGTCGCATCCTCTCGCTCGCCTTGTGAAGGCGGCCTCTTTCCTCTTTCTATCTCCCTCTCAACAGTGGCCAATTGACCAATTGCTGCCAAACAATCTCAACAGCCATCACATCCACGATACACCTTGGACGTCTATCCACACCGACCACTCACCACGCACCTCACACCTCACACAACTCCAGCATGTCCGTCACACCCGACTCCGGCGCCGAGACCACGGCGCTGGTCGACCCCCTCGGTTTCATGGAGAAGGTCACTCGCAGTGTCTACATCTACCGCCCGCCAACTGCTACGTCTGCTGCTGCTTCATCTACGGCGGCAGGTCCCCGCAAGGCGCCCAAGCTCGTTATCGTTACCGCCTGGATGGGTGCCCGCCCGCCACACATTGCCAAGTACATTGCACCCTACCGTGACGGCCTCGTCTTTGGCGAAGACCCCAGCGAGCGCCCGCACATCCTCCTCGTTTTCTGCCACCAGGACACCACCTCGTCCTACTCAAAAGCCGAAGCCGTCGCGCAGACCGCCCTGCCTTTTATCCAAGATGTCCTGGGCGACTCGTTGAATGCCTCTCCAAAGGAAGACTCCCCGCAGGCCTCGGCCAACGCTCACCCCGAGATTTTGGTGCACACCCTCTCCAACGGCGGCTGCTTGATTCTGGGCCAGATCTACAACGCCATCGACCCGGAACACACCCGCTGCCTGCCGCCCCATGTGACTGTCTACGACTCCTGCCCTGGCCACTTCCGCTTTGCCGGTGCCGCCACGGCCTTTTCTACCGGCCTCGAACGCGCGCCCCTCGCCAAGAAGCTCGTGTTCTACCCGGCCATCTACTTTTTGGTCTCTGCCATGCTCGTCCGTATTCGGGCTGAGCGTTTGCTCGCCTGGTTCGGCAGTGCCTCCCGCTGGCTGATGTCGGCCGCCTTTGGCGTCAAGCCGTCGCCCAAGCCCCCCGGCCCTTCGCGCGCCCTCAACCCCTGGACCCCGCACAACGTCAACACTGTCTTTGGCGGTAACCGCCGCGAGGTCCGCCGGTCGTACATTTACTCCAACCAAGACAAGATTATTTTGTCCATGGATGTCGAAGAGCACGCCAACGAGGCCAAGGGTCTGGGCTTTACGATTGCTGAAATGGCCGAATTTCCCGGCAGTGCCCACGTCGCACACGCCCGTCACGATCCTGCGCGGTACTGGCGGACAATCAAGGACCTGTGGCTGGGCAAGTCGGAGTAAGAGAAGCAAGATGGCAGGAATGTGTAGTGGTTGCTGCGGGTTGAAGTGGGCGTTTCGTTTGGTTTTTGGACAGTCTTTGTGAATACTTGCGGCATTGCGTGACGGGATTTTGTCATTATTTTGAACGGCCTTTTCTCTCTCTTTTGTTTATTTCATGTTCATGTTCTACACCGCCTAGATTTAGATATACCCGCATTTTCATATTTTTATGATTTTCACTTATCGGCCGCCACGACACAGACATACCGGCCACCTATCCGCCATATGCAATCTTGAATACCCACGCATGCTGCTCTTTGCTAGCAGTGCCGCCGACACCTTGATGGTGGCCCCAGTTCCTCTTTTCTCCCATTGAAGCCGCTCACCACCCTCTATGGCCAGCAGAGACACATTGTCACCCTCCTGAATTGGCACCGGTGCATCCACAATCACAAATCCGTCAGTACCTGACTGTGGTGCCGTTTTCAAGAACGAGACATTGAACGCATCATCTGACTGCGTAAAGTGGATGTCCACACCCGCCGATGATTTACTCCGTCTGGACGAGCCAATACGTCGTGCTGAGCAGTGCTTCTCCGTGAGCCTGTATCCATTTTCCTGCTTCTCGCAAGTTGGTTGCTTCTGCCTCGACTATGGATACATCCCGCGGTTGGACTCCCACTTGCGCCGCTGAGCACTGCTGTATGTTGCATAATCGGGCGTCTTAAGTCTCAAAGTCGGCCAGTCGGGACAGCCCACAGCGTCTGTTGACGACCGGTGTTGTCGATAGTGATGCGTTTGATAGCTTCGCTGACCTGACGCGGAATGATTGTTTCGTTGATGAAATACGAGAAGGGGGCGATGTTGCGTACGGTGCATATAGCAGGATTTTGGTGTGGACTTGACCGAGAGATACTAGTGTACTGCCAATTTTGCTGTTGTCCATGAGCTGTGCCGATAGTACATTTGAGGGCTAATTAACTTGTCAAGTACAAGAGAACGATTTCATGTGAATACGCACTCAAGGAGGACAGAATTTGGTGATCATGTACTAACGAGGGTCTTGAAGTAGAATCAGAATCAGAACCAGAATCTCTCATCACAAAAAATATAAATATGCCTTGAAATAAAGTAAAACTGCACGTTTTAAAAAAGATTAGTCAAAATAAAAACAATTAGAGCAGATTTGTGACGTGCAAAATACAGACAAAAAAATACTAGGCTAACGTATACACTTTAAATATTAAAAATATTAAACAGATCACACTTCGACTTTCTTATGTTTATTTCCTACGTATTTCAATTGCAATCGAAGTAAACATTGTCGAGATGATGGTTGAGGTGTCGTCAGACAGTCACGTGATAGTCCACATTATCACGCCAAGGCAGTGACCAAAATGGAATCCAACTGGCACAGTTTTGGGTGGTTTTGGGCGATCAGCCCCTGTGTCTCGGGCGAGTAAGGGCGCCGCGCATGCTACCGCATGAAGAAAAGAGGGGACGAGGCACTCTGTAATCCGCACCAACTCTCCACCACTGGGTCTAGACGCCCCCGTTCTTGCTCTCTCTCTCCTTCCTTCCCATCATTAAACAGCCAACGAATTTGCGAATCGACAATCGACCAAATTGAACAATCGACGACAACGCTTTTTGCGTCTGCCTTTTCTCCGATCTCGACATCGATTTCCTTGCGTCGCGATCTTCGTCGTCCTTTCCTTTGATTCCGCATCTCGATCACTCAACCTTCGCTTCCGCGCGCGACGTGTTTACCACTTTCCACTCTTCTCGACGAACCTCCTTATCTCTCGCATCTCTCACTTCTTCGATATCCCATCGACAATGTCGAATCCCAACGCCCTCTACCTTCTTGCCGACCACATCAAGCTGTCGCTGCTTGAGCGTCAGCGGTCCAAGGCATTGAATCTGCTGCAGGACGACGATACCGATGCCGCCGCGGCCGCCAACGCAGAAGCCGGCAGTGCCGCCGCATCCGAGCGCGACGCCCAGGACGGCCATATTGCGCGCTCACTCGACCAGCTTGAGGAAGGCATTGCGAGCTTGAAGCGCGAGCAGGAGCGGCTGGAGAGCGAAGGCGAAGAGAACAAGGCCCTGAATATCGGCGATGCGCTGCCCGGGCTGCAAAAGAAGCTGGCCGAGCTGACGGCACAGTTCAACGGCAAGGCGCCCATCTCGTCGGCCGGCACGTCGTCGACCATTAAGCCGAAGCGTGGGGCCCAATCTTCTTCTTCCTCTGCAAAGAAAGGCGTCCGTTTCCAGGACAAGCCTCTCCCGCCACCGGGCACGGACGGCGACGACGTCGACCTCGAGGCGCAGCGCAACAACCTGTTCAACCGGCCGTACACGGACGATCCGGATATCGACGGTCATGGCTCCTCCTCCGAAGGCCGATACGACGACCAGGACAATGTGCAGCTGCACCAGATGCACTCGCGCATCATTGCCGATCAGGACGCGCAGCTGGACGCGCTGGGCGTGAGCATTGGCCGGCAGCGGGAGTTGAGCATGCAGATTGGCGACGAGCTGGACAGCCATGTGGCCATGCTGGAGGAGAGCGAGCGGTTAACGGACCAGCACCAGACGCGTATTGACCGGGCGCGGCGGCAGGTGGGCAAGATTGCGCGGTCAGCCGGCGATTGTAAGCAGATGGTCGCGATTGTGGTACTCATTATCATTCTGATCCTGCTCATTGCCATTCTGAAGTGAGGCGGACGAAGTCCTATCTAGCTTTTGCCGTCCTTTCCTATTGCCCTTTCTTCTGTCTAGCCGTTTCTCTTCCTACTTCTCCTTCCTTTTGATCCTTTCTTTGATTATCGACGTTGAGCGGTCAGCATGGTTTCGGCGTTCGGGGTCTCTTTTCGCTCTTTATTAATACTTTGGTATTCTTTCTTTTGTCGTGTTGTATACTGTTTGGTTGTTCTTCTACTTTGATTGTTCACAACAGTGCTGTCAAGACTTCTGATTTTATTTCTTTGAAATTTATAAGTTTATTCGTTTTCTATCAGTAGACACTCATATTCACATGTTCATCGACTGCCTATTGTGCTTCTCGTGCCATTGAATAGGTAAAATGTTTGCGCTATTGTTCTCTTTAGTATACATACTGCACGCATGTTCTCTCTCTCGTCTTTGTGTGCTTCTGATTGTATTTAGAAACAAATGATGTGCGTCGGTAGTAATTGTGGTTTCTAGGACAAAGGTGAGATTTTGATGTGTGCCATGTCGGCCTCTTTTGAGCTGTCCTCTTGCACAGCATCTTGTGCTATCTCTTGTTGTCCCATGAAAATACCACTCCATAATGCCATCTTGGCCATAACCCAGGGTAAAGAACGAAAGAACGAAAACAAATAACGAAAACGATGGTGTAAAGCAATACTCGACAGAAGGTAAGGAGAAAGCGCGAGTGGGAAATGAAGTGAAAAGTGACGCAACGAGGCGGTAAAAAAAGAGGTCCCACGATGTCGAAAGGAAAACGAAAGAAGAAACTGCAAAGCCGCAAACCTTGGAGTTATAAAATGATGTCCCAAGATGGCGCACTGCCAGCACGGCAGAACCAGCCAAGCTCCAACCCGAAAAAGAGCCTGACATAAAAACTCATAAACGAAACGAAAGAACCGAAAACTAGAATTTGAAAAGCGGAAGATGAGCGAGGTCGACGCAGGAAAGAAAGAGGCGGCCGAGGCCGGAAATGAGTTAGAAAGCAGAAAAAGAGAGAAGACGTGGGTCGAGTAAATCTGAGAGACGCAAATGAAAGTGGAAGGAAAGAAAAAAAAAGCGAAAAAAAGCAAACCCAGAAAAGAACACTCAGCGGATGATATCGCCCTCCTTCTGGATGCCTTCCAGATCTTCGAGGATGCTGCTGCCACCAAGCATACCTTCGCCGCTAATGACTGGCTTGTTGTCGTTGGGCCACAATTCGTAAAACTGGATGTTCTCGTCGCTCGAGGCAACTGCAATGCAGCCTTCTCTCATGGTCTCGGCGGTTGTCTCGTCCGGCTTCAACGAGTACTGGCGGCGGCCTTGCGAACAGGAAATGCCGTACAGGGCGCGTTTCTTATTCTCCCATGGAACGGCAGCCACCTGCTTGCAATCCGGCCACGAGTAGACGGCGATTCGAATGTTATGGCCAGGATGGGTGAAGCCGAAAGTGACTGCAATTTCCTTTCGTGTGGTGCTCCAGATAAGACTGGTCACCTGTGATGCAACAAAAATGGTGGCAAGCGGTGAGCCGGATGTCGTGTGGAAGAAACGGACGCACCGGTCATTGGAACCGCCACCCGTGGCCACAAGCCCTTCCTGCCAGGGACAAAATGCAATGGCCTTGACTGCCGCACCGTGCTCCCAGCGCCAGCTCTCCGAGCCCCTTTTCAGATGGCGCACGTATTTCTCGCCCTTGATACGCTCTCGAACTTCGCTGCCGTTGGAGAGCTGGACCATGAGAAGGCTGTCGGCAAGATCCGAGTAGAGCGATGCGCGAGGAATGCCTTCAGACACCTTTCCGTCACCACCAGAGCGGTGGCAGCGTGGGAGAACTTCGTCGACGTAGAAGTAGCAAAATTGGTTGTCGTTGCCACCAGTCGCAAAAGACTGTCCATCGGGGGCCCACGCGAGACCACACACTTGCTGATCGTGGATCGACATGTGAGCAACAAGCTTGATGTCGCCGAACCAGTGATCCTTTTCTATTTCAGACTTATCTGGCCATTCGACAACATAGTAGAGGATCTGGCCCGTCTCGAGACCAACGAGAAGGTCCTCCGTGCTCACAAGCCTGCCCTTCTTGTTGGGATTTCTTGACGGACGCATGGTGCAGATGGGACGCCAGGCCAACGACGTGATGGCTGCCGACTCCTCAACAATCAAGCGCGAGTTGTTGGCCTCCGAGATAGCCATGAGGCCAAATGTACGATTGGACCTGCCATATGCGAGGATGCCCCGGCCGCCTTCCACGGACGAGAAAGCCAAAGATGTCAGCCATACATTGGGGTCGTCACTGCCATTGATGTGTACGGCGCCTTCGGCCTCAGTCCAGGTGTAGAGCAGGTCACAAAGCCCAACCGCCATAGTGTTAGTAGTCGGCGAGTAGGCAAGCAGGGTGCAGTAAAAGTCGTCGCGATACTTGGGGGCGGACAAAATTCGGATCGGGCGCGCTTCTGTAGTCGACACTGGCTTGTCCTTTTTGGGTTCTATTCGGACACGTTAGCAAAGTGGTCACTGAAATACGGATGTAATTCGGATGATCCCGGATGGTACTCACTTTTCCCAAGACTTTCGTTGACCCAGCCTGCGCCACTCCATTTCGTCTTTTCTGTCTTCGGCAGCAGCTTCTGCTTCTTTGAGGGCGAGCTAGGGATGTTGTCGGACTGCAGATGGAAGACGCCCTTATCGACATTGCACTGCAGCAGTCTCGACGTCCGGTCAAAGTCCAAGGCGGCGGCGAGACGACTGGGATGCTTGTCCAGCATGCGGGCGTTGTATCGAGGCACATGTGCAAACGGCGACGTAAAGAACGGTATAAAGCTGGTGCCGCTTTGCGTCATGGCGCCATGACCATTGTTAACGGCGCCAATGACTGGAGGAATAGTGCTGATAGACCACACCGAGCCACGATTGACCCGCTGAAGAAACTCGGTTTCCGGGTCGTCGTCAAATGTGCCTGTTCCCAGAGTTGTCCTAGCTCTTGTCTGGGCGGGATGGCCGGACATGGCAAAGGCATATTGCCGTTCGTTTGCAAATGTCGGTGCCGGATTGGAGTGTCTCTCTTGGAAGGAAAAGGCATCCTCCGAGACCTTATTGCGGCGGGCAATCTTTTCGGAAGAGCTGAGCTCGTTTGTGGCCTTGGTCAGGCGGAACTTCTCACCAATTGGAAACGCAGCACATTCAGAGTCACGAGGATGCACAAAGCGGTCGGGAGCGCGGATGGAGCTTGGGAGAGTGCTGGGGGCTAGAGGCTGCAACAGAGACTCGGAACGCTGACGAGCCGTCGTTCTCGGGAGAGTCTTTGAATAGAACGTAGAAGGAAAACTTCCGCGAGACTTGTGCGGCTGACGAAGACTGCTTGCTCTGGCACTGTTGGCTCGGATACTTTGTGGCCGGGTGTTGTTGGCACTGGCCTTGAGGCTGCTGCTGGCCAAGTTGAGGAGTTTTTGATGCGGTGTGAGAAACGCCGAGCGAGGACACTCGGCTAGGTCATCCTTGAACAGCTTTTCAAACGCGTCTCCAGCGGTACTATCGAGAGTGTAGGAGCTGCCAAAATCGAAAGAGTCACTTGAAGTGGATGGCTTCTCAGGCGTTGTCAACAAAGAAGCATAGCCAGAATCAAGACCAGAAGACCCAGGTGTCGATGGCTCTGAAGGCCCAAGAATATCTGGCGTTCTGGTACGAATGGGAAGTGATGCCGCGGAGGTCGTAAATGTGCTGGGAATGTCCATGACTGCAATAGGAACGTGATGCTTCCATGTGTTCTTGTTGATCGGGCAGACGGTGGTATCTTGGAAGGGATTGTCGACAGCGAAGCGACAAATAGTGACAGATGTTTGAACGACCAAGAACTGACGACCCGGGAAAAGACGCAGGCAGGTTCCCTTCAAGAGAAGGCGAAAGGAAACCAAAGACAAAGAAAGAAAACAACTGAGATGGGTCTGAGGATATGGATGCAAAGCAAAAGATAATTCGACGAGGGCGACAGAAGAATGTGCCAGCAAGAAAAGAAGAAATGCAAAAGAAAAGAATAAACCAAACAATGTGAAGTACTGAATGAGTGCCTGCGTGGGTCAGAGAAAAAAAAGAGACCGCGGTGGAAAGTTGCCTCGATGCTGGCTGAGTGGTAAGATACTGAATAATATGAGTAATGCACGTACGCAGCCTTGCAGGATTTGATGAATGCAAGTTGTCGAGGTTGCCGGGGACTGACCGCGATAATATAATGCGCGGAAGACCAATTGATGCCCACAGGGGCGTCCAAGAGAAATGGCGGATGGAAGACAAAAGGATCTAGGAAAAAGAGGACAAGAGTATTGAATGGGGATGCAAAAAGGGAGGATGTGAGTGGGGGACAGCAGCGGCAAGGCAGCGGATTGTTGAATGGTCAACAATGGGTTGACATCGTAGTTTAGTAGGGAAGGTGCACCTCGTCAGGCTGCAATGTGCCTTCCGTGTTATATATAAAATTTGTAGGCAAGCTGATGTTAATGGGAAGGAACTCGGCCAAATATGACGGAAGGTGCCGCCGACCTGACAAGGCTACTGAGGTAGGTGCGGCATCACTGTGGGTGTTCAAGTGATACAGAACTGTTGACTACAATGAGACTACACGGAAACTAAAATGGAGCACTATGAAAAAGCAAGACTTTGAAAGTTTTTCGTTTTACAGAAACTGGCAAACGGTATGTTGCCATGCGGTTGTCAAAGGCGGTTGAGGAAGACAGTCTTCGATGTATCACACAAGAAACTTGTCAATGGTGGAAAACAATGAAACGTAGCCCATTCATGTTAGTCGAGTGGGCCCATCTTAACTAGCTTAAAAACAAAAGTATTGAAGAAGAAAAGTTTGACTCGTCATGAAAAGTGAGAAGAAGTTGAGAACGAGGTGAGGTTCGTGATGGACGTTGACTTCACTTACACGCAAAGGCTCACGTGCTGCTTACGTAGCTTTGTGTACCCACTGTAATCGTTTGAAGACCAATGACGCAACGCTAAGTCTGAAAGTCTCTCCGCGCTCCGGTCGCAGCTGCCTTTTTTGGTGGGGTCGATCGCAGGGCACCACACTGCAGGTAAGCAGGCGAGGCAGGCAAGCTTCAACGCGCCTTCCAGCAGGGGTAATCGGAACTCTGGGCACTTTCCCTTTCCATATCCTCGACGACAAGGACAACTATGGCGAGTGTATGTTTACCCCTGAGTTCCTTCTCATGATAATCGCCTGCGCAAAACTCTCTACACCACCAGATACTGACAAATGCAGCACGGCGTTCCCCGCGGGCCCCGTACACGAACGGACGAGCAAAAGCGACTCGACTCGGAAAAGATCCAAAAGTACCACGAGCTCGAAGAGCAGATTCGGGAGAGCGTAAGTGCATTGAGCATTGAGAAATTGGCAGGGAGCAGCGAGCGAAGCGAGGAAGAAAGCAACGAGCGAAGCGAGGAGGAAAGAAGGAGAAGAAAGACTGCTAATTGCCAATTTGTACAGCCCAACTACGACGAGGCCGTCTTCCAGAACACGACAAAGCTCCTCCGCCTCAACCCCGAATACTACACCGTATGGAACGTCCGCAGGCGCTGCCTAACTTCCTGCTTGTTATCCAGACGGTCGCCTGGATTGCCGTCCTCGGCTGCGCCTTTGAGTACATCTCAGACCGCAACCTCGACGTTGTCCTCCGGCGCATCCTCCGGTTCTTCGCCGGGCGCGAACCCGTCGAGCAGCCCATTAACGAAGACGGACTCGCAAACGCCCTCGCCTGAGGACAGCGGAGACAACAAGACAGAGAAGCAAGATAATGATCTGGAGGCAGACAGGAAGAAGGACGCCGAGGTGCTAGTGTCTGAACTGCACTTTACGATCCCGCTGCTGCTCGAGTTCCCCAAGTGCTACTGGATCTGGAGCTACCGGTTGTGGGTGCTCGAGCAGGCTGTAATGAGGCTGGACGTGGCCCGCGCGCGGCGCGTTTGGGAGGAAGAGCTGGCCTTGGACTCCAAGATGCTGACCAAGGACCGGCGCAACTTTCACGCGTGGGGTTACCGGCGGCAGGTGATTGAGCGCCTAGAAAGCAAGGAGCTGAGCCTGGACGGCGGCAAGACGACAACGAGCTTGGTCGAGCCCGAATTTGCATACACGACAAAGATGATCCACCAGGACCTGTCGAATTTCTCGGCATGGCACAACCGCAGCAAACTGATTCCAAGGCTGTTGGCTGAGCGCAATGCCGACGACCTGGCACGGAAAGCGTTTCTGGAAGAGGGTGAGTAGTCGCACTCCTGTCATGTATGGACAAGTTTTATTACTAACACAACCTGCAGAACTCGGCATTATCCGCGAGGCACTCAACGTTGGCCCTGAAGACCAATCTTTGTGGTTCTACCATCAGTTCCTTATGCTCGAGTTGACCGAATACATTGGCCGACCAAGTATCGTGCCTCACCTCTCCATCGAAGAGCGCATGACGTACGTTGCGCGCGAACTCGACGACATCCGCGACTTGCTTACGGACTACGACGACGTCAAGTGGATTTACGAGGCACTGTTTGAGTACACTCTGGCCGTGGCCAAGATGGAAGAGCGGCCGCTGGCCGAGAACGAGCGGACGGACGCTGAAGAGTGGCTGGCACAGCTGCGGAAGCTGGATCCCAAGCGCAACGGACGGTGGGATGATCTCGAGATGGAACACATCCGCGGGCGGCAGCCAAGCTACGTGCAGGAGTCGTTCTGAGCGTGGTGTGTATCAAGTTGGCCTATGGGTTATGTTACGAGTACAGTATGTGATTCACGATGGAGCATTATGAGAAAGAATCAGGGTTTTTTAGTTGCTACAGAAGAACAGAAATTCAAGCTCAAACACATTTCATGAGAAAACATTGCAAAGACAAACTCTCAAACACACCCCACCTGAAAACATCGCAAAGATAGAGCATTGAAGAGTAAAACATATAAACTCAACACCTCCCAACCGTTCCTCTTTCGTATCCGACCTTTCCCAGTCATGACATATGTAAAGATGTAAAGAAAAGCCAGTTCGAACATGCCCATAAACTAAGCAAAACAATACAAGAAGAAAATAAAAGCAAGAAAAACAACAAACCCCCTAGGATATCCAACTCAACATCTAACCCTCGCTCCTTTGACTTCTTCTCCCATTCGTTCTTTTCTTCCTTGACAGTTTTATATCCAGGCCCCAAAAGGCTCTTCTTTTCGATATCTTCCAACCATTCAAGGGTAGCCTCGGCCGCTTCAACTTCTTTCTTGGCCCAGCAGAGATCAGAGGAGAATAGTGGCGCTTGAGAGCCCCCTTTTACTTGATCTGGCTTTGGAATTGCTGCCACGGCTTTGGAGACAGCTTGAAAAGCGGCTTCAGCCACGTTAACTTGTCTCTCGGCTGCGATCAATTTAGCTCTGAGATTTATCTCGTAGCGAAGACGGAAAGTTTCCCAATTTGCCTCGTCCATGACCGACCGGCAGAACCGAGGCATAACCTGGTTCCTTTGGAGTTTCGGTCTCCATTGGAAAGGTAAGGCAATAGCAAGAGATCGCCGCCCTCTAACGCCTTTAAGGCGAAAAAATTGTCGCTGTTAAGCCATGTTTTAACCGCTATCTACGCGGCAAATAGGCAAACCGGTACGGTGCCATCGAAGGCCACCGAAATGCTTATAATGGTGCTATGTATAAGTTAGTTGCTTTTCTTTTTTCGACTGATTTTGAGGTTCCCTCGTCGATGATTAATAGTTGCTTGATAAATTACTTACGGTATAACTGAAGAGGATAGCATCGTGATGAAAGAAGAAAAGAGTTGACGGTAGTAGAGCTTGGCGAAAAGATCGAAGTCGTCGAAAAGAAAGGGTGACGATAGTACGGTTGGGTAATAAGATGAAAGAAAGGACTCTAGAAACAGATAGTGCAAAAACCTTCAAGTCATTGGAAATAAACAAAGGACTAATACAGGGAGGCTGATCTCGTTGCCTGGCCACGTTACCTGGCACTTGCCTGCACGTGCCCAGGGTATTATGTAATTAGGTGGTGGTCCTGATCAGTATACCTACAGAAATCGTATAATATATTTAAGACACTTCAAGGCGTTGCAAGTCGGAGACCAGTATTTAAGTTAACGGAAGTGTAGCTTAATAGGAAAATAAGGTATAAATCATACTATTATTTTAGGTTATAATAAAAGGCGCTGCCTAATAAGAGCAAAGGTCGTGTTTTGTTGTAACAGTAAAAATAGTTACTAACAAAGAAAGGAAAAGAAGGGACAGCTTGCCCTTAAAGAATCACAATGCTCTGTTAATGAAAATTACTCAATCTATTGTGCCTGGTCGGGAGGGCTCCCCAATGTTAAGCCATAGTTACCAACTTGAGCTCAAAAAGTAATAATTGTTCATTAAATCAATACAGTACAATACAACGCAAAGGAAAAGGCCAAGAGCCAAAGCCAGGCACTTCATCGCTACTGACCAGGTGCCGGGGGCGGCGCACCAGCACCGCCAGCGCCACCCTGTTGTTGGGCCAGAGCCTGGTACCAAAGGGCAACATAGGCAGCATAGCCGCCGTACGCAGCGTACGGGTCGGCGTTCGGGTCGTCGCTGGCGGGCTGACCAGGGGCGGCAGGAGCTCCACCGGGACCACCACCGTAACCACCACCACCGTAACCACCACCACCGCCGCCACGACCAGCACCGTCATTGCCGCCACGACCACCATAGCCGCCGCCGTTATCGTAGTCACGTGGTTGACGGTAGCCGCCGCCGTCGCCGCCGTCACGGCCGCGGCCGCGTCCACCACCAGGGCCGCCGTAGCCACCGCCGCTGTTCTTCTGGCGCACAGCCTCGACCTTTTCTTCAATGGAGATCTTGGCGCGCTCAATAGCCTCACGGGAACCGATCAGTCCTATCTCGCGCTCATTCTCGTTGGCGCCGGGGGTTTGCGAGACATTGATCTTGCAGCCGGTGGTGCTCTGCATCTCGCGGATAGTCTCGCCGCCCTTGCCAATGATCATGCCGACAGCCTCAGCAGGGACGAACATGGAGTCGTTGACACGGTCACCGCCGCCACCGCCACCATATCCACCACCACCGCCACCACCGGGGCCGCCACCGTAACCGCCACCACCGCCGTGACGGAAGGGGGGACCGCCAGGGCCACCGGGGCCACCACCACCAGGGCCGCCAGGACCGCCGTTGCGCGTGTCGCTGTCAACAATCTCCATGATGAGCTCCTTGGCGTGGGTCGTCTCGGCACGGCCGCCAATCAGGTTGACGGGCCGCAGACCGCTAACACTGTTGGACTCGTCGACAATGTTGATGTGGCATCCGCTGCGCTCCTGGAGATCACGAATGGTTTCACCGCCGCGGCCAATGATAAGACCGACAGTCCGGTCAGGGATCATAATCTGGATGACCTCCTCACCTTCGCCGGGGGTAATCTGCGGGGCACCGGGTCCACCACCACGAGGGCCGCCGCGAGGACCACCAGGACCGCCAAACCGGCCACCGCCAGGTCCACCACGGCCACCGGGCCCGTCTGACGAGCCGCTCTCCTCGATGATCTTCATAATTTGAGACCGGGCGTCGGCGCGGTTGGGCGGCTGGCCAGTAATCTTACACTGGCGCATGGCGTCGGCCGGGTTGTCGGGTGCCAGGAACTGCACGCGGCACTGTGTCTCGCCCTCAATGCGGCGCAGGTTCTCACCCTGGCGACCGATGATAAGACCGACCAGGCCAGCCTGGACCTCGATGATCTCGACGTTGCCGCCGCCGCCGCCGTCATCGCGTCTCGGCGAACGGTCACGCCGGCCACCGCCGTGGGCACCGCGAGGAGAAAACGAATCGTTGTGACGGTCGCCATGGTGTGTTGCCGGCGAGTAAGGGCGGCCGCGTCCACCACCACCATCACCGCCGTAGTCACGGTCGCGGTCGCGGCGCTCGTCACGGCGCTCGTCACGATAGGGGTTGTGGTTTTCGCGGTAGTCGTTGCCGCCTCTCCGGGCAGGTGGTGGCGAGCGGGAGCGAGAGCTGCGGTACCGGCGGCCGTCGGACGGGCCAGAGGGCGGCGGTGGTGCCGCAGCAGCAGGAGGTGCGTACGTGATGGGCCTATCATAGGAGGCGACGCCGTTTTGTGCGGCATGGGCCTTTGCACGTGCAATAGCTTCCTGGATGCTGACAGTGCCGGCGGCGGGAGCATTCAGGTTCAGACTGCCACTCGTAGTCGGCTGGGGATAGGCCGAGGCAGGCGGCGCATAAGGAGCCGTGCCCGGGGCAACACCGCCAGGCGGCGTATTTGAGCCGGCAGGTTTCTGGGCCGCTGGAAGAAGAGAAATCATGCATGGTCAGACAAACGAACAGTTTCATGGCTGCGGCAAAGACAAAAAGCAGGGAAGCAAGGAAGCAGGAAAGCAAAAAGCAAGACAGCAAAGATGAAAGGAAACAACAGTGAATAGGCACGGCAGTGGGTCCGATCCAGGAAAATATGACAGCATGACAGCATGACAGCATGACAGCATGACAGCATGACAGCATGACAACATGACAACATGACAACAAGACAATGGCAGCAAACAGTTCAACGACATGCAAGAAGAATGCAAACAGCGAGAGCTCGTCATATAGAAATCATCAAAGGACATGGACGTGGTCAAAGACATGTAGACATATAGACATGCAAGCAAGACCCCAAAGTCATTTCACGCCGGGAGCCGACAGTCGGATGTGGCTGGAACGAAGCAAGGAAAAGCAGTAACAAGCAAGAAAGGGCAACAGGATCAGGATACAGGATATGACAATGGCAAGTTTGTTGACATGCCATACAGCAATGATTTCATCTGGTTCTTTGGGACCGCCATGTCTTGCGGATGGTTTGCAAGTTCACTTACCTAGAGTCGCCAGAATGGACTCGAGATTGGTCATTTCAGCCATGATGTGTTTGTTTTTCGGTTGGGGGTTGTTTGCCCGTCGTTTCTTTTGCAGGTTTGCGGGTTTGTAGGTTTGCAGGTTTGCAGGCAATTTCAGCACTTCTATTGGTTCGCGTAGGCTGCAGGAAAAAAGTGCAGAATGCAGAACCAGGTTCACTCGCGATCCCAAAGAAGCAGCAAGCACACTCCAAGATACGGCACGAGACGTCGCGTGGTAGCCGACAGTCTTTTCAGCTTGTGTAGAAGAGAGGAAGAGAGTCAAGGTCGGAACAATAACAATAGCAATGACTTCGAGATGCTTTTTGTGTTTTGCAGTACTTTCGTATTATCACTTGGTGTGGTTGGATGATGCAGTCGAGTGGCGCGGTGGGTCTTGGAATATGCACGTCGCAAAGTGTTCTTTAGGTCTGTCGGCTGTGGTTTGCTTGTTTGTATGTCGTCGTTGATATCTCGCTGTTACAAAGAGCTTTATCCCGACAAATGCACGTTCAAGCAGGCAAAATAGCAGCAGAGAAACAGAGTCAGATATTGGTCTTTCAGCGAGAGCGCGGTCGATAGAGGCCACACGTCAATAGAGACTACTTGAAGCGGGGAGGGCAGTGCAAGGAGAGAAAGAGGGAGAGGACGTAAGAGTGAAGAAGGCTAATAAAGAAGAGTAAAAGAGAAAAAGGATGTTGTCGCGATGGGGGCGGAAGAAAAGACGTCAAAAACAACAACCAAACCAAGAGTCCGGCACAGAATGAGCGTACGCAACAGAATAAAAGGATGCAGGAGGGAAGAAAGAGGGGGAAAGATGTCGTGGGCGGCAGAAAGAGAAAAAGAAAATTCGTCAGAGTGGTGGTTGGCGCGTCGCAAAGGCTGGGGTCAAAAAGGGGAGATGGGCGGCGAAGAAATTAAAATCTCTGCCAACCTCATTTGCCGCCTCTGTCGCAGGACGTCCATAAGGAGAAGAAGGCTAACCGCATTAGTTTTTCCGTCTCCGGGATGACTTAGCAACCAAAGTCACGTGTCGGCGAATGTAGTGTCACGTGGAAGTATTGACTCCGAAGAAGGAAGCCGTTAGCAAGAGCTTCAAGACAGGAAGGTGCGAGTGGAAGGACAAGAATAGGCTGGATGTGGACCGAAACCGATTGAAAGGGAAGCCGAGTGCAGCAAGAAACCACCCAGCTACGACCAACAAATTGATCGGCCAAGCAACAACAATGAACTTCCCCGAGGACGTGATGCGCAGCGCTCACGAGCAGCCATCAAGGTTGCCAGGCACGCAGCTCACAGCAGATACAGATCACCTTCTTAACTGGTTCCAATCAGAGCACAAGGGCCAAATCAACAAAAATATCGAGATTCACGATACCTCCGATTCAGGCCTCTCATTTCGAGTGCGTGAGACGGCCGTCAACGGTATCTTAGTCGACGAACCCGTCGTCGTTTGCCCCATATCGGCTTCACTCTCTTACCTAAATGCTCTCGGTGGCGGGCAGCCTCTAGGGAGAGCCTCGTCAGACAGAGAACTCAGTGCTGCATTCTCGCCAGATTTTATGCAGCAAGTACCACCGCACGTCATCGGCCGCTTCTTCCTCATGCAGCAGTTTCTCAAAGGCAAAGACTCTGCCTGGGCGCCCTACATTACAACACTGCCACAGCCACAGAACTTTAACTCTTGGGCTTTGCCAGCCGTATGGCGCACAGATGGTACCGACATTGCCTTGGCACTCCTCAAAGGCACTAATGCTGATGTCGCCGCCGAGGAGATGCGGCAGCGCATCAACGACGAGTTCAAGGCCGCATGGGCCATTCTCCAAGACAAAAGCTACACCTTTGCACTCTACCAATGGGCGTATTGCATGTTCACAAGCCGCAGCTTTCGGCCGTCTTTGGTATTGACCAATAAGATCAAGGCCACATTGACACGAGATGCCAACGGTGCAGCACAAGATGGAACCAGCGTCGAGGCACGGCGTCTGGCCGCAGTGAACCACGCTCGTCTTCCCGAGGGCTGCCAAATCGACGACTTTTCTATTCTCTTCCCCGTCCTCGACATTGGCAACCACGATCCACGAGCAGTGATTCGGTGGCAGCCCGTTGTGGACGAATCCCGGCAGTCGCTAAACAGTGTGTCGATCTTGAGCCCGGCTCCCAGCGAAACAACTGAGCAGGCCATTGTATTCTATACGGGAACGCACTACGGCAAGGGGGAGCAAGTCTTTAACAACTACGGCTCCAAGACAAACAGCGAGCTCCTTGTGGGTTACGGCTTTGCACTGCCCCCAACGGACGACATGCACAACGACTACGTCCACCTCCGCAAACGGGAAGCATTGGCCCGTGGCGTATCAGATGGCGTGGCCGGACATGTTAATGTTCACCCAGACTTTTTGCTATCGCTACGGCCCATTGCTGAACCGTCATCGGTCGTCGGCCGTGCTCGTTTACCGCCGGGACAACAAGTCGAGTCAATGCCGGAAAGGCGCCGCACACCAGGCTTCTCTCTCGTTGAAGATGGCCTGTTGTGGGACGTTCTGTCTCACATGATCCGGCCAGAGCACCGCGAGGAGCTGCAGCGCTCCGCAGTGGCTGCCGCTCACGGGCAGCGGTACATGGAACTGCCTGCAGCCGAGCTGCGGGAGGCCATCATGGACCTTGTCTTTCAGTCCAAAGACGACAAAAACAGCGATCCATTAGTCACTCAGTACACCTACAACATTCGCATGGTTCTGTTGCAAAAGTTTGACACAGACTTGGAGAAAGTACAAGATGCAGACCCACCGTCGTATATTGAGGCTCTTCTTGAAGACGGCGAGTACACACCCAAGACACCACAGGAACGTCTGGCTATGCAGTACCGCGAACAATACCGGGCCGTATTGAGTAATGCTGTAGACATTCTCGGTGAAGAAGTGAGTAATAGCATGCCAGAGGAATGAGCACCAAATGAAGGGGTGAGGCCGCTGGGGATACAAACTACATTGATTTGCGGGGAAGAAACTGGTACATCTAATGAGCATAGACAGCATTGAGATCTAGACCTTTTTATACACAGGGCATTTAGGGTTGCATCTAAAATACTTGAAAGCAATTAATTCATGTTTTTCAGACAAAGCTATAAAATAATGGCTCTGTTTTACAGTGAGTACTCCACATCCATATACGGGAAATAGGCAAGAAAACAAGCATATCGGAGGTTGAATGGTGTGGGTGTGCCTTCGGTAGATAATCACGGCCAAGGACGGGAAACATTTTTGAAAGAGATATGTTTTAACTGCTCTAGATGTGGTGGTGTAGACTCTCGGCGCGCTCGGCTAAAAATGCAGCCAATATCACATCCCATTTACTATACAATGTCCAAGCTGTCTCTGTCAGTCCCCAAGGGCAGTTCCATAATCGAGACATCTTTCACGCTGAATTGTATTTGCCGTACATCATACACTAATGCTGGGGCCTGCCCATGATAGTTTTTCTTTTCTTTCGAGGATGGATTAAAGGCGAAGTTTGGTGGCCCATGTCCCGTTCGTGGCGTACCGGATCGGAGGCAAGACGGTGAATGGCGTTGCGACAGGCGGCGTGTTGATGCCGATGGACCTCCGTGATATGATTGTTCGGTCACTCAACGGGCTGCCGGGGTATGAAAACGTCTGCTTCTTGGCGATTGCCAACGGCGGCGAGATTACCGGCAACCAGCATATCATCGGTGCCACCTGGCAGCGAAACTATGGTGTGGCGTACGACCAGGGCCGAAGCATGATTCACTTTGCAAACAAGCGTCCGTACTGAGTGGTGATGACGTTGTATATAGATCGAGATGGCGTATTCGGGGTTTTTTATTTTGTTTATAGCGTTGTATCTACATTGCTGTTTCCAAAAATTTAGTACTGCTTCTTTGACAGCTTGTGTTTGGAATTGATTCCATCAATTTGACGGCATCGAAAATGGCAAGTCGACGGCACGTTCGGGAATCCGGATTTTGTGAGTGCAGGTCTTGTTCTTGCAGACGGAAAGGGCTGCTTTGACAGGGATGCTTTGCCGCACGATGAGGTCACCTGTCTGTTCTATCGGCGTCGAGGGGCTGGATGGATTTTGGGTGCTTCAAGGGCGATCTCGATTGCATGCCTTTTCGAGCCGTTCGAGCCGCTCGAGCCGTTGCAGAACCGTTCCCGAGAAACAATCCCAGGGCGAAAACAAGGGAACAGGAATTCAGATCGCGGGTTGTTGCAGGAACAAAAATGTAGAATGTTCAAGATTTGCCTTTTACGATTATCGTTTATGTCTCGTACCTGCGCGAGCTGGGCCAAAGTGTTCACGTTTTCAAGTTTTATTCGTTTGGCCCTGATCATCGTAGAAAAGACCCCGTATCTTATTTTGGGACAGGGCTTGGTGGGTTGGTGGGCTCGGCGGGCTTCGATGACGACACTGGGACCAGGCTGAGCAGATGTAAGCTTCGCAAGATTATGCTTGGAAGCGCGGGTCTCGTAAGCTGACAACTGGGGCAATCGAGGATAAGATGAAGGCAGTCTGGTAGTTTCGTATCTTTTTGTATACCGTCATGATGAACGAAAAGAGGCTCAGTTGACCAGTTGCTCGTTTTGTCGGATGTATTTAGTAGATCGTGCTTTTGAAGTTTATCTCGTATCGAATGTACATTGTTCACTTTTTGCGCAGAACCTCGACCACCACACCACTTCGTACCTTCTGACAGTCTGACAGCGCCGCAACGTTGTATTCCCAATCATATTGGAGCGAGCGACCAACCGCGGAATCAAATGGCGCTCGTTGTGGAAATGCACGAATGAGGTGCATGCTGTCTGTCAATCTTACTCGTACGCACGCTGAGGCACGCCACCATTCCGCAGCCCTATGGCGGCGGCGGCGTGGGTGGTGGGTAGAGTGAGCAGTAGTGGATATGGTGGACATGGTGGACATGGTGGTGGTCTGCGGGGAAGAAAATGGACTAACAGCTAGCAGGTTGACACGAGGCTCTTCGCTGTGAATCGTAGTCAGAAGAGACACGACAATTATCACCAAAATACTAAATAGGGGCACAACAGCCAGCAACAGTTACTATTCGTGGCAAGCTGTTCGCTCTTTCTTTATTCGTTCTCACCTCCGTTGTTGTTCTGGAGAAAATAGCCTCGTTGGGGAAAGGCCGACGCGGTTGGCGCCTTCCATTCCGATCGAAATCACAATCGCAACATCCCTTTGTGACCGCTTTTCTGTTGGCTGTTTCTATTTTCTATTTGGCGAGCTACGAGGCTACAAAAGGGAGGTGTTGCCTAACCTGCGAGTCTGCCTAGGGAATAAAACATCCTGCCCATCTACTTCGTACATAAATGGAAGGAGCACACGGCATAAGATGGAAGGTACGAGTGCCGCATCGGGTGTGTGAAGGAAGTCGCGTGCGGGATGCTGGGTTGCCCAACTAGGCAACTGGAAGGACCTGGCCTCGTCGCCCGCCATAAAATACAAGGTCCACGTCAGACGCGTGCGCCGTGATGACAGAAGGAAGGTGCGACAAAAGTGAGAAAATGCGGTACTCATGCCCGCCTCTTCACCCCGCATGTTTGGAGCGAAGCTGGCCTTGTTGCCTCGTGAAAAGGCGGAAGCGGAGGCGGAGGCAGAAGCGACGATAGTGGAGAGTTCTGAATCGGTCTGGGTCTTGGGTCTTGGGTCTTGGGCCAGCCCTGTTGGCGGCTAGAAAAGGCAACAGCGAGGGTAGGACTTGAAGCGACAGAACAACAGCAAGCAACAGGCGATCACTTACGACCGAGCCGTTAAATCCTTCCCTTTTCCCTCATTCTCCACGAGATTGCCGATCTTGCCCTGTTCCTTCTGTTTTCGATATTGTCAACTCTTCCCACGGAGTTCCGTTTTTGACTGTTTTTTCGGTGCTCGTTTTGCCCAGCCTCAATATCACCAATAGCTGTCAATAGTCTCAGCTGCCAATAGTTCTGTCGGACACTCAACTATTGGCATCTGGACAGGGCGATGCTATTAGGGTCCCATTGTCTCTAGGTCCTCGGGCTCCCCACGCCGACGCTATCAGAAGCAAAGTTCAGCGCTATCGTCTGCCAGCCGAAAAAGCCACGCGACGAGCCCGTTGCAAAGGACCTGTAGAAAAGACAGTGCAGGAAAAGGCCAGCCACCGTCGGTCCCTATTTTGTCTCTTTTGTCTCTTTTGTCTTTTTTTTTTTTGTCGATTTGCTTTGTCTTGATAGGACCATGTCTCACCTCATTGGCCTTTTTGCCTTTTTGTCTTTCGCCATGACCTTTTTGCCCTTTTGCCTTCGTTCGCTCTTGCCCTTTGTTATCTTTGCTGCTTCCACCAACGACGTATAATTACAAGCTCTCACTTTCAGCGGGCTAGTGCCTTTTCGGCCTGTCGTAGCGCTCGTACTGCACCGAATCGCAGGGCCGTATTGTCTTTTTAAGGAAAGGAAAAGAGACCAGCCGTTCTTTCAGCCCACGAGGCCCCGACGGCGCCAACGAGATTCATTGGGCCAGGCCCTGTTAGCCTATTATCGTCTTGCGAACTGGGCCTTGTTGGATTGGCTCGGACTGGTCTCTCACTTTGCCACCACGGAAAGCGACTGCGAAAGGGTAAGGCGCGTCCGAGAGCCAAGAGCCCTGAAAAGCGATGGTGAAAGGAAGGGACAAAAGAGAGAAGTAAAGACAGAAAAAATACAGAAAAAGGACGAGTGAGACACGCGAGAAGAGAAAGAACACGAGTTTCCCCGCGAGACGACCCCGAGACGGCGCCTCGTAGTTTCTATTTGCAGGCCTTTTGCCTCGTGTCCAGGCCTCCCGAAGGCGAAAATACAGGGACTGCGGCCACGGCGCCTTTGTCTGCAGCAGGAAAGAGCCCCGAAAAAGAACTCCTCGAAAACCCCGAGAAAGAGATACTTGCCGCTACCTGCAGTCGCCCCCAAACTCTCGGGTCATTGGCGTCATCGCTTTGTTCCATCGGCGCCCTTGAATCTTGCTTTTGGAGGCGGTACCATGTCTTACGAGCCTGCCATGCATTGTCTTTGGCACCATTTGGCATATTTTGTCCCGTTTGGGAAGATCTGTCGCCTTTATTATCTTTAATCTTTATTCGTCTTTTTCCACACAGCCCGGGTCGACCGAGCCACCGGCCCTATTTCGCCCTTTTTGACATACGGGAACGAGGCAATTCGTATTTCTCCTTCTTTTTCAGTCATAATACTTTGCCAACATCTGACGGTCCTACTGTTTATATATTGTTGCTCTGCCTCCTTTTTGGCCTCTGTTGTAGTCGCTTTTGCTCCTTCCCACTTTTTGCTCACTTTGCTCCTTCCATTGAGCTTTTGATATCGTTCTCCTCTTTCCCATTTTGGAAGTCACGGTCACCAAACACGAGACCTCAGTCATCGGAGAATTTGCACAGAGACTTGGAATACACATGACACTTGATACAACCCACAGGACAGATCACAGATTAGAAACTTAAAACAAACACAACCCCTCATCTACCCTCCTCAACCTTGACAATCAGGCTCGGTCAGGTTCACCAGCCTCCCACACAGCCAAACAGTCAAACACGCTCAAAACACTCACCGCCGCTCGCCGACGAACCAGCGTCTTTAGACTCACAGCACAAAAGCACAAAAGCACAAAGCACACAAACACCAGACCCGGTCACGCTCATACCGACCGCCCTATCGCGTCCACACGGCAGGCCCGTTTTTCGTTGTCTGTCGATCTAATCAAATCCACACCTTAACCTTTCGTCTACTCCTCTTCGTTACCTCCATCCGACTTGAGAGACAGTTTTGCCCTGTTTCTTCTTCTTGGTCTTGCCTCTTTCCGCCTTTTTTATCCCACTCACCATCTTGTGTCAACTCGCTCGGTCCGTACCAACTCGTCAACAGTGGTACAGTCAAAACAACCTCTGAAAACAACTTTTGAGAACGAAACCTCAAACTCGACCTGCATGTGATTCAAACGGGGCAAGCACGGCCTGCATCCCACCTTTGCTCTTTCCTTCCTCACTCACTGCCTGCGCAGCTGCCTATTGCAGCCGACCAACAACACTAACACGGCGACACCTCGCTCCAAAGCCTTGTACCCCGCGTCGCTCAACCTGGCCGAACACTGGGTCAACACTCCACTTAATACCATAATAACCCATAATAACACATCGCCCACCAGCTTTCCCTCCCACACCAAAACCACTAATCCCCACTCGTCCACCAATCGACGCGCACCAAATCGACACAAGAAAAACAGCACAAACAACAAGACGCACATCTGTCGCCTCCCGCCGTCAGCCTAGGGCCAAGCTTCAGCCAGCCACGCCCGGATTCCAACAACTTGTCTCTTTTCTTGGTGTTCATTCCTTTTCATATCTTCTTTCCTCCTCATTCCCATTTCCCGTCACCCATCGCCGTCAAACTTTGTTTATCGCCATTTGTCCATTTGTTTTCGGCACTCTTTTGCGTCCTTGTTTGTTTTCCTGCTTCTCGCCTCAGGGAACAATCTTCCATCGACAACGACAACACAAGCTTAACGCTTATCCTTACTCCGCACTCTACCACCTACTCCGCACCTCACAGCTCACGATCCGCAACACAACACAAACAACGCATCATGGTCCAGTCATCAGCATCATCACGCATCATGCATCATCATCACGATACCACGTCTTCTTCCTCTTCCTCTTCCTTTTCCTCTTCTTCTCATCACACCAGCCACGGTAGCCGCGGCTCGCACGCATCAAAACAAGACGCACACTCGCACCGGAGAGAAACGACCGGCCACGGCCACAGTCACTGTCACAGCCACAACCACACCAGCAGCGTCGAGATGGATAGATACGGCAACGCCAGCACAACCAGCAACAGCAGCGCCAGCAGCTTCGACAGCATGGGCAGCATGAACTCCTACTACGACAACTTTGATGATCATCAACAACAGGCCTGGATGTCCTTTACCATCATCGAGGACGACGACCTCATGTTTGGCGGCAAGCCGTTGTGCACCTGGTACGAAGAGGACCGCCGCTGCAGCATGGGCGAAGAGAGCGCGCCGTCGCCGTGCAGCTCCACCGACGACGAAGAGATGCATCGCGGTCGCCAGCGGGACCGTCCGCAGTACCGCTCCAGTAAGCACAAGAGTGAGAAGAAGCACTGAGCGAGCGCAAACGACGTGCGACTGCAAGTGACGCACGGTAGCGCGACACGCATCTCCTCATCTTCCCTCCGACGCGGCTCAAAAAAACCTGCACGTCTTTTTGTGTTGTCCTTTTTTTGTTTGCCGTGCAGATAGCAGTTGCAGCTGCAGCCACCTTTTACTCACAATACCATTTTGGACCAACCATTTTGGTCGCTTGCCCTCCACCACTCCGGGGAATCGACGGGCGTCAAAAAGAACCTGCAGGCGACACACGACACACAACACACAACAACACACACTCACTCCCAAACCAATTTGGCCTTGCGTGGCAGGGCCGAGTGCAGCAGGGCTACCAACGCTGTACAAATGGGATGCCCAAACAGCTTTTGCAGCGTCTTGACGTGACGGCCATCCTATTGGTCCAGCACAAGGCCACAAAGGCCACATGCATGGGCGCATGTGCCGATTTGAGCAGGAACTCTTTTTTTTCTTTTTTTTTCTTTTTTCTTTTTCTTTTGCTATTGTCATTTTGTTACTCGGCATCGCATGGCATGGATTGGAAAGACGCTTCTCCCCCTCCACGATTTTATTTCTCACGATGATACCACCACATTTTGGGCTTACCTTACGGCATACTGGGCAGGACCTGGGAACGGCCTGTCCTAGTTTACAGCATTAACACATAGATTACATAGGGCCCCTTGGACATCCCAAGGGGCAGGGATGCATTTCTGCGCTTTATTCATCTCATTTCTTTCTTTGAAGCATTTCTGGTCAAGAGCATATGACTTTAATTCCAACTCTCATAAATACAACATCTCCGGTCTTCCCTACTGGTAGGGAACCAGGCTACAAACATTCTGTTTTCGTCCAACGTGCTTTAAACATGCTTTCCGACTCTTAGTTTAAACATGGCTCCCAATATGACAACAATGATTTTATCCATTGTCGTTTCCATCCGTCGTTGCTTTCATCCGCTGTCGAAGTACGCATGTACGCCTCGCCATAGATACTGCTCCCTGCCAACGATCGTTGGGTAGTCGGTTCATCGGCTCATCACCGGCTGTTGAGTCCCTCCGCTTGGCGTCATTAGCTTCTTATCGGACGACCGATTTGCCTTTGCGCCAGGGAGATGTTGGACGAGACTGGGCGCATTTCTTATCCCTCCCCGCACTACACACTATGAAGATTGAAGATGGCATTCTCGTCTAAAGGGAGACAATCTAGACCCCGGGGAGCCCAGGCCCCGTGAGTACAGCCCTGTGAATACTACAGCCAGCAATACCAACAGTCGGGCACAGCCCAGCAGAAAAACTAGTAGTTATCGGCCAAGCACCAACGACAGGCAACGACATCCGCCCGTCACTGGACGCCAGCCAATCGCAATCTACACTGTCAAGATATCGAGTGCCTGGGACAGCGGCACTACACACTACTGAAATTTGATCATGAGCCCTCTCTTAACAGCCGCCCTCGCTTCTCATATTTTCGAATGCCGTGAATTGCCGCTATCGTTGAGCACACACAGGAGTTGTCAACGGCTATTCTCGTCACAAGATCTACGGGAAGACAAGAAACGGCAAGTCCGGAGAGTGTGAAGATGCTCGTTAGTTTAGACATGTCTCGCCTCCTGAGTATTGTTGGACAGATTCAGCAAAGCCACAAAGGTTGACAAGGGACAGAAGTTGCATGAAGTGACAAGAGGACCAGCCTTCAAGATAGCTTTGACATTTTCAAGGTTTTGATATGCAAGCGAGGCAAGCTCATATTAGATCAGATGGTTCCGAGCTTGGGATCAAAATGCCAATAACTGTCCATGTACTGTAGTCTTTCATCCCAAGGTTCTGAATCTCTGTTATTTAGAAGAAGAAAAACTTGGTCGAAATGCTGAATGAAAACAGAACCTTGGGATGAAATATCAAGCTCTGACTCGCAGACCAATAAATCGGGATAAACTCAAGCTTGCAGACTGCATCTCGATTTAAAGCTTACCAGAAACCGGGAAATCAAAAGAGTGAATACAAAACAATCTCGAAACAAGCGAGCAAAAGATAACAAAAAACAGCTATTAATATCTTCAATGAGGTTGAGGTATCTGCTGTGGGGTAGTAAGACTAGGGGTTTTCGGGTGTTGATGTGTTATTGACAGGGGACAACCCAAGCGCCCAAGCACGCATCGTGACGTCATCCCTTCTTGAGCCCAAGTCGGCCACAATCCAACAACGGGGAGCTGTCCTGACCAGGCACAAAAGATCAAGCAGCTATCACAAGCAAAACATTGTGTACACAAGAGCAAAGAAAACCGATAAGATCATTGCAAGCCTCCTTTACTCCGTGATACCCAGAGATTTTCTATACTTTTTGACTCGCTACAATCCAAGTTTACTTGAATTTTGATGTTGTGGCTTAAGTTGGCTCCGTTATCGGTGCACGATGAAAAAATGGAGGGCACGATATCGAGATGCGTCTTGTTATTTCTTCCCTTGTGGTCAACATTTATTTCATCTAATATCCATTTCATCTTATTTATTTCATCTAATATCTGTTTCATCTGACTAGCGGCGTGACGGTATCCCAACGCCAGCGCTGTAAGTGTATTGCCTTGATCCGATGGAGTAAATAAACAAAGCATTTTCATCCGAAAGGGAAGCTGCGCACTTGAACGATTGATATTCCCACTACCTTGATCTTTATCGCCGCACATTATCATACTCCAGTGCACGTGGAAATCCTCGTGGTTTACAAGCATGGTTTACAAACGACATAAATAGTTTAAATTATACGTTTTTTTCTGCCGAGCTGCTCTTTTGGTAACTTGGATACTGTGACTGGCGCCCCCGCCCCAACCTGAAACGTCTTCGGGTATCTTGAAGTTATTGTGCAATTTCTCCATTTAACATTCTTACTCAGGGTCTGGTCCCTTTCAGGTGTACTGCTATTTCTTTGTTGTATGTTGTATCGTGAGTGTCCCGACAGATGCCATAGCGTTAGCGGCTTTCCAGGACCCGGAAAAGTTGACAATGTCTGGGCTGGCCGATGGCTAGGGGGAGTCTTTGGCTGCAACGAAATGGCGACAAGGGATATCGAAGGGTCGCCATGGACTTTTCTTTTTTCTTAATTCTTTTTTTTTTTTTTTCAAAAAAAAAATCAGCGGCCATAATGAGCCTATTTTCTAATAATAGGAGGGAAGGGTACGTACTCCGTACGAATGCGAGGTACTGTGCGAGAGGGACGAAAGGAAACACAGGGTGTGCTGGATGTCAAATCAGGCTCTTCGTGGGCTAGGGGTAATACAGTATTTGAAATCATACACACAGCCATCACTTGTATGGCTTTATCGACAAATTGCTGGATTTGAGAGAGTCGCAGTGTGCTGAGTATTTGCTTTGCCCCGTCTTACTTTGCTTCATTTATCTTGTGCGAATTGACACACAGGTGGCACAACAGCCCAAATACATGTCAGTGACCAGAATTTTAACAACAACTTAGGCCAAGCATGCAAACGCCCAAATGCCGACACGGCCCGCCGGCATATGGAGACCACTGAGCGAAAACTAGAGCGATGATCGCCTGCAACCACCTCACTTTGGCCGCCTTCCGATCCTTTGATCGTCGTGCCGTCTAGTCTAGTCACATTGATGGCGTTTAAGCTTCCTTTTTGTCTGTTTCTCTTATTTCTCTATTTCTCTTGATATCGCAATCGCTTGTGAATATTCTCCCACTTGGTGGTCTAACGCAAGGATGGATGAGGGATGGATTGAGTAGCTCAAACCGAGGCACGGGACCCTCGATAGCTGCGAGCGTGACCACACAAAAGATAAGAAAACGCCACATACGTTCGTACTCGAGGGCGTGTTTTGACAGCGACTGTTTACCGTCTTTTCTATCTCCCGCCTTTCCCGTAGCCTTTTGAAAGGTGCCAGTGCGTGGTGTGATAACTACATACGACTACATACGAGTACGAATCGTGCAATGATTTTAAAAACATCGAGTAATCAATTTACGACGCGGCACTTTGTCTTGGGAAGAAGTTGTGGTACGATGCTCGTCGGGCGTTCTCATGCCCGCTTGAATCCGGCGATTACCGTGATTTTCACAATTTTCATGATATCCATACGACGCATATACAGCACTTTTTTCCTTACCCCTCACTTATACGCCGGCACAAATGCACGTCCCGGCCGACACATCCGGGACGTAAATAAATGCATCATGATGATCGAAGAGGAGGCTGTGCATCTTATCACTTTTGCATCTTCTTTCGTTACGGTCCTGAGACCACTTTTCTGCTGCCCGTGCCCTCCCTCTCTGTCACTCTCTCTGCCTTATCCCCTCTCTCGTCCCGCAACGCACGACTGCAGTAGCGGCATGCATGCTGTTTCACTGCCGATACGACCGTGCTATGCTTCGCTGTGCTTTGACTATTCCTTTCGCCATTTGAGTTTCTTTTGTGTGCTCTTGTCGTCTTTATTTCTTCCTTCTCTTGACTGTCTGAGTCTTCCCCTGACGGATTTCACTAGGCCGTAGATGCGTTGTCTAGTCTGAAGAGAATCGGCACCATTTTCTTTTCTTTTTTAAAGATCACTTTCAGAAAAGTAGAATAAAAACAATCCGTGAAAAATATTTTCTCCCCCCCACCGGTCCAAATTTTGATTGTGCATCGTGGTACCTCTTGAATTCTTATTCGTGCGCATTTCGGTCTTCTTTTGCACAGGCTCCTTGCCGGCCCAACCCCTGCGAGATCTCCTCCTGTTTTCGGCGCTTGAAGCTTCCTAAACGGCCATTGTGTGGCCGATCGTGTACCGATTTGGGTGCCGATCCTGCAGCTATCCCTCTCTGGCAACCCGCAAAATAAGAAAAAGAAAAAAAACCGGCGCCCGCTCCAGACGCTATTTCATCCTCTGACCTCACCGCCGAGGTGAAAAATAAGACGAACGTGAAGAAAAGAAAGAAGAGCAAAGATGGACGAAATACGGAGGCGGTTAAACAATAAAGTGAGGCGAAGTTAACAAGTCCACGAAGGAATCAATAAACATACAAAAGAAGCCTGGGCATTGAGACCAGCTGAAAATTTGATGACAAAAGGCGTCTGCCCTCCTGTGCTTTCTTTTTTTATTGTCCTCGACGCTCCCAGTCAGCAATTCGCTTGTTTCTTTACTCCAGCATCACAAATACAGAGCTTTAACGAATGGGAAACACGCACAACAGCGCCCAGAGCGCTCAAAAGGCTGGGCGTTTGCCTATTGACTCAGCCCTTTTGACCGTTGGACGGAGAACGGGAGGACAACACAGTAATGACCACTTTAGCAACGCCTCTAAAATCCAGAGGCGCCGATGTTCAATGTTAGCTCCTGAAAGCGGATGGTCCAACGGTGCATCATGGACCGAGCTACGGGTTTTACCTCGCTGGCAACGGCGGTCCCTTTCTTTTGTGTGTATCGGTGTACGTCGTACTAGCTCCAGTAGATGCACCTGACGCTCCTTTATCCCTGGATGGTCTGGTGGTCGATGGGCAGCTTGAAAAGAAATCACAAAAAAAGGATACACAGCATTGGAATACTATTAACCAGCCAAACATATTAACACGCCTCATTAAGAAAAGATAGTTTCAGCCCAATAACCCCCACCTCTTTGCAAAAGCAGCCGGCGCCGTTCTGCGGAGCCGGCATGGCCTAAAATCGTAACAACCACAGCTGATCTCCCTTGGCCCCCCGTCCGGGTTCACTTACATACAAGCAAAACAAAGCAGGCTTACGACGTACAGAAAAGCTGCATCCCCCTCCCTTGATGGTCTGCTTCACTCTGCTCTTCTCGACAAATGATTTGAAAAACCCGTCACTCCCCATCACTGCCGACCCTTTCAGTCTATTCTATTTTGTCTTCTCTCTTCTTCGTACGATTCTTCTCTATTATTATTCTCGCTTTATCATTTTATTATCATCCACCTCTTACCGCCTCTCGTATTGAGTGGTGTGTTTTCTTTCCCTTTATCACCCAGATCGCGATCGCTCAGTCAGAACACCGACGCATAGTCACCCACTTACACTCATACGCTGGGATTCTGTCCACACCGCATCCACCATACGAACCACACCGACAAACAAAAACGACTTTAAAAAGCGACCCAGAAAAGGCAATCAAACAATCAATCTCACGATAACAACACGAACATACGCCTATTACTGGGACCGTCTTGATGGATACATAGATACCGGCCATCACCGTACAACGTCTCCAATATTTCTTTTGAGTCGTATCACCACACAACATCCACAATGCGCATCGATTCTTTCTTCCGCCAGCGCTCTTTTTCGCGGAGCTCGGCTTCGTCACGGACCTCAAGCTCTGACTGCGAGGACAACGACGCCATCACGCCCATTGAGAGAGACGAAAGAGACGAGAGAGACGAGAGAGGCGAGAGAGAGGACTCGTACACCCAAGAGACGCCTCAACAGCAGCGCGTGGAGATGCGCGCCCAGCAGCAGCCTGCCTCCTCAAAACCCGCCGAGCTCGACAATGCCGTGCTGTGGCGCCGCATGCTCAACCTGCAGCGCCGGTACCACTGCTACAACTCGGCACGGATGAGTGCCGCCCTCGAGGACGAATACCTCGAGGCGGTTGTTCGTGAGTCGCCTCTGACGCTATTCAAATCAATTACTTCTCCTTGCTGACCATTTAGCCCCCCGTGCATGCCTCGACTTGTTAAACGACAGCATGGCCACAGGCTACCTTTGCGAAGAGGCGCGTGATGAAGTGGCCGCCCTGCTGGTCTTTGTCCCTGAACGGAGCCGCAGTCGGGGTGGTAGTTATGGTGATGTCAAGGCGGCAACACGACAGCAGATTGATTCACAGGCATGAGCCAAGGACGAACGGACAGATTCAGGCGCTCGGAAAAAGAATGACAATTGATACCAGGACAAGAACAAGGACAAGAACAAGGACAGGAACAAGGACAAGGACAAGGATGTTTCATTTCGTCAACCATTACTTCTATAGCTTTTACCATTTAATTACTTTATTAAACCTTTTAATCCATCTTTTATCATACAATATGTACATTCATCGCCGTGTTCTGGTTTGGGTAAAAAGAATGGTGTTACTCCCTCCACGGCGGCGTCCGTGGCAGGTAGGCTTTACTCTTGATTGCCTGCCGCAGGCCGTAGAACGCAGCAAATGGCCACCGCGTCTTCCACACCGAGGCCGCCTCGCCAGCCAGTGCCTTGCGGTCTGTATTCACCTTGATCTTGTCGTAGACGGAGGGCAGGGTGGTGGCATGGTACTTTGTGCGCAAAGCGTCGTAGGCCGGCTTGTCGTAAATCTTCCAGAAAAGCTTCTCGTCGTAGTAGGCGTGCGCATAGAACCACTTCATGCCGCCAAACTGATGGGCGAGGCGGTGCTCTAGGTCACGGTTGAGGGCAATGCAGCGTTCGGCGTCAGCGCCAGGGACACGGCCCCAGAGGCCGATGTTGAGCATGGGCTCTGATGATGCTGTCGACTTTGTCGACTTTGTCGACTTTTCCGTCACCAACTTTTCATGCGGATGGAACGTCGGCTGCTCCGGAGCCTGCAGCGGACAAAGCCACAGCGGCCAGATGCCAAAGTCCTTGGCCGTGTAGTCGACAAATGCCTCGGCTGTCCTGTATGGCAGCGCCAGATCCTGCACAACGTAGGTAGCCGATTGGCCGGATGCGTGGAGTGCCTTGTAGAGCATGCGCGTGTGCAAAAAGTCGTCCAAGAACCAGCGTGTCCACCTGTTGAAGGGGAAGGGAAAGTAGGAAAAGGCAGAGCGGCCGACCCAGAAGCCGCCGCGGTCGTATCGAAACAGGTACTCGGCGAGCGGAATGTACTCGACGGGTGGTTGTGTCTGCGAACCAGATGATTTGGTCTTGTCTTGGACGTGGAGATAAAACCACGGGTCGCGCGGGTGGCTAAAAGTCTGGACAGGCTCGCCCGCGGGCGGCTCCTCATCCGTCATCTCGCCCGTCACAACGACACCGTGCTCTTTTGAAAACAGGATGCCGTCGACATAGTCCGCCGTGTTTTTCTTCTTCTTTTGCTTTTCCTCTTCGTTATTCAGATCCGTCTTCTCCCTGATCAAACGGATCGTTTCGCCCACACTGCTGCACCGGTGGTACGTCGTCTTGACGTACTTGCGCGCCGGTACCAGCTGCAGCTCCATCAATGTCGTGATGCCCAGCGTGCCCAGCGCACCCGCTGCACCCCTAAAAAGATCCTGCCGCGGGTCTTGCGGGGACGGCGTCGTCTCCACCACTTGGCCGTTGGCCAGCACCATCTCCAGTCTGTTGATCGTCTTGTCAAAGAAGCCGTGCCGGAACGAGCTGCTCTCGCCGGCCGTGCCCGCGTAACCGCCGCCGGCCGTGATGCCCGGAAACTCCATCACCACGGGCGGCACCAGCCCGTGCGGCAGCGTCGCCGCCACGAGGCGGTCCATGGGGACATTCGGCTCGACCAGCGCCGTTCGTGTCTTCTTGTCAACACTCAGCACATGGCCCAGGGCGCTGATGTCGACCGACCGGGCATGGCCAGTCGCTGCTGTCCGCGGCCGTGTCGAGTTGGTCGAGCCGTGGAAGATGCGGTAGGGCTCGCGCCGCGCAAAGAACTCGCGCACCGTCGCGGCAATGGTCGCCACGGCCTTTTTGTGCGCGTCCATGGCGGGCACAGCGAGCGTGGATGGTTGTCGTCGGTGCCGTTTGATATGTCGTCCTTCGAGGTCGTCCCCTCTGTCGCGCTAAATTTTTTCAATGTCGGCAGAAATCTGGAGATGACGGGAGGACCCACTTTGCGGCTACGGGCCTACGGGCCTTGGACGGCTAACTGTTAGTGCCATAAAAGGGGTTTGGCCACTGCAACTGACTATGCAGAGTTGTGCTTTCATATCGATGTTGTACCACAGCCATTTCCAAGCCACTCAGTCGTTAAAACGACAGTGGAATGAACGCAAGTTCATGTTACGCTGTAAAATGTAAGTGTCCGATGAGGCTAGTAAGTATTCTTGGAATATTCTTGGAATATCATCTCGTGTGAGTAAGTAATAGTCACAGCCATAACGCCTTCACGTAGCCTCAAGTGTCTTGAATCCTTCTGATGCACTCTGTCTCTGTACTTTGTACAACGAAGCACACTGTGACATATGGAGGACATCGCTGCAGCGGAATCCCGGGTCTTTGCCAGGTGACAGCTGGGAGAGACATACATTTGTGTGAGCACTCGTAGAGGTGAAGGTTGAAAACGGTGCCATTTTTGGTAACGCCGATGGACTCGCCTCGCCTCGAATGAAAAGCATCAGGCATCGACTGGCCGTTGAGCTAATTGTTGACAAGGCTTCTTTCGTTCTTCCCTCCTTCTATTCTTGACTTCCGACAGAAAGATACTTTGCTCAAAAGTATCCCTCCTAAGGATCTTCAGTCTCCTTCTTTCTTCTCTTTTGGGGGGTGCAAATAGCAAGCCTCACTTCTGTCCTCACTTCTGTCCTCACTTTTGTCTTCACTTCCCACCAACAGGCTGCATGGAACGCAAGTAGTTGCTAAGCTAAGGTTTCGTCGACAGCAAAAAGTGGCCTGTTATTTTCTTCTCGGATGGATGGCTAGGCCGGTCCTAGTAGACTGTCCGTGATAATGCCCCCTACCACCTCAGATGTGTGTGCAAAATGTAGAATCAGAAACGTCCCGATATCGTTAGTTTGTGAGAAGATAGCCTCATCAAAGTACTCTGTATTTCCGATTCGTTATGGCAGGGGCATGGGCCTTTTGACTTTGTTTAGATAGTCGCAATGTGACTCCTCGATACACAAAAGATACACGTATGATCATCATGGAGACGCACAAGATCCCCCAAGAAATTCACGGCATGGTACCAACACGACAAGCAGACACGATTGTAACACGGCATCAAGTGCTGAGAAAGATGTAAAGATGAAGACAAAAGGGGGCAGTGTCAGTGTGATAAGGCATGAGGGGTGATCTGCCGGCGTTGGCTGTGAGTCGTACCCTGCCAAATCATACTGTTTATGTGTACTGAATCCCTTGAGGGCATATCATGGCAAGGCTTTCCCACACCTTTGTCGAGGAGGCAGCAGCCCAGCGACTCAACAATGGCTTTCCTTTAGTCTACGGAGTAGGTTCGGTTGGCCTCCGTCGAGAGTTTTCTTTTTTCCCACTTGGTGTCATATTCTACAAAGCCACTGTGACATTGGCCAGTCTCGATTTCAAAAGGTCTCGGTCTCGGTCCGGGCGGGAATACGGAGACGACGCTGAAGAAGAAGGAAAAAGGATGGAAAAGGAAAAGAACAAGAATAATGCGAAAGTAGAAAAACAAAAGCAGAGAAAACTGACAGAAAGCAGAAACGAACAGAAACGGCCAAGCCGCGATCGGGAAACGCCAACACGATCAGTGGAAATATGAGAACTGATACTCTTAAATCCTGGAGGAGGGTAGGGGCAAGGTAAAGCGCGTGGCAGAAAACAGACGGAGGCCACCTCATCTCCCCAAAGAGGGGGTATGTTTTTGGGTCCTATCTCTTTCATACAACCGGCGGCTCCTTGTCTCCCTGTCGATGAAGAGCAGAGCATATCTTTCTCTCGTCCTCACGGTCCTCTCGCCAGGTCTCTCCACCTTTTTGCACTTCGTACCGATGCCGTATGCATGCAGTATGCGTGTGGGTTTTGAGAGGGAAAAAAAAAGGAAACAGCCAAAGGAAGACGAAGGAAGAGGCGATGTCAGTGTTTCTTCCCTTGCTCCCTGTTCCCTGTTCCTCTCTCGCCCTGTGTTTTTTGGCTAGCGTAACGCAGACCATCCGTGCGTGCCTTTTTACATTTCGACATCTCAGCCTGACAAGCCAGTAGCGCTTGAGAGCTGGTGAACTACTAAGAAACTCATGAACTCGAGCCCCTGTCTTTTCGGCCGCCCTCCACCCACCCAGTCACGCTTTAGCATCCTTCTTTCCTCTTTCAGCGACCTGCAGCCTTCTCAGGACTGTGCACCTATGCTCGCCATCATCCTCACCGTTACAACCAGACGCAAACTATTCAAAGTACTCCGTCAAGCCCTGACGACCCCATCGGCAAGAATCCTCTCGAGCGTCTCAAACACCGAAATGGGGCAAAAGCGAAATCAAAATCAAAAGCAAAAGGGGGGGCCTGGCTAGTGCCCTATCGCCAAAATCAAACCCGAGAGCCGTTGAAGAATCAAGAACAACGTGGCAGGCCCTACGGAGTATTGAGAGCTTTTAGTGCGTAATTACGTCGTATTAAATAGTAAATAGTATGTCCTGGATATGCCCGGAAAGGGGGTGGCATTCGCTGTGGGCTTTCATCGAACCGATGTACCCCGTCTGGGTCCCGTTTTGTGGAGGACAGCAAGCCAAGACCAAACACCTCTTTTCCTTCTCAATCTCTGCGTCTCTCATCATCATCTTCATCCTGAATTGTCCAGCCACCCATCGCCCATTCATTCCCCGTTTCAGCCTGATGAGCTGCTGCCCGGATTCGGCAATTTGTACCGTCGAATAATAAACAGTCTGCACTGCGCAACTGCACTTCTACAATGGACTGCAATCTGCACATCGGTCCTGCACGAACATGCACTGCACGAGCCAATCAGAACATTACGGTTGGACGTCATCCTTTCCCTCGCCGTGCTCTTTATCTCCACATTTTGGGGCGCCAGAAGAGCGAGAAGAAAATGGTCACCGCCTGCCGTCTCGCCGCCTCGCCGTCATGATTTCTTTCTTTTATCTTCTTCGCGCCGTATTTCCTCCCCATGTAATCATGTCGCATGATGAGCGGTTGATGAGCAGTCCGAGTGCGAGAGAATGAAGACAGAACGACGTCGATGCAACGTCAAAGAGATACATGCTTTGACCCTGACCGTGGCGAAACCCGTTCTAATCCGTTATTCCTTCCACGATGGAACTTTTCTCTTCTTTCTTCTCGCCCTTTTCCTCTTTTCCTCTTTTCTTTTCCGACCATGCCTCGTTTGTCGACTTGCAGTAGCGTCCCTGCCATCCATCCCCTTGCAGAAAAAAAACCGTTGAGAACCAAGTCGGAAGTTTTTCTTTTTTTCTGAATCTTTGCTTCTTCTGGCTGTTCTTCTTTCTTCTTTCTCTTTCTATTTCTGCAGCGGAGAATAAAGGGGCGCTGCTTGGCAGGACTGCGCCCACTTTACTACAGCTCGCTTTGGTATCAAAGTCACCGCTCAAAGGAAAACAGAAAAGGGCCCTGCGTCCGGTGTAGCAAATTGCGCGGCAGATTTTTGAACCAGACAGCGGCCCATTCATTGACTCGTCTCAATGTGGTTGACTCGATGAGACAAGAGGAAAACAAAAAGTCAGAAAACAAAAGCAAGCAAGCAGTGAAAACCGTTGAATCATTGCGCAATACCCGCAGGGAACGTACGACGTACAGGGGACGGTAAACAGGGGGAGTTGGTCTGCTGCCGCTGCCCCCCTGGACTTTGCAACATGTTGCAGCCCGTCGCCGCGAGTGACTTGCCCTGTGCGCCTGGTGGCAATGCCAATCTCTGCCCTGGCGGAAGAGGGCCCTTTCAGAGCAAGTAAACCTTTGCTCCTTCGGAAGGCGATAGCCGCTGTTGCTTTTCCTTTTTTTTTTTTTTTTTTTTTTTTTTTTCTCGTTGAAACGTTTGAGGCTCTTCACAGCGCACAACGATGCCCTATTCAGACTGTGATGGGCATTGAACGTCACCGCTTCTGTAAATATGGAGCATCAATGAGGTCCTGTGACCCTGTTAGAATGACATGAGCCATGTTGGAGATGCTCATACCCACCGCGGTGTCTCCGTGTTTTTTTTTTCGTATATGTACTCCGTATTACCGTCTTCTTTTTTCACTAAATGGTCCTGCATTGCCTCCTTGACAAAGAGAAACAGGGCGCAGAAACAATGTGCGCCGCGTCACATGCGTATGAAAGGTGCACCGTAATACCACGCAAAGTGCGTCGTACTCCGTGAGAGCGTTTTGTTTGTATGCTGATCAGTGGAACCTTGCTTTTCCGTCGTCTTTCATGTTCGTCGGCGAGTTCCTATCATATCAGCAACAAACCGGCTCGCCTTGTCATATGGACCCTCTCTTCGAAGCTCGCTTAGAAAGTTTCCCGCACGGCCAGAGAGCGTCCACAAAAAGAGAGAGAAGAAGAAAGAGAAGATGGAGCAGAGAAGAGAGGGTGGACAACTTACAAGCCCCTGTCAGGGTTGCGGTGTGTGCCACTCAATTTCTTCAATGGTAAGTGTGGGCCTGGGGTGTGTCTTGCGTGCTGTTGGCAGCTGCCATTTTCCACTCCCTTCTCAAAGTGTTACTCCTGCTGTTTCTCGCTCTCCCCTTGCATGAGGTGTCTGGACCCTGGCTGCAGGAGGCTGCGGAGGGTGCCGAATACGGAGCCTTTTTGCAGGTCAAGCACAGGAGCGTTCGATCACCTGACGAGACGCCACCTGTGGGCGCTGTGGGTTCAGACCTTGACAGCCAGGAAAAATAAAATAAAGACCAGGGTGAGTCTTCTTGCCTTCTTGCTCCTTGCCTCCTTGGCTCCCTGCGAACGCTTGAACGCCAGGCCCGCCCGCAGGACCTCACCGAGGTTACCTTGACCTTGACGGGGACCTTCTGCCCATCCTAGAAAAAGGACCAGCAACGCAACCACCGTAGCACCCCACATACCCGACACGCAGACGCAAAACACAATCGATACTTTTTTCATCATGCCCTGGAGTGCCCTGCAAGTTGTTCAGAAGAGGCGTATTACCGTCTGCCGAGTGGCAGCTTCTGTGCGAAAAGGTGAGAGGCGTGGTGGACTTTGGTGGGGGAACACCGGCCGCGGGCGCCTATTTTCTGCAGGTCCAACCTTTTTGGTTTGGCTTTACGAGCTGTGTCTCTCTTTGCCCCTGTCCATCATGTCCATCGTGTCCATCGTGTCCATCGTGTCCATCGTGTCCATCTCACTGTAAGTTGGTTCTGTTGGTTTGTTGTCGTGTGTTGTAACGAGTATCACAATGGGGAAATAGAAAGCGACATGTGCTAGCCTGAACCGTTCATCGAGCGCTTGCTTTGCTTGCCGAGACTCGGGTGAGTTTTGCACTGACTGCAATGCAGTGTCCAACATCATGAGCACTTCGGGCTCCATCATACTCGCCGTCCATGGGATGAAGAGCTGATGTTGCTCATGAGGAGAAGATGTGTGTTTGGGGGCCGTAAATTGGGTGTTGGGCTGGAAAGCAAAGAAAAGATCCGGTTGTCTCGAACACCTCTTCCGTCTCTCGTCGGCTGCCTGTCCCTTGACACTGTTTTTGTAGTCATGTCCGTGCATGGTCGTGCCGACGTTTTGCCGTCCGCCCTACTTTCTGTCTTTCTGTCCATGTTTTCCCTCCTCTTACAAGAGTTTTTCCACTTTGTGCCGCGCTCTCGCCCCCCACCCGTCCCCGTCTTCTATGTTTGTTTCGTTCTAGACGTCTCTTTGGCTATGAGCGGCAGGGGCGGGCGAGCACATCGAGGGACAACATCGATGAAGATGCTGAAGCAAAGAGCGCATATTGCCGGTTCGACGTTTTCGACTGCTAAACGCGTCTGCTTCCTGCAGGCAGCCGCTGCCGCTCGACGTTCGGTGGAAGAAATAAAGAAAGAAGAATAAACGGTCGCAGCACAGGACATAAGATAGGTTCGTCGTGTGGAGAACATGGAGAAAATGGTCTGCTGGACTTCCCGCGTGAAAGTAGTCTGTCTGTTTGTCTGTTTCTTTTGCGTTTTTGCCCATATTCCGTGTTCGGTGTAAGGTGCCGCGTGTGTTTGTGTACATTGTAGGCATGAGAGGTAAACAAAAAAGCAGAGAATAGATGTAATAGCATGGGGCCAAAGCAACGAGGCCAAGCGGGGGAAGAATATGTTGTGGAACACGGGGCTGTTGGCCAAAGATGCTCGGCGGTACCCCATCCCTTTTTCCTTTTCACACTCTTCCCCCCCCTTCCCCCCCTCCTTCCTCGCCTTCGTGACACTTGTCTGCCTTGAAAGAGATAGCATAGAGAAGAAGGTGCGATGGGTATGTTGGGCGGAAAGAGGGCCTGGCCAAGCGAAGTGAGGCTGTTGGTAAGCTCGTGGGGAGGCGATTAATGTGTGCAAGGAGGGAAGGTGCATTGGATGGGGGCCCAACAGAATGTCGGAGGAGGCGGGACGAGACCAGACGAAGTAGGATGCGAAAGAGAGACGGACAGGAGGAAAAAGGAGGAAGAGGGAAGGAGCGAGTGCGGGTCAAAGCCGCACCTGGCAAGGAGCACCGAGTGGTGTTGCTAATATCTGCTCGTCGCTTTCGCCTTTCACCATTCGTCTGTCGTTTGCACCTTCTTCTTTCCTATCGTACCGACCGCCCCTGGTCGCCCGTTTGTTGTTCGCCCCTGCCGTGCACGACATGGTCTGCTGTGGTACACACAGAGAACACACAGAGTTGGGCAGTGTGCTTTCTGTGCCGTCCTTTCCTCATCCGTCTCTGTCCCGAGGGAAGGTGCGAGGCGCATGTCAGCGGTGAAGAAGAAAGCACGCTCGTATGCATTGAAGGAAAAAAGAAAGCAAATCTGATATCAGAGCCTCTTTGACCGTTACGGTGTTGAAAAAAGAAAACACTGTCATATTTCGTGGCCCCCGCGTGACGTTGAACGTCAGCCCGTTGCAAAGCTTTAAAAATGACGAGTCAGGAAAGTCAGGAAGCAAACGTGTAAACAGTAAACGAGGCCAACAGAAAGTTTCACGAAGGCAAGGCATCGTCGGTGAAGAAGAGTCAGCAACAAAGAAAGAAACGATTTGTAGAGTGAAGCGCAAGGTGTAACTCCGTCCGTGTATGAATTTCCTGAGAAAAGTAGCCTATATACCCTTATAACGTTGGCGAAGCGATAAAGACAGTGGTGGTTGGTACAACAAAAATAAGACGTGTGGATAAACGAGGGTGGTGTGCCCAAGAGACCCGAGGAAAGCCAAAAAAAAAAAAAAAAAAAAAGCCGCCCCAATACAACCTAGAAACAGATCCACCCTAGATTGAATACCGCACAAAAGCTGAAAGTGACAAATGACAAAAATGACAAGAAAAATGACAAGAAAAACGAAAATCTGCCCCGAATGAGTCCCTGCCAAAAGTAAAAAAATCCTCCAAAAAAAGTGCTAACCTGATATTGCTCCAATTTCCACGCTTTCATGTGAAGCGCCAGAATAAAAACGTCGCCGCAAGGAATGGTCCACTGTCCATATGATGCTCCGTGTATGTATGTAACTCTTTTTGTTGTGATGGTAGGAAAAAGGGAGACGCAGGTAAAGAAGACAAACGCAAATATAGTAAATCAAAATCGAAGATCACCTTATGTTTTGGTCCCCATGGTGTGGTGGCCACTCTAACGTGTGGTGTTTTTTTGGTGTTTTGGTGTGCTGTTGCGTGTTTTAGTTGGTGTGGTTGTGCCGTCCGGGATTGTAGATTCTTTCCTTGGTTGGCGTTTAAAATGTCTCGACCTCTCTGTTTTCGACGTGTTGTTAGTCGCTGCTTTTCCCCCTTTTGGCGTGCCATCCCTAGGGAAAGAGAGGGTAGTACTGAAAAGAGGGTAGTACTGAAGAGAGGAGAGAATGAATGCGTGAAGAAGCAGGACGGTCCCAATATCTGGTCGGTTGTGCTCCACCGATGTCGTATTGCGAGCCGCGTCCCGGATTGTGCATCTTCCCTCTCTTTTTCTTGGCCCTCTTTGTTTGGTGAGGAAGAAATGGTATGGAGAGAAGAGCGCAGATAACACGACGAAGGGTAGAGGATAGAGGAGTCCAGATGCGTTTGTGTGAAGGTGGGTGCACACTCGGGTAAAGAAGGGGAGGGGTAGTTTGTGGCACCGTTGCAATCACACACATCCGCCGAGGCACATCTGCAGGTGACGAGGTGAAAGAGACGAAAAGGGACGGACGAAGAGTGAGAGAGTGAGAGAATGAGAAAGAGAGAAAGAGAGAGAGAAAGAGAGAGAGAAAGAGAGAGAGAGAGAGAGAGAGAGAGAGAGAGAGAGAGAGAACACAAAAAAAAAAAAAAGAGCGGAAGTGAGGACTCAAATTATTGCCGCAGAGTCACTGATGCTCGATTCGAATGCCGGCGGATTTTGCCCGACAGGACGGTATTTGAACCAACTGTTGCTGCCGTGCCGGAAGACGACTTTGAAGAGTGGTGAGATGACGAGGACGAAGAGTGCGAAGATGACGAGGAAGAGGAATGCGAGGAGGTTGCGCCCATGCCGGAGCCGGAGCGTGACGATAGTGACGATAGCGAGAGCGGTGCCATACTGCCCGGCCCTGGTGTTAGTGAGCGGCGTGTGCAGGATCCCGGGCGGTCGGCACCCAGCCAGGGCACAAGATGCAGGTCGCGGCAGCAGTCGTCGAGGCTGTTGATGCCGGTGATGCCAGTAATGCTGACGGGGGCGTTGCTACGGATCAGATGCTGCCATGCAGGCACTTCTTGTGGCCGGCATTGTCCTGACTTGTTAGGAGGCTGTGAATGTCGAGAATGTCGAGAATGTTAAAAGACAATGTCAGGAGAATACCTACCACAAATTTCGTCTGCTCTGTACTCAAAGTGGGCAATATCTGGTTGACAACGGCGGTGGGTGCGCTTGTAGAGATTGCACCAGCGGGCGGCGATAAATTTAAAGTGGCCGCAGCTGTATTCCCGCTGGGTGTATTCACACATGATGACGGATGTGAAGTGGTGAAGTGGTGAAGTTGGTGAAGCGATGTGAGAGAAAGAAAAGACGTGTAAGTTCTAGAGTGTCGTCGGTGAGGGCGAGTGAGATGGGATGGCGGATGACGGCGAGACGGTGTATGAAGGCCGACGTGTAAGACGATATGTGACAGCAGGTGAAGAGACGTGTGGGCGTGAGCGAGGGTTGGGTATCAAGTTGCCGGCCGTATTGTGAGAGCGAGAGTGCGTGGATTGCTGCATGTATGGTGTATGTTGTATGTAGGTATGCTGCGTGTGCTTTATTCTTTATGCTTCTTTTCTAATAGTTTGTTGACGAAATGCAAGATGACGAAAGTGCAGAAACGCAGAAAGAGGGTTGGGGGATGTGGGCAGGAAAGGTCTCTTATACCGAGAGAGGTAAGGCAGACGGCGTATGAAGGAAGAAGAAAAGAAAAGAGAGAAGAAACAGAAAAAGGAACAAAGTCCACACACCCCAAGATACAAGATAGGCAAAGGCAGGTAAAGGACGACAAGGGACAGGGGTGCAGATGAACTTAAAACGGGCGGACCAGATATTCAAAGAGAAGCGTAAAAGGGAAACGATAAAATAAAGGAGGAATAAAAAGAACAAAAGGCAAGGAAAAGAAGGACGAGGAGGAAAACCACAAACAAGGGCAAGGGGGGGTGGAGGGAAGGACCAGGCGGACGGGAGGAGGCTAACAAGGGACTCTTTTTCTCTCTCTCCACTATCGGTACGGAGTACGGAGTCACTTTGTACTTCTTTTGGGCCTGAACCTGAACGACTGGGGCAGCAAGTGACAGGGGAGTTGGAGGGGAACGGAAAGAGGGGCGTCAGGGCGTGTGTATGCTGGGGGTGTGCTAACGTTCTCTTTTTCCAGATACCTTATTTTAGCTCTTGTCGTACTGGTCGTATTTTTGCCCTTTTGTTGGTCTCCTTCCTCATTGTCTCTGTGTTGTTTTCTACTCTTTTCCCTTTTTGCCTGTATCTTAGTTGATCTTCAGGTCCAATGGTAGTGGACACACAGACGTGCTGCGGCTTGTGATTCAGAAATACCCCCAGATACTCTGAGAGTCTGTACACATCGCTGCCTGTTTTTCCGGCCCGAGGCCATTCGGCGAGGGAGGGCGAGCCAGCAGACAGACGCGTTTGGTCAAGAGAGGACAAGAGACAGCTCGGACAGGATGACGGAGAATCTGGTTTTCAGTTTGGAAACGCGACCAGAGAATCTGCAAAGGCAGACCCAAAGAATGGGTGGAAACGACAGAAACGGAGAAACGCAGTGGGAGAAATGGAGGACCCAGAAAAAAACGAAGAAAAGGAAGAAGCAAAAACGCCTACAGAGAGCTGCCGGACCCAAGAGACAGAAGAAAGGAGGGAGGGAGTCCCGGGCACGGGGGTATCAGTGGATATCAGCGTTCCTGGGAGACCTCTTGGTGGTGAGGAAGCCGAAACGGAGGCGACAATATCAAAAGGAAGGGAAGAATAGCCACCGATCGGTTTACCGGGAGTCATACACAGTCCACGAGTCTGTGTCTAGTTTTATTTTGGTACTTTTGCTTCCCCCTTGTCAAGGAGCAAAGGAGGAAAACAAGATGAGGACCATGAGCCAAAGAATTTAACGAAAAAGAAGAGGGGGAGGGAAGGGAAATTGAAAAGAAGAAAGCTAGCCGAGACGCCACAAGAAAATGTGCGAGATAGGCGGGAACGAAGGGGGGATGACGGACACGAACATGAATCAGAGATTGGCAGGGAATGAAAAGCACGAAAAGAAGAGAATGAACGAGAAACGAGACCGAGACCAAGCCAGTCTTGGCCAAGGCGAAGCCGAAGCCGCGGAGAGATAAAGAGCGATGAGTAAGAGAACAGAAGAAAAATAAGAAAAAATAAGAAAACAAATGGCGGGCGAAATTCAAACGAGAAAAGCCGTTGAGAATGACGGCGAACAAGGTACTTTTGGACAAGACTAGCATGGCATAAAACGAAGCTAGAATGCGAAGAGGTGGTGAACAAGTTGAAATCAAAAGAACGGTGAAGGTTGATGGAGGGTGTGCTAAATGAACGCATCGGCCTCGACGCAAAAGCATCGTGTCTACTCCGTAGTAAGTCGATAGGTACGGAGTACATACGAGTAGATACATTAGCCGTCCCCACGCTGCCCACGTGTACTGGAACGCGGGAATGGTGGGAAACGAGGCAGAACAAGGGAGGCAAGGCCGACAAAAAACAAGAGAAGGAAGGGAACAAGCCAGGCGCACGAGAGAGGGGACGCTAACAAAAAAAAAACCCAAAAAAAACCAGGGGACTAAAAGTCCGTCGCGGGCGCCAGGCACAAGGCGAAAGAAACGGTGAGAGCGTTGTGTTATGAAAGAGCCGACGTTGAAAGAGGGCGGCCCGTTTCTCGGGCCCGACCGCCACCTACCGTTTCGTAAACCTGCACCTAAGCCACAGCCTCACAGAAAATACGACGTACAAAAATACAAAATACTTGGAACATTTCCTCCTCGGCTTCTTGTATTCTACTCTTCCACACCGGCCCCTTTTCCGTCGAGGACAACCACGGCGCGATCGGCTGTTCCTGCTATTGTTTATTCTGAGTCTCATAATTCTTTTCGTCTTTTCTTCTTCATCACAGGCGGTGTAGCACAACATAATAGCCAGCAGATCCTTCGTCGCAATGGCGTCAACCAAAAGCGAGAAACAGCGTGAAAGAGTTGCAATCTACGTACATCGTAGGCTGGCCGTGCCGAAGCACAACATCTGTCCTCTTTTTTCTTCTTTTTTCTTTTTTCTTCTTTTTTTCTTCTTCTTTTTTCTTCTTTTTTCCCCCTCTCTCTCGCTTTCTGCACACACTCCTCCTTCATCGTGTCTTTCATATTCTTCCATGTCCCATGGCGGCCCAAATGGCAAACGAAAATAACCAGGAGATTGCTGTACTTTCTGAGGATAAACGATGCGCCTCTACATAACTTTGTAGTATTCTGGGTACGACGTACTTCGTACTCGTAGTACTTTTCCATCCACACCAAAGAAGCACGGCGCATCCCGAGCATTTCTCGGCTATCGATGCCTGACCGGCCCCCCTTTTTAGAGGAAAAATAATCGGGAACCACAATCCAACCTGAAAATGGAGCCCGACGGGGGCCACTTGCATGTCATTTAACGGAAATGTGCTGCACCCCAGAGCACTGGCCAGTCAAAGTAGCCATCGAGATGCGAGACGAGGAGGTCACGGGCATGGGCGGGCAAGGCGAACAAAGCGAACAAGGCCGAGAAAAAAAGAGAAAAGAACTAAAAACTAATATGGCAAAAATCAGGAACAATCTCCCTAAAATACACTCGTCCCAGGTCTCGTGAAGAACGTGAAAAGTCTGAAAAGTCTAAAAAGTGCGAGAGCGAAGAAACAAAACCAGGCCAGCGGACCCGACGACGCAAAAAGGCGCAAGACAGGACCCAGTTGGGGGTGTAAAAATGTTTTTGAGAAGCAAACTGAGGACGCAAAGTGGAGTCCCAGGCGAGAAATCCCAGAAAATCCCAGGAAATGCAGAATAATGATCCAGCTCCGTGGCCCAGAAATGCAAATAAGATGCCGAGAATGGTCCAAGATACAGGGCGATTGCCCACTGAAACATCTCTACTTTCTTTTTCACTTAAGCGACCCGGCCGTCTGGCCAGCCCACGCGTCTGATCATCTCCGCCCTCTCTCGTCTTGTACTGTGTATTTCGTTCTTGCTGTACCAGGCAGGTATTTTCTTATGTTTTCAAACGTCTTCTCTGTTGACAATATCCCCCTCTTTTTGACCTCTTTTCTTTATCTGTGGTTGGCATCCTTTTTCCTTTCCGTCTTATGGTTCCTACTCGGGATATCGGAGACTTGTCTGTGTTGTTCGGCTTGTATTCGGAAGCGTTGGAAAGGAGTGTAAGATACGACGTAGTTCGTACACAGTACGAAGACAAGAACATTGTGGAAGTGACAATTAACGAGCCTACATTGGACAGGGGTTGTCATAAAGCCAGCCCAGGCCTGGAATGGAATGTGGATTGAAGCCATCCACACACATCGTCTCTAGGAGCCAGGAGCCAGGCTGCCAAACAAACGGAAAAGCACAATTGAAAACTACTCTGGAAGCGCTGTGGGAATATACCGTCGTAATGGCTCAGTGCTGTGGAAGAAAGAGACCGAACAAGGGGGCTACAATTGTCCTTCTTTTTTTTTTTTCTTTCTTTTTTTTTTTTACACCCTCAACAAAGTCTTGTATGTTTTCCCTCTCCCCGCGGACCTTGTTTCCTCACTCGTCGTAGCACGGAAAATACTCCGACAATCAGGACAAATTCATAGACTCTCCTAATAAAGTCTGGCTTGGCCCTCGGCTGCTTTCTTCTTTTGTGTGGTCAGGCCTCCGTGTATTCTCATTCGCTGCCGTGTCAAGCAAAGAGCGGCATCGTGGTTTGTGGTGATCCCATTCATCGTCTTCGTCGTCCTCAGAAACTCTGCATTTGCTTTTCTGGTGTCTGCTTTTCTGGTGTCTGCTTTTCTGGTGTCTGCTTTTCTGGTGTCTGCTTTTCTGGTGTCTGCTTTTCTGGTGTCTGCTTTTCTGGTGTCTGCTTTTGTTGCTTTTCTTTGCTTTGCGCTCGCTACCAGACCATGCCAGACAAGAAAACCAAAACGTCGTTTTCTTCATGAAAAGGGGGGAAGGAGTCGGACGCATTGGCTTGTTTGGGTGTTAGTACTGTCTTCGCCGGTTGAAAAAGCTACTCCTCTCTCACCACTTTTTCACTGAATAATATCTCGGCTGGCTCAGTCAGGTCTCTGTCACCATCCGCTTCACCCTCCTTTCCAGGCTGCGCACTGATGATCCAAAGTTTTGAACTTCTGAATCTTTTTGAGCGAATTCTTTGCTATTCTGTCCGTTTCTTTCCCCTTGTTGATACGCCAAGGGAAGATATTTAAAAATCTTACAATTTTTCACAGTCCTCTATTTTCAAATAATATACTCTTAAGAAGAAAAAGGTACGAGAATAAAACATCAAAATCAAAGGGAAAACAAAAACAATAAAAACGGTAGGATTAGAATATACATTATTGCACATTTTTTTATCATTGATGAAATCAATGACCATAGGCTCGCCAACGATTATCTTTCATGCCGTTGGTACGTTCGATGCCCTGCCACATTTCGTATCAACCTGCAGGCGGCCACCTCCGACGCACAATCTTATCTTCATATCTCTCGTTGTTTGGTCTCGGTCAGCAACACAGACGCCGGTTGCTCGGTGTATCTTACTCTCTTCGGAAAGCACTTCACCTTGCCTGACGAGGCTCCAACAGACATGCCGTTTTTTGCAGAGAGTATTGTCATTATTTCACCACAGTCCTTTGGGGATACCCTGCGGTACGGAGTACTTTTGTTTACATCATTTCAGCCCATGCATTTCTGTTGCATCGCTCCGCACAAAATCATTCGATTTCTTCGTCTTCCTTGCGTTTTGCTTCCTTGCTTTTGCGCCCGGGTACCTTTTTTACTGGGAACAGAGCTACCAATCCCCCAGAACAAGCTTTGCTCAATATGGCGTAGAGGCCGCGCACCAGCGACCCAAGCCCATGGTCTCTGGGACCACGGACCGTACCATTGTCACTTTTTCATGCTTGCACTTGCTCGCGTTTTTGTGACAATTCTCACGTTCCTGACAACTCTCTTGCTCACCACTTTCTCGAGAATGGCAAGCATCGTTCGGCGACCAAAGTGAATACGCCATAAAAAAGCTGACTAAATAAATATAAATGGAGCTGCCGGGCCCTACCTCGCCCTTTTCTCGTAGTTGTACGGAGTACGTCGTACGCCCCTCTCCACATGGCACTCGAAGCGAGGCAACACTGCCAGACTGTGAAACGAGAAAGCACGAGGAAGACTAGTATCCTATCTGGGTAAAGGAAGAAAACGTGCAAATTTTGGTGCCCCATACGAAATGCAAGTAAAAGTGCCGTTGCCACCAACGATTGGCCCGTCAGTCTCATGATGGAAAAGTTGTCGTATGGATCCCCTTTTGAAGTTTTTGCCACGGAACGCCACATACGGCGTAGAAAGAGGATCGATAAATTCGGGGAGAACGAGTAGGATTCATAATCAGATAAGACGTTGGATGGCAAATGGAGACCGAAGGAGAGTAAAGCGAAAGAACCAGAGGGGAAATGAGCAAGTGGAAAGGCGGGACACAAACGAGGAGGGCGAGAGGGAGAATCAAAAAGAAAGGAAAAAAGGATGGTCGCCGTCTTCCAACGCCGTCACACCCCACAACCGATTTCGCCATCCTGGCTTGCGCAAACGAACAAACCCCGAGGCCCCTGTAGTATGTCCCCTGAAAACTGTTATCTTTCAGGAAAGCTCAATAGACTCCATAAATCCCAACTGCCTCCAGGGTTTCTATCAACCACTTCCCTCACTTATCACTTTACACATCCGACGGGGACGACTGAGCGTGTCTGGCGGAGCTGGCTCCCTCTTTTGGCTCTTGTGGCTGTTTCTGTCTTCTGTTGTCTTCTGTCTTGTCATGGCGAGAGATCCATATATTTACTGTGGTGGCATGAGTGCAAAGTACTCCGTAAAGGCAGTGATCTTCGTTTTGCAATTACCACTGCGCACCAATCTTCCAACACGGCCGCCTCACCATGCCCTACCTGGACTGGCGCTGGGGGCCCGGGGCGGTGCGTCCTTGTGGATAGCGCGCCGCGCCGCTTTTTCGCGCGAGCTACGGGCGGGTTTTGACGCAATACGGTCAGTTATTTCTTGGAAGTTCAAGGCCACTCTTGCAAGCTTTTGATTTTCCAAAGGTTGTTTCCTTTTTCTTTCAACTGATAACAAGGGACTTCCGCAGTAGCCTGCGAGTAGCCTGCGAGTAGGCCTGTCCTGGATGTAGTCCGTACATACCGTTGAAGTTGAAACGGACGCCCGTTCGGCCCGTCCAGTTCACGGGACCGGGAAGTCCAACTGTTGAAGGTTGCTTCCTGCTTTCCATCTTCAGTTTCAAAGCCACACTGCAGACTGCCACCTCCAGCAGACGGAACTTGGCGGCGACAAATAGACTCAAGAGTCCGCAGGTACGGAGTATTACCTGTCATATTTCTGTTATTCTGTCACTTTTTTTTTCTTTCTCGTCTTCCCAGGTCTCCTTCCTCTTTCCCCTCCAGCTGGGCCCGCCCACCTGGTGCCCATCTCTCGACAATACCCCTGTTTTGACCAATCATCCAGGTCCCAGCTGCACCTTTGGGTCCTCATCCCCCTCCACGCTCCATCCCACCCTCCCTTTCTTTCGGCCTCTTCTTCCCTTTCCTTCTGTTTATTCTTCGTCTGTCCCGCTTCTTTTTTGTCCTGCCCCGCCAGACAGATTGCCAAAAACTGGATCTCCCTCGTCCATCGTCTCCTTTTTTCTTTTCTTAAATTTCCCAACAGCATGGCGACGGGTCGCTCTTTGGCGCCGTCTCGGGCACTTTTTCTTGTCTTTATTTTTATCTTGTTGTAGGGGACAAGCGAGTGTAAAAAGGGACGACTGGAGGAAGGACGTGAAGAAACTATCGGCTGCGGCCGAGCAAGGTAGCCTTTAGTTCTGAGCTGCTCTGCACGACCTAACGGAACATTCAGCGAGCATAGTAGCAGCGTGACATGCCACCGTGACAGCAGTTCAATCATGGACAGGTGCACCCCGTCGCTGAGGACGACATTGAAAGACATTCTGACTGCCTCCCCACGGATATGTCGACGCAAGAATTGCTAAAATGAGGCGAAAGACGACATGCGCGAGACGAGCGTGGCGGAAGCGGCACACTTTCTCTTGAAGAAAAATAAAATAAAGCCTGTCCTCAAAGCCCGTCCTCAAGCCACAGCATTGGGAGATTGCCAGCCCAGAGAAACGGCAGGTTTTGCGGCAGGCAATTATTGCCTTTTTTTCCCTCTCTTCAAAAACGCCTCCGTGGGGTATTGTAACAGTCTCGCAACCTCTTTTTACAAACGGCACGGCAGGCTTTTGGCTTTTGAAGAGAGGCACGAGCACACAATCAATGTTCTCGTTGACTCCTTGGGTCTCTTGAGCGAGATCAGCATACAATGTCCGTAGAAGGTATATCACTCATGCCCCATACTGAATTCTGTCATGCTCCCTCGGAGAATATTTACAAAATGAACTACATACATGAATGATGTCCTGTGCATGTGCACGGTCTTGTTTTGCTTCATCTCCAGTCGGCAGCTGCAGTTGCAGTCTGCAGGACAGGCGACAGGCGACAGGCGCTGCGCAGAACAGTTCTCAACCAGGTAAAGATGGTCTCTTCTGTTGCATCTCCTGGTAACCATAGTCTTGGCGCGATGCTCAAGACCCCCAAACTTGGTTCACTTGGTATCAAGCAAACGGGCAAAACATAAGAAAGAAACGCACGCGTGGAACACATGTCTCCTCACCAGGCGGACTGGCGTGGGGGTCAGCCCACCCTTTAGAGGAAAATGGGCAGCGGGGGTGGCGGACCTCGCGGACAATTCTTTGGGTCAATTTTGATGAGTACGGAGACTTTTATTAGAGAATAACCATGAGGGGCATCTTGCTCATCTCCAAGGCGAGCGTGCAGACGTGCAAACATACTGACAAGATGGCGATTTGTTGCACCCTCCCCTCCCTCTTAATCACCCCTCACCGCAAGAACAATACGACGTACCATTGTTTCTAATTTGTCTATCCTTATCAGCGTATCCCGCAGATTGGCAGATAACTGTTGATCACCTTGTTCCACCATGGTCGTGTGGCCAGCCAACGCAGGCTGTCCTCACCCGGATTAATCGATACGTTGATGAAAAGAGATAAAGGCTGCGAGAATCGCGAGTCTACCCAGTATGAAGTCGTAGTTAACGAAGCCTTTATAACATAACTAGTATTGGTAGCTTCGTCCACTTTACGAGCAACGCTGCCATTCAAGGGAGAACCGCCGAGACCTCCTTATCTATTGTCTCGACCTCGCCGTTGAGCGTGACATTTCACCTTGCCTGCCGCCAGTATTTATTGAGCAATTCACAACCAAGAAAGTCTGGAACAGGCTGTGGATTGAAGTGGTATTTCGTCTTCCCCAGGTGACAGGCAATGTCCAATTATTTATCCAATACTCCGTATGCCATGCAAATATGAACCCGTACCCCCAACTTTGTCATTCTCCCGTATTTTCCGTGTCGTCTACCTGCCCCGACCTCTCCGTGCGGGATAAAGCTGGTTGTCACATTTTGTTACAGCTGTAAGATTTTTCTTTCAAAAAAGAACCTGTCTGTTTTTTTCTCCGCATGTACAAGTCCTCGTTGAGGTTATTTCTTCGGTCGGCTGTGTTGGACTGCGGGCAACGGTGACGGCCGCGGAGTCGCATTCTCTTGATTGTTTTGCCACCCAAACCTGTTACCACAACATGCGCAAACCAAGCTTTTGCAGCTTTCGCACGCTCCTCCTGCGCCAGAATACGGGGCTGTCAACCAAACTTTGGAGCTGCCCTTGGGGGCTCATCTGGCGACCATATTGGGGGCTTGGGGGTCTTTGCCGGGATGATCTCCCGAATTGATACACCCCTTTTTTGACCGGCGATGGCGGCTGCAGCGGCAGTTGTTCTGAAATAAATGTGATGGGGTTCACTCCGTACGGCGGCGCGGTGCCGCCGACAAGGAAACTGGGAACATGACGAACAGACAAGTAGAAAAAGTCATTTTTTGAACTCAGAAAGGGTGGGTGGTAGGTGGCCAGCGTCCCACGGGCAGATGTTTGGGCTCAGATTCCTCGGTGAACGGCTCGCAGAAGGCCCCCAAACTGTACCAAACTTTTGTCAATGTGCATTTTGGGTGCGCGTGTGCCGCCTGTTTACACGCGACTGTTTTAGAGTGTGGCTTCCAGCACATGTTTTTAACACCATTTGCACAGCCTGTCGTGAAGCCAAAGTCTGTTTGCAAAAGATACCATCCAAAAGACCGTTAAAAAGCCGTTACAGAAAATCATATACGAGGTGGGCTGTGTCTTGGCAAATTTGCGAGCAGCTCAAGAGTTCCTTGTCCTCCGTCTTCACAAGAAGACTAGAACACGCCGAAGTCACATTGCAGCGGACCATATCGCTCTCGGAGGGTTCGTATTGTTCAACGGTTTTATTCCTTCCTTTGTATTTCTCCTACCTTTGCGGAGCACATCTCTTACCTGCCAAGGGCCTCATTGGGCTTCTGCCAGACCCACGAGGTTTTCCCATTGTCTTATTGGGAGGCAGATGCAGATTGCAATACGCATCCTGTGACATCTCGAACCATGCCTGGGGCGGACCATATGCGAGTACTACCTCGCAGCCTTCACCGCCGTACATATTCCCGCCGTTGGATCACGGTCGGGCCGGCTGCCGGCGAGGTTGCTTGTTCCGGGAAGAAAAAAGATGGCCAAGAAGAGGACCGTCTCCACAGACTGCCGCGGAAGGCTATATCCACCATTACGGTACGGAGTTCTCTGTCTGCGACCACAGACTGTGGTTGCGGATGCTTGAATGTTTGGTCGCGAAACATTGGCGAGAGTGGACGGCACAAAAGAGACATGGACATGTAGACATTTCAAGCCAATGGCGTCGAGCCCGTTAACATCCAGGGAGTCTGAAGGAATACGGAGAACGGAGTAGGAAACTATTGGCATAGAAGACTCACGGGTAGGGCGTATCCCACTTCAAAGGTTCCATCTCACATCCATCGACAAGGACTAGGTCTCGTCGTGATTAAATGAGAACCAGAACACCACTCAAAGTAGACATCTCCAGCCTCCGGAGATGCAAATTCTAGAATAAGCGAGAGTTGAGAAGGATTATTGACATTGACAGTCGGATTTTCCGAGCCAACGAGGATGTATTGGCCCATATCAAGCATAATAGCCGCTCAAAGACCCGTGGGAGCAACGACCTCGGCCTTCAGTCTTATTTCATGTGAAGTTGCACTCGACGGATATTGAAGATCGCCGTTGAGCTTTGAGCGGACTGGGACTCCGCCATTCAACTTGGTATTTTCCAGAACAGGTATCTCTTTTGTGTAGACACAGCTCTCTAAGACGCTCTTGGATGCCTAATGTCGTAAGCAAAACAACAGAGCCACTCCCAGAATACTTCATGCGTATATTATAGATGACAGAATGAGTGACTCCACAAAGAAAGCACAGTCAAGAACACAGGTTCATATCGAGGCTGCGGTGATCAGAGCAAATGGAACAATGAACCAATTAATGGCATTTGATGTGTGCAATGGATGTGATTTGACAAACGGGGTATATTGATTGTGCCTTTCTCCTTCTTCACAACAGAGCTTCTTCATAACACATCAATTTTGACAAAAGTCTTCCTCGACCAAGTGCCCGTGATGGTGACGATGAAAGGCATCGCCCAGGTGAGAGACCTGGCCAAGATGAAGTTTGTAGTGAGCATGTGAGCCTGTGCTCTTTTCACTGTCATGGCTGGACGATGTGTGTGTTGGTGTGCGATACGTTGGTGAATGCATCTCCGTGGACATGGGATTGCGGTCTGTCACGGGTGTTGGTGTCGGGAAGTAGAGTGTACCGACGGCGATGGGTGAAAGTGCCGCCATGGTCGTGACAAAGAAGTTTTCGCCAGCCGTCGCTGGTTCTTGCTGCGTTTTGGTTTGTTGTGTTTGTGGCATTGTGTTTTTTCTTTCTTTCTTTTCTTTCGGATATGATTTGTATTGGGTTATTTGGCTGTTTGATTCAACCTTGACTTTTATGATTTTCGGTGCCTTCTCTTGCCTTGAAACCTAAGCGGCAGTTTTGTACTAATCTTGTATCTACCAAAATGATACTGGATGAAGTTGGGTTTGATTTTGATATTTTGATGGCGTGACACATGTCACCACGCAGTGCCATTTCACGTCTTCTGATTTTGCGCCGTCACCGTTGGACACAAACAGTACGAAAACATCACCCCACGCCCAAAAAGACTGCAGCATTCCACACAGCCCACTACTTGCAAAGACACTGTATATTCATCAGGAGACGAACATATGCCGTGAACAGCACAATTTGAAAATGGGGTGACGAGCAAATCCCTGCTGACGTCAGGAATCTAGCAGTGTTCGGCCAGTGTTCGGGCACTAAATCGCGGGCCGCATAGACGCTAAACTTTAACACCCCTCCACCAATAGTGCCTTGCAAAGCAGTGCCTGAATCTCGCCACATCGTCAACAGAGCATGTACACTTGCAATGACGGGGAGGTTGTTTAAATCATCTACAAAGACATTATTTTCAGGTTTTTTTCAAGTCAAGTGTATCAATTGCGGAGTATTTTGTATTTATGTCTGTACTGTCTATGTCTAGGAGACTAAACAACAATGCTGGCGCCACATTATGCCGATTTCTGCCTTATGTGAACAATCGCCTCAATGATGAAGATGCTGTAGACGATCCACTTGAGTCCAAAATGTGTCCAGCCAGACCAGTTTCGGAAAATGTGACGATGTTGGTGAGGAGCCAGTCCGGCAGCCCAAATTCTTTCTGTCATAAAAATCTTGGCATCCATTTCCTCCCACCACGCAAAAGGTACCCTGTGGAATCTCGTGAGCTTCGAGACGAGTGCAGCGTAAAGTACCAAAGTGATCACGAAGTGGTTTAGGCACTTGTGTACAACAAGAGCCCGGTAGTCCCAGCTCAGTTGGGACATGTTGCTAGACCATGCGTCGACCAAAAATAGAGCGGGGGAAGTTCGGTTGACAATGTACTCGGACGAAGTCCACTGTTCTGTTAGTATACGTGTACGACGTACAAAGTAGATATTTGGTGGCAAAAAAGGAGTTCAAGAGTGGCTTACGAAAACAAAGGCAAGAAAGTTGAGGAATAGGAAGCGGGCGAGGACCACGACCAAAATCATAGACAACTCGAGCCTGTTCAGGAGGGGATGTAAGGCGGTGCGGTAGCTGCACTCCGATGCCACGCGCTCAAAGTAATTGTTGTCGATTCTGATTGCATCGATTACGTACGGCACCGCTTCATAATCGATGCTGTCGAGGACAGCAAGGGCCCCTTCCTCTTCGGGGCTGACCTCGTCTTTGGGAACCTCTTCCAACCAGTCATTCCTGATGACAAAGCGGAATGGGCGGCCCCCTTCAGTACCACCATCCATATACAGTCTGTGGCCACTCTCGTTGATGATGGCGGCGGCGGGTAAACAGCGAGAAGCTGCGGCAGTAATCGGATCGCTCCACCTCAGAACGTTGATATGCTCCTGGACGAGAATCAAGGCGAGTGAGCCATGACCGATGTGGTGCATCCAGGGTCCCCGGGTAGTGAGGAGATACTCATTGATGTCGTTCAAGAACTCGAGTCCAGCAACGAGAAAAACAGCGACCAGAATAAGGATAGGGGCCCAGGGCGCTTCTCCATTGATGATGCCATATCGCTGGCCAATATGATGCCACCAAAAGTTGAAGATGGAACAGATAACGGGGACGAGATTTGTCAAGCTTTGTAATCCGCATTCAAACACTTTGGTGATGGGATGTGCCACGTATAATGTCAGGATGTCGGAGTGTTCATGCAGTAAATGCGAGTAATTGGAAACGGTGGAAGAAAAGGCCCACGTTGCTACTGCAATGGTGATGAGCGTACCAGTTGCAAGCATAACTTCGCGAGCAATTAGGTAGCCCGGATGGCGCCGGGGCTCAAAGAAGGGGTTCATATTGATTGTCCAATTTGGTTTGAAGCAGCGTATGTGGCCGTAAAGAAGTGGCTTATTGAAATGGCAAGATATTGGGCAAAAGGGGTATCAGCGAAGATGAAATACTTTGATGAAGAACGAAAGAGGAGACAGACGTAAAACAAAACTCTTTGCCCATGCTGTTACTTAAATAGGTGCTGAATTTTCAGGTTCAGAAGCTTTAATATTTAGGTTCGTGAACTCTGTTATGAGGCGGAGATGTTGATGACTGATTGCATGGCAAGGCTGTAGCTTGTCCACACCGGTGCTGTTATTATTTCCCCTTTATGAACTACGACTTGACAATACGTCAATTTGTTCTAATATCAATTAAAAAATTCCAAGTAAACTGCCATGCCATAAAGTGGAACAAAAACAAACTGGTACGTGATGCATGACTCAAAGTATAGCATGGACGACTTATTGCGCCCCGCCTAAAAGTCCTCAGCAGGTTACTGTTTTATTGTGTCTAGTATATCTATCATGCATGGATACTCGATACCAAAACTCCTTAACATGCCCAGCTAGTTGGCACTTACTGGTCATAGTTTGCTGCGTATTTTTGTATATGATGTCGTGACAACTTTGACAGGTTGTTTGGTTAGCCACGAATTTTTATGGCGTATGATTGGCTGGATTCGTGTAAGCTACCACAGAGCCTTGTCCACACAATATCTGGATAGGACCAGCAAATGTTATGTAAGCCTCGTTTTCGAGTCTGAACCTTACATCAGGCACATGTTAGAATAAGGCAATTCGCCGAAATATGACATAACCAGACACGTCCTTGAAAGCAGAAACTACAACCCCAACACAAATACTAGTAATAGCATCGGCTTTATTCGCCCGGCGGTTGACGCGGCATAGATCGCATACCCCGCATAGTACGAGATCTCGGCCGATGGAGGTTGCAAAAGGGGAGATGGGGAAGCTTTGTGGGGGAGCTTTTGTGGGGGCAGATCAAGATTGGGGGCAAGGATACTGTCCTCGTTTTCACTCTATCAAGGTCTCACATACGGTGTTCGTTGCCCAACTTTGAAGCATGTATCTCCTCGTAGTGTCTCGCATGGTAGAGGTGAGAATAGCGAATCGTTCAACATTGATATGAAATGAGCCCTCAATCTAAGATTTCAGGTAAAAATGAAGACGGAAAGTCGTTTTCATAAGAAAATCACTAGCATTTATATTCAAACTTTGAATGCCGGTAACAAGTGCTGCGGCCGTGGCCGTGTGCCGCCCTGGGCATGCCAACGGACGTAACAGAAAAGAGGAGAAAGAGGAGTTGACGTGTTGATTTGCCCCTTCTAGTACTTAATCAAAGTTTCTCCAACCCTTCCATTGTGCTGGTATATGCTATCGGCTATATTGACTCGCGCTTTACTGGTCTTTGTAGATATAAACCCTGTTGTATGCCCCCCATCATCATATCCATTCTCAACGGTATCAAAGACACTCTTAACTTCAAGGGACTCTTACTTCGCACATCAGTATGGATGCCCTCATATCCTTGTTGATCCGGCATATACCGACACTGGTAGTCGTCAGTCTTGTTGTTGCTGGACGGTATCTTTGGCCGCGCTTCATCAACCGTCTACGCTTTTCTCAGATCCCAGTACTCGACAAAGCTTACAACGGCAAGCCAGAGCATTTCATGTTCCACTCGGCGAGCATGTATGAAGAAGGGTACAAGACACGCCGAAACGATGTTCACCGCATCAGGACGCCAGACGGTGACCACGTCGTCATTCCCAATGCCTTTCTCGACCACCTCCGCCAGAAACCCGACGAACAGATTGATGTGACGACAGCCTTTATGAAGCTTCTGGAAAACGACTACATCCGCTTATTTCCTAGCCACCGCCATACACATATTGCCAACAGTGTCGTCAAGGAGGAGTTGACACGCAGCCTGGTCAAGATAAACCCGGCACTGTCAAAGGCTGTTGCAGATACCGTGGCCGAGGTGATGGACGATGCATCGAAAGAATGGACACCTGTGACGATCCATGCACGTCTTTTACGGATTGTGGCCATTGTCTCGGGCCATGTGTTTGTGGGCCCCGATCTCTGCCGTGACCCTGTCTACCTGGATGCTGCCGTGAACTTTACGACGGACATTACAGCTGCTGTACCTGCTGTCAAGCGGTGGCCGTGGATTATCCGCCCCCTGGCACGCCACTGGGAGCCCCAGCTGGCTAAAGTCGAGGGCCATCGGTCCCGTATGAGAGCTTTTCTGGCGCCGGTGATTGCAGAGCGCCAAGCCCGCAAGGCCCGCGGCGATACCGAAATGCCATCCGATGCTCTGCAGTGGATGCTCGACAAGACAGAAGCTGAGGGTATCACGGATGTCGCTATCATTACGAATATGCAGCTCCTGTTGACCATGGCTGCCATCCACACAACGACACTCACGACAACCTACATTCTGCACGACCTCGTGGAACGCCCCGACATCGTCGAGGCCTGCCGTAAAGAAATCAAAGAGGTGCTGGCTGCGTCCGAACGTCCCGACGAGATGACCACCCATGTACTCTTCAACATGAAGCTGGTCGATAGTGTGATGCGCGAGTCGCAGCGTCTCAATCCGCCGTTCCTTGACACTTTTCGGCGGTACACCCTGAAGCCCGTGACGCTGCCCGACGGAACGCACCTGCCCGCGGGCTGCCTTATCGAAGCCGCCAACAAGCCAGTCCTCCTTGACCCGGAGCTCTACCCTAATCCCACCACCTTTGACCCCTACCGATTCGTCCGGCTCCGCACCGACCCGGACGCGCCTGACCCGCTTGGCTTCAAGAACCGCGAGCAGTACCAGTTTGTCAGCGTCACCAAGGAGAACATGAGCTTCGGCTTTGGCCGCCATGCCTGCCCGGGACGCTTCTTTGCTGCCAACGAGATCAAACTCATCCTGGCCAACTTGTTGTTGAACTATGACATCAATGCGATGCCCATCAAGGACGGGAAGGACGGCAATATTGGCGTGGGTGGCGGGCCGGACCCGACGCGGGAAATACTCTTTCGACGGGTGAAGACGTGAAGACGTGAAAATGATGATGAAAAGATGAAGAAACATGTGGTTAAAAAGTTGAGTCCGAAAAAATGATCTGTTCCAGTTATGTGGCCGCACCTGGTGGTCGGTGGGGGCGCTTTCTTGACGTATTATAGGCTTCATCCTTTATGTGTTCCAGCCTCTCATAACGAATCAAGTAATCGACCTCGTCATTCTTTTTTTCAGGACATACTCATATATCATCATTTGCGCATTTCTCTTCTGTGTCACGTGTCTAGCATAGTGCATCTTGTTGTCACGTCGTTAGTTTAGCTGACAATATAATTACGGAAAGAACGACCGGTACAAACAACTCGTACCTGCCTTGTTAAAATAGTAAGAACGCACAAAACCTGACATGATGTTTTCGGTGGGTTAAAATTCTGCTTTTAGCTGCCACCTTTAAAGCAAGTCTCTAACAACAACCTTCTCGAAATTGCCAAAGACGTCAACCATTTCCAGTCTCGGGAAACAACATCATATAACATACACCCTGCATCGTCTTTCGCCTCTCTCCTCTCTTCGCCTCTCTTCGCCTCTCTTCGCCTCTCTTCGCCTCTCTTCGCCTCTCTTCGCTTCTCTTCGACTCTCTTCCTCTCTTCGACTCTCTTCCTCTCTTCGACTCTCTTCCTCTCTTCGACTCTCTTCCTCTCTTCGACTCTCTTCCTCTCTTCGACTCTCCTCTTCGCCAATTATATTCTACTGATCTCTATCGCTTGAGACTCAGAACCATGTCTGCGGCAAGTATTACTGTCACCTGTATTGGCCGTCACAGCATAGACTGGGCTCCCGACGGCGCACCAACTACCCATCCCTCCAAGGCGCAACGCACCGACCCCGGCTACGCCGAATTCGTTGCCCGTAGACTTGAGGAAGCAAAGAAAAACGAGCCAGGCCTCTCGACGGCCAACCAAGCCGAGCTAGTGGTGTTTACCCGTGCTGTCCTAGACCGCGCCAGAGACCCGCGAGGCCTTATTTCTGGCCTCGAAGCGGACGATGGTGACATTGCCGGTCCGTCTTCATTGCAGAAAGAGAGAGATGAATTGTACAGCCCTTTGCTCATCGGACATATCGAAGTGTTGAAGCGAGCGTCAGAACCATGGCAAATGGGGAAAAGATCCCTGAACGAGGCGGGCGAAACAAGAACCACCAGCCGCGATGCTAGCGACAATAAGGCGCAAAAAGAAGTGCCGGCCTGGTATGGGCACCGATGCGCGCTGACGGGCACCTTCAAGCCCGAAGGGGCACACATCGTGCCTGTGCGTGCCAAGCATGCTAATCATAATCGCACTTGGGAAGCCATCTCTATTTTCTGGCCTTGTGGTAAGCCATCAGACGTTACTGTCGACGGAAAGGAACACGTCAACATTATTCCCCTCACACAGACCGCACACTCTCTCTTTGACTCCTTCTTTTTCGCACTCCGGCCGATTGCGCACCCAGAGACACCATCGACAAGGTTATTCCTCCAGGTGGTGTTTCTCAGGGACCCAGATGGTCAGACCATCGACAAAAACTGGAACCACCGACGATTTGGCGGCCTGGCCGACTTTCGTCGCACTTCTTGTCTCCCGGGAGTGGCGGGCAGTCATCAACATCAACACCATGATGACTACGGCACCAGTTCCAACCTACAGCACGGCGACGTGTTGGAGCTCACAACAGACGACCCCGATGCCCACCCACTTCCAGACAAGCAGCTCCTCGACGTCCAGTACGCTCTCCACCAGATCATGAGTGGCATGCGGGCCGCTGGTGCCCTGAGAGACGTTTTTGGCGGCACGCCTCCGCCTCATGGAGGTGACGAGGAGGACGAGAAAAAGGACAAGGATAGGGACGCGGACAATATTCCAACCTTATGGCAAGACTTGATACAAGAAGCAGAAGAGCTCGGTATTCTAGACGAGAATAAAGCTTCTCGATGGAGACAAATATTTGCGCGTCAGGCTCATCAAGACGCCGAAGACGCTGCGGCTGCCGAGGCGGAGTTCTTGCGTAGAGAACTCGACGGTGACGACGATGACGACTTTCTCTATGCACATAGGATGGACTAGGGGAGAGTACTAAATATCATCTGAAAACAATGTGAGGATACGTTAACCTGTTAAAAAAAAAGGCAAAGTGTTCTTCAAGGTCTACTACATGCACTAAGCGAGTCCTTTCTATCTATTCATCAATCGCATCAATATATGGACACGGGTCTCCAAAAGTCTTGCCTAGGTGACCGGCACACGGTGCTTGTCCAGGTGGCGCAGTTCGTTTTCACACTTTTCCAAACATGCCTTTTTCTCCATGAGTCGTGCACGCTCTGTAGTGGCAGTCTGACTTTCCGCGGCTAAGATAGAAACTTCGACGTCTGGAATGGAGTAGAGACTGTCCGGCGTGAACAGGCCTGGCAGCTTGCTGATGAGGCATTGCTCGACAACCAAGATACCGATGTTGTCAATGAAGCTTTTGAGAGCAACCTGAGTGCTGTCAGTATGTATTCTCTGTACTGATACCATTGGCATTGACTCGCGACTTACCTTGTAGTACGCCTCCATGTAGTCGATGGCATCCGAAGCCGCGACACGCTCCATATCAGGCTCCGTTGCGGTCATGGCATATTTGAGAACCCAATCGACAGTACCCTTGATCTTTCCATCAGTTACAGCATTGTTTAGGGCAGTACGTAACTTCTCCTTAAAACGAGCGTTTCGCACTGCTTGAACAGTCTCAGTGAGATAGTGATTGTATGTCACTGGGTGGCACTCGGTATTGACAGTTGTCAACCTATTTGTTCCATCAACCATGTCTCCCTTCAAGGCTGCCATGGCCGGGTTGATGTGGCGTTTTAGGATCGCATGGCTTGTTTCATGAACTGTGACATACTTGAGTGTGGCGGAGATGAATGTTTGGCAGGATTGCAGGATACTCTCGGTACACTCATCTGCAAGCAAGCCCCAGCCTTCGCATTGGTCTCGAAAGAGGTCGCTCACAACCAAAGGGTTAAAGGTTCCTGGTAGTTCACGACCACGAGACATGGAGATAATGCTCTTGACCTCGTCAATGTAGTCGCAACGACGAATGGCTCTGCCTTCCCAGCTTTCAATGGTTTCATCCGACGTTGTGTCTCCCATAATAAGGCGTTTGGAGCCATAGCTGTTCATGTTTTTAGCAAATTTTGTTAGGCGGTTCTGGACGACGGCACGTAGGCGGCGCTGGTGGTTCTTGTCGTCATTATCGCCGGGATCATCCGCCTGCTGTATTACGGTTCCGAAAAAGGTGGTATCCGTGTAGCTACCGTTAACCGCATCTGTCATTAGACGGGTGAACTCGCTGCTGATTCTGGATAGGCATTGTCGCTGTTCCAGAACTGTTGTCCGTGGTGTGCCCAGACGTTCCAGTCCAGCGGTACACTCTGCCAGCAGCGAGTCCACTTCAGCAAGTATAGCAGGTAACTGCGACAGGATCTGGTCCATGAGCACCGTACTAAGCCGAGGACGCAGCGGACCAATACCCAAGTGCGCGGGAGCCACATCATGCCACACACTGCCGGTCTTAGTGAAGAAGGCAATCTCTTTGGCATCCCGCTCCGCGCTTGTAGCTGTTTGCATTTTGTGGTCCCGATTCTTCAGAACATGCCAGCCCAGTTGCAGATGCACATCGCGGTTGCGTGCCAAATTGACAAACGCCCGCTCGCTATCGGTGCCTTCTTCGAGCTTATCCGGCTTCGTGATGAGACCCAGCGTGCGGGCACCACGGGGATCGACCTCACGGGAGAGTTGAGTGACGATTTGATTAGCAAATTCATAGGCGGCCGAGACAACGGCCAAAATAATACTGCGGGACCGCTCCATGTAGTCAGTAACCATTTGGCGAACGATGGGTGCCTCATTGGCAGACTGTGTCGAGTTCCCGGCAAAAAATAGACCTGGAAGGTCGACAAGTGTTAAATGTTGCTGCTGGGGTCCAGAGAGCTCAATACTCAGAACATCGTTGCTGAAACGGCGGTTTGCGTTACTATCGCTATTAAAACTGTTTATATCGCTGTCGACAAGGCCCATGGCCGCCTTGGCAGCTTCGATAATAGGACCGATCTCGGGATTCTCGGCATCTAATATCGCAGTAAAAGCACCAAGCTTCTTCTTCTCGCCATCGCTGCGGCTATGATGCGGCTTAATGGTCACAACAGCTCTGGCTTCGGGGTCGCGGCGAAGAACGAGCTCTGTAGGAAAGCGGGTGCAGAGACTGTCTTTAGCCGGAAAAGACAAGCCGGAGATGGCTTCGAGAACAGAGCTTTTACCAGACGACTGGTCACCACAAACGATGATTTCGGGCAAGGCGACATACCGGTCAAGGCCCTGAGAGCGGAGACTGTCGATGATGTCAAGCAAGTCACGGTAGTCTTGCGACTGTATGTTGATGGGAGCCATAATAGAGCTGATTGCTGTAATATTGAGAGCGCCTTTTTGATAGACAAGTTCGGCTTGTCGATCTTGGGACAAGAAGAGAAAGAGAATGGGACCAAAACAAAATGCTGAAGGCCTGAGCTGCGCCTACTTATAGAGCAAGTGTCTACAGCTAAAACTGGGCATGATTAATATTCTGAAACACGAATGGAAGTTGAAAGAATGGTAAAGAAATTTGAATTCATCTGCTTGCTTACGTTTTGGGGAGCGTTCGTCGAAGGCAGCGGTCTATGAGTGAAAGCACGTACAAACTAAGTTGAGCAACTATGTGGACGAGCTTCAACCAAAGTCCATAAAAAACAAATAGAAACTTAGCAAAGTCATTATGCTGCTCAAACAAAACAAATCAGCTGTCAAACACTACCCGCGTCTAGCGCACCGATAGCAAATGAAATCGGCGTCGACTGTGTCGTACGCAGTAGACGTTGACCTGCAAAACATAGATTCACAGTACTCCTTGTCGCTCTTGTAAGTCCTCACATGGCCACAAGCATGGTTGATCTTGGTGTAGTACTGGACACACATGCTGAAAAGTTGAATGGCTCTCGGTGGTTTTGCTTGCGCGAAGTCGTTTGTGTGTCGAGAAAAGAGAAGAATTTGGCTGATGAAAAACACAGCATGAGAAGACTATGAGTGCCTTTTATAGTTATAGAAAGCTCATATTCCGCCAAAAAGATTCTTGTGAGTTTAAATAACATCACGGCATATGTTACTCGTGTCATGGAACTGGGTGCATGGCTGCGTGCTTGCATCACGAACTGGGTGATGCGTATATCACAGGTTAACGAGCCCTACTAGCTATCTGGTGCTGTTATATCTACGGGCATGGACAGGTTTATATCAAGGCATCTTCTTCACAACTAACCCGAGTCAATATAGATAATTCACAGCATGGCATTCCCAAAGCAATTGCTGCTGGCTCACTTTCAAGGCGTTGACTATAAGAAGATGCGTGATGCAGCTTCACTTAGTCTTGGTCAGTTCCTCACTGTACAATGCATTTGCAAATAAGGTACCGATGATGCAGGAGGTTTATCTTTAACAGACTATTTTCGAACCAGATTTCCTTTTAAGTTTCTTCTTCTTCTTTCTTTTTCTTTTTTCAGTCAATTTAATAGACTTCAATTTTCACTTTTGGTTTCCATTTTTCATCAACAAAACAAAAGATAAAAAAAATAAAAAACCAGCCTTAAAATCAACACTTCATGCAATTCAGACAACGTCGACACCCCTAAAACAAGAATTCAACAAACACATCGGACAAACTACTCTTCGCCTTCGGTATCGTCATCGTCAACTCTGCATTTATGGCAGGGCCAATCCAGAGAGTCGTCGTCGATATATTCATTCCATTCGTCGCACTCCCCATTCGGATTCGATTCAGTGGGATTCCCAAGCCGCTCACAGTAGTTCAGGTCGCCCCACTCTAATACGACGTGGCCGCAGCTGTACGTGCAGTTATTCCAACGTTTTTCACACATCTTGGCAGTGTCTTCCGGCTGTCTAGTAATTTGATCTGTGAGTGATGTTTAGTTATCCTAGTGTTCATAAAGCTTATTACCAGTCTACCACCGAGAAGAGAGAAGGAGAGTGCCCCTTAAATATTACTGAAAATGTTCAGAAAATGACTTATGAAGTTCCGTCCTCCAGGCCAGTGATGTCACGAATAACAGCAAGGCAGTGAGTATGTAACGAGATGAAAAACTGTCTACCTGTGTCACGGAACGGCTCCGTGTTGATGGCTTGTGTCAACTGATGTCCGAACTGAGAAGCTGACAACCAAAGCTGAGCATAGTACAGTAAGAATAATTTGTGCACTGTGCCATCACCCGCCAAAGTTGAGGAGAATAGCACGAGAGCACCAAACACAATATCGTCAATCAGTCTATCATCTGGTAGTTCTAGTATAGTACTTTCGCAAGTCAAAGCTCTTTATTATAGTATTGGACAGTTCTTCTCGCCCTGAGCTTTGAGAGTGCCTTTGCGACGTATTACTTGTTGTATGGTCCAAGCCAATACCGAACACAGTGCAAATCCGCTGCTGAGACGGTTCCGGTGCCATGCGGTCCTTCCCCCCTCCTTCCATTTGCGCGCCTGCCCTGTTGTTGGGCATGTGCGCCTTTCCCGCGTGCGCTGTGGGTCCAGTCCAAGAAACGCCCCGCTTATGTTCTCGAAGCTCTGTTTCGCTGCTCTTTGCTTCTCCCCTCCTAAAACTGTCCTGTCCACACAAGGTCGCAACTGCCAAAATCACCTGGAAATACAGCTGTCACACACGCACCCGCCCTATTGTTTAGCCCCCTCCTCCCCGCAAAGGAGCTTTGGGCGTCCCTTGTTCATTTTATTCAGCTGGGCCTTCCGTCTTGTCCTACGTGTTTTTGTATTTTCGCATTTAACTTTCATTTAATTTTAATTCTTCTTCAGCGCTGAAGCGTGTGGGCGACGCGCGATCACAGTGGATTCTGTGCGCTGTTCGGTCGTTCCTGCCCCTGGACACACAGCACACACACTTGGCTCTTGCCCCTGCCTGCAACTTGACTGGTTTTCATCATTTTCCCTTTTCTGCCGCATTCCATTCGACTCGAACTGTGTGCGAAAGTTGCTTTCCTCTTCCCTCCTTTTGAGAACCAAAACGACATCACCAACGATCCTTTCGTCCAATCCCCAACGACCACGAAACGACGAATCGTGCATTTGTATCAAACACGCTATTCTTTTTTCTTTTCTTGTACTGCTTTTTTTTATTTTGTCTGTCTTTTACTATCCCTCCATTCTCTTAATACTTGTCTGCGCCGATGCCCAAAACCGGCCAGATTGGCGATTTCTGTGAGTCTCGAGTCCTACCACGTTTTGCTTCGTCCCTCCCTCGAACTGGACCTCGGCCTCTATCTGCGACTGCGTGCCTGTCTCGAATACCGATTTTGCGATGCGAGCGACGACGACGACATTTTGCGGCCCTCGATTTCGATGCTCGGGCCACCGCTGCCGCTGAACCGACGATTTTCGCGATTGACGCCTTATCTCTCCCACCAAAAAAATGACGACCTACGATCCTTTCCCGCCGAGATGGCCCTGCGGCACTCTGGAATTCGCGAGGGACCCTCGCGCCATTGGCATCTGTTCCGCCATGCGATAAGGTTGTTCGTTTTTCGACGAGGGCAGCCTCCAGATGTTTGCTCCCCGCCAAGTCCGATTTCCGACGCGCGAAGCCCAACCTAACGCCCGCGCAATCTCAAATGCTGGATTACGCAGCATGGCGCACAACCTGCAGCCCAACGAGATATTGGACGAAACCAACTCTTTTGCATGACTGCGAATACCACGAAGCCAGATTCTATCGAGAAACACGAGCACCAAGTCGCAGATCGATCGGCAGCAGGCATTCGCATCCGACATTGGGCCAGAGAGTCAGAGAGACTAGGCGACGGAGAATAGGCTGCACAAGTTGGGCGCTGCCTCAATTTCCATCTCGTCACATCGCCGTTACGGCCATAATTTTGCTGCGAGTTACTAACCTGTCATTATCACGACCATCCAGTTCCCTGCTAGACTATTGAGATACCCAACCATTTTACGATCATCACCTGTTTCTATCGCATTTCAGCATTTATAGAAAGCATCCAGCCCAGTCGACGGCTTGTTTGGGGTTTCTTCTTTGCGCTGCCGAAGAAACATTTTATCACGACGCGGACGCCACGACCACAATTCGATTACCATACCCGAGCCATTCCAATTACCAGTTCGCTCCTTCGACGCGAGCTGTTTGCCTGCCCGCCTTCGTCGTTACACTTTCCAATTCCCCCCGTCCGGTGCTCGTGTCTTCAAAGGACCGACACTGCGGCGTAAAGGAACATCGCCACCATGTTCTGGAAATTTGGCGGTTACGCCAACATATCACCCATCGATGCCATCCTCGACCGTCCCGACTTCACACTAGAAGAGCTGCTCGACGAGGGCGACCTGCTGGGTGACGTCAAGGCGCACAACAATAAGCTTCTCGAATACCTTCGCCAGAAAGATATCGTTCTTCGGCTACTGGAGTATGTCGTCGCGCCCAAGCCCGAGCCAGTAGCGGCTCCCGAGAAGAAGACCGAAGAGGCCGAGGAGAAGGAGAAGGAGCCGGAGAAGGAGCCGGAGTCACCCGAGGAAGCCATTGAGCGTGGCCGGCCACGCGTCTTTGGTCGCTCGCGTGCTTCCTCGTCCGCCACCGACGGCGCCCTGGACGAGGATGATGAGGCCGAGAAGAAGCGCACGCGGTACGCCTTTGTCTCTTGCGAAATTTTGGCTTCGGATAACTGGTCCATCTGCGATACTCTTCTAGACCCCGCCAACCGCGCCGAGCTCAACAAGTTCTGGGAGTTCCTCAAGCGCCCCGCACCTCTTGACCCCTTGCAGGCTAGTTACTTCACAAAGGTCAACGAGTCGCTGTTTGACAAGAAGGTTGAGGATATGGTCAACTTTTTGAAGGGCACGGACGGTGCTGTTCAGGATATGCTGCGTCATGTCGACTGCCCCATGGTTATGGACCTGTTGCTGAAGATCATCACGCTCGACCGTCCTGACGCTTACCAAGGCATTGTTGAGTGGCTCTACACCCAAGACATTATGCCGACCCTTCTCTCCTTCCTCAGCCCCGACAACAGCTGGGCAACACAGACTTCTGCGGGCGATTTCATCAAGGCCATTATTACTGTCTCTGCCAATGCGACCCAGCACGAACAGACCTGTATCGGCCCCAACGAGCTTACACGCCAGCTTGTCTCGCACCCCTGCATCGACGAGCTCATCGGCTACATGCTCAAGGGTGGCAACGCTCTTACCGTGGGCGTGGGCATTGTCATTGAGGTTATCAGGAAAAATAACTCTGACTATGACCCCGATGTCGGCACCGAAGCCAACTCGATACCGTCAAGCCGCGACCCGATTTACCTCGGTACCCTGCTCCGCATGTTCGCCCAGAACGTGCCCAACTTTATGCAGCTGATGAACAACGCGCCCGCCCAAAAGTCCCGCCTCAACTCGACGTTTGGCGAGAAGATTGAGCCGCTGGGTTTCGACCGCTTCAAGACCTGCGAGCTCATGGCCGAGCTGCTGCACTGCAGTAACATGGGTCTCCTCAACGAAGTCGGTTCCGAGGAGCTGGTTGCCGCCCGCGATGCCCAGCGCAAGCGCCTCCGCGCCGAGGGCAAGCTGACTGGCACCCGTGGCGAAGAAGCCAACCCCTCCAGCACGGACCTCTTGACCATGGGCATGGCCCACACCTCCCCGGCCGACGAAGGTCGCCGCCTGGAGGTCACCAACGTGTCGGCTGCCGACGAGGATGGCTTCGAGGAGGTGACACATGCTGCTGGCCTCGGTGAGGACGACCAACCCCGTGAATTGGAGCTGCCTAGCCGCCCTGCACCAGCATCCGGAGCCACATCGTCGTTCCTGGAGAAAGACGAGGACGACTTTGTCGAAGAGCCGCTCAGCTCTCCGCGCCTCAAGACCCACGACGACAAGGTTGCAAGCAGCGACGACCAGCACTTTGACGACCCCGAGCTGCTGGTTGCGCCCCTGTCACCGAGCAAGCGCAAGGCTGTCCCCGTTGAGGGTGCCACCTCTGGCGGTCTCGTCCCTGTTCCCAAGGACGATCTTGCCGAGGGCACAGACGACTTTGTCACCGAGGCCACCGAGCCTGCCCTGGGCGACGAGGCCAAGAGAATGGTGCCGGACCTCGAGAAGGGTGACGACTCCGACTCGTCAATCATGTTCACACCGACCATCTCCAGCTTGTCAGAGTCGCTCGATCTCGGCCGTTCCCGCCGCTCGCCCAGCCCCACTGGAGAGCTTACGACCGCACCTACCGACGAGACCAAGGCCGCCGCATCAGAGACGCCCGCCGAGAAGACCGAGGGCACCACTGAGGCCGGCGCCCCGACCACGACCCCTCCCACCGAGGCACCCGCCATCTTCGCCCATGAGATCCCCTCGGAGCCTAAGCAGGTACAAGATGAGAAGGAAGATGCGAAGGGTGACGATGCGGAGGCTGAGTTTGGAGAGGCTTCAATCATTGTCACGCAGCAGCCTTCCGATGCTGGAGCCGCCCCCGAGTCAGCCCCCGAGGCACCCGTCTCCGACCCCGTTGTCGGTGACTTTTTAAAGATGCAGTTCGCCGACCACCGCGTCGTGCCGACAATTCTGGTAAGCCTTGCTCGCGAATGTCAAATCCCGTCTTGAGCCGATATACTAACGAAATTTATAATTAGTCCTTCTTCTTCTCCTACCCCTGGAACAACTTTTTGCACAATGTCGTGTATGACGTAGTACAGCAGGTGTTCAACGGTCCCATGGACCGGGGCTTCAACCCCCACCTGGCCATCTCCCTGTTCGAGTCGGCCGACATCACGACTCAGATCGTCAACGGCCAGCTGGTCTCTGAGCAGTCCCAGGCTGCCACCCGCATGCGCATGGGCTACATGGGCCACCTGACCCTCATCGCCGAGGAGGTCGTCAAGTTCACCGAGCGCCACCCGGCCGAGCTCCTGTCGGAGACGGTCGTCTCCAAGATCATGTCGCCCGACTGGACCAACTACATTGACGGCACGCTGACCGAGACGCGTGAACGCGATAATGCCACGCTGGGTGGTGTCCGGCCCGAGGTGGCCATGGGCAACCATGCCGCGGCGGCCGGCCTGGCCGCTGTCGGCCTCTCTGGCCTGGGCTCGTCCCTCACGTCGCTTGGCCTGTCCAACAACTCCCAGGGCACATCCAACGCGCTGGCCGAGGCCGGCCTTAACGGCAGCCTGGACCTGAACAGCGGCAGCCTGGATCTCCAGGGCAGCAACGACGGTCACTTTTCCATCAGTGCCGGTATCTCCTCGGGCTTCCACAGCTCAAGCGACGAGGAAGATGACGATGCCGACGATAACGACGAAGACATAAACAATGAGGTTAGTACAATTGATGATGAATATAATGATGACAACGACAATGGCGACGGCGGCGACAATGCCGACAATGCCGACAATGTCGACGATGTCGACGATGTCTATCTCGACTACATGTACCGTCGCTTCGGTCTTGTTATGCGAGACGGAGATCTCGTCCTCCCGCCCTTATGCGAAGACTGCCTCGCCGAGGAGAGGATGGGAATGAGACCTTTTGACGACAGTTGCCGCCACCGCCTTCACGACGAGTTTGATGACCCGAACGAGGACCTCAGCATGGAAGAGATTGACGACGCCATCCACGACTTTTCCGCCTTGGATGCCGAGGACCGTACGCTTGTCGACAGTGACCATGGAAGCCAGCATGACGACAATGACATACAAGACCTGGAACGGGATCAAATCCAGGACCATGACCAGAACCAAGACCAAGACCAAGACCTAGTTGAAGAGGAGAACACCCGACAAGATGAGGTTGATGCAATGGAGGACCATCCGCGGAAGAACGAGTGCCCCGACCGGTTACCATCAAGTCCGCCGGGGAGCGTTCCGAGCTAGAGAACAGAGCTCTTCCCGGCGACACTGGCATCAGTACCAGAACCAGGACCAGGACCTTCGACTGGCAGAACCACAGACGCGGCCATGGAAGACTGCGAACCAAGCGGCGCGCAGTTGATTCACGACATGTTTTCAGAGTCTGGACCCTTTGCACTGCAATTTAATGGAACGGCCGATGACGACACGTCTTTACTATCGACTATGCAAGACAAAGGAAAAGGAGTTTACGACAAGGCCAAGGACACTGGAAACGATGAGATCCACATCGACGATAACACCGACTACGACAACTTGCCAGAAGACGATTTCCATCAGCGTGCCCAGAGCGCCACTGAGCTCGTGCACAGGCTAAAGCGGACGGTGGCGCAGCGTTTCCGTCGGGGGTAGTGTTAAGAAAGAGTTGATGTCGTTCATAATGTCAGGATGGTGGGAAAGGAATACAGAGGTGTTGCATGTTGCATACGCTGGGCATATCTTTTATGGATTATTACCAGGCAAGAGAGAGATACTACGGCACGCTTTTACGTGTGACCGGGAAAAAGCAACTGGGCATGATTATTCTATTAACCTCCTTCCCTCCTGGTGCAGACGTGGTGTTGGATGTGGTTTTTGGTCCTTCCGTTTTTGGTCCTCCTGTTTTTGGTCTTGGGGATCCTTCTCGTCTTTCTTCTTTGGTTTTGGTCCGGGATGCACCTGCCAGGCCTGGCACGCGCCCATCGCTCTTTCCACCACGACATGGACTTTTGGTTGCTACTTCCATCGCAGCACGACAACCCGAAAAACTTGGCAAAACTCGATCCTCGGCTCCTTCCTCATCCTCCGGATATGCAGTGCTTCCTGGACATGATATTTGGAATGCTAAATATATGATTGGCACATTATACTAACATTCTTTTTCAGTTCCGCGCGTACACTGATCCCCTGAACGCATCCAACTCCCTCTTGCCTCCCGCAATCCCTCCTCCGCCACCTCCGCCGCCGCCATTGAACGTGCCCCCATCGCGCGCCCGCCAGCTGTTGGCCGCCCGGCTTGCCATGAACAAGCGCAACGCCGAGTCAGCCGCAGCACTAGAGAACGGCAAGGAGGGCGAAGAGGGCAGTGGCAGCGGTAGTGGTGCTGTTGGCGGCGACGACGATGATGGCGACATTTCTCTGGGTGCTGCCAGCAAGTCATTGACGGCCATGCTCGACAGCGGCAGTGGCAGCGAGCGTCTCCGGAACCCTTTTGCCGATGACGAAGACGACGACATTGATGCTGACGAGGGTGACGTTGATGACGATGACGACGACAACGATGAAGGCGTGGGCCTGAACGGCGGCGATGTCGGCCGTGTCGGTCTTGGCTGGAACCGAGGCAGCTGGTGGCGGTCAATGGTGACCCGCACCGACAAGGCTGGTGGTGCTGGCAAGGCCGGTGCCAGCACCTCAGCTGGCTTCGACCATGAGAAGTTTGGTGACGGCCGTGACAGTAGCAGCGATGGCGGCGCATCGTCAGGCGAGGACGGCGGTGCCAAGAACGACGACGGTCTCGACGATGACGAAGAGTTTGGCGACTTTGCCATGCCGGAGACAACCGCACAAGAGGGTGCCAGTGGCACTGACAAGGATGCCGACAAGACGGCCGAGGGTAGCGGTGAGGGTGGCGACACGACACTCTTCAAGCCCCTTGCCCTGCACCCAGGCAACCCAGCATCATCTTCTACCTCTGCGACAGGTGCTGCCAGCCCCAACTCCAGCAACACAGCCGGTGGCAGCCTCTGGCGCCTGGGCTTCCTCGGCGCCAACACAACCGACGCACCTGCCGACTCTGCTAAGCAGTCCACCACCACCGGCAAGGACAACGACGAGCTCGAGGTTCTCGGCGAGGATGGCCACCGTGTGGCTCGTGTTACGGAGGCGGCCCACCGGCGAAGCCTCGAAGACCCCGACGAGGACGAGGTGGTTGTATAATTATCATTCTACGGGTTCTGGCATGGCTGTGAAAGTGGACCACGGAAACTTTACGCAAGGTTATGAACCGGGTGGCTGGGTAGGGGGCTTGTCCTCTCCTATCTTGAGCTTCTACCCTTAATATGTGGTTCCATATATCCTAGGACTGTATAGTGTGTTGTTGGCTTGCATGTTTTTTTGGTAAATTTTGGTGGACAGGAATTATATCATGTACTGCCGGGGTCTCAAGCGAGATTCTGGCCAAGGGGAACGACGACGAGGACGGATGCTTCCCACGGGATCATGTCTTTATTTTTGTGTACGATACGCTTTTGTCATATTTGGTGTACGCTTTTCTTTATTCTCCTTTTGTGTTGTTATATTAATATACCTTATCAAAAAAAATGTTATCTCCTATTTGAAAAAATGTGAATTCTCCTTCTTGATAGGGTCAGATACCAAGATGGTGTGTAGCCTGTTGGTTGCTTTGTCGGAACGAAGCAATCGTGAAGTGGCTGCAGCTATCGAGAGAGAATAAAACATGTTGCTATTACTGTATGAACGAGAGAGTGAAAATAAACCGAGGAAAACAAGGGAGCGGGGATCAGCTGGGATTCTTCAGCCGTCCTTTGCCGATCGGATGCAACCGATGCGAAAGAGAAACCAAAGAAACACCTCTAATGACAAGTGGTGTCCGGTAGTCTTCTAGTCTCGGGGGCGGCCCGTGGTGCCGTGCGCCTTTGTACGCCACGGCCGTCCACTTTGTCAGTCGACTGTCGACTCTCTCCACAAAAACAACAACTGCCATGTCCCCACGTTTACAACAATGTGCATTTCCCCTCACGCTGTCCAGCAACACCCCGACCATCGTCGCCAGTCTGCAGGCCATGCCCGGCTTCCTCAAAGTCTTTGGCCAACCCGACCTGGTATCTTCAAAAGCACGAAGACAATATAAGAGTACCGGTCAAGAGCGGGGTTTATTTGCAGGACCGACACGTTTAACAACGTCATGCCGCATATTGGCATATATATTTCTGGTCCCCCGGATTGCTGTGGTTTGTCAACGCCTGATGAACAACTGGGCAGAATGACAATGTGAATTTCGAATGTTCAACATGCCACATTTCATCCCATCGCCAGTCATCAACATCTTCAACATGGTTCGGCCCTTATCCTTGGCGCTTCTAGATGGTGGTCGCCGGGCACGCACCTGTGATGGTGCTGTTGCTGATGGCTGATGGCGACGGTGGGGGCCCGGTCAACTTTGGCTTTGGTGGCCGCAAGAGCATCAACTCACGCAAGACATCTGGCGACTCTGAGCCAGCCATCATTTCCGAGAACCGCCACGCAAGGTAAGATCCACCATATTTCTATGCATTTTTTGTGGGGTGCTAACAACGAACAGCGGCAGGTACGAGTGAAAGCAAATGTTGAGGAAAGAGTAATATTGTCGGTTGGGAGGAGACACCTAATTTGCCGTTGCCTGTTGCACGGCTGCAAAATACAAAGCGGGGTTGCCTGTGGTGTGTTTTGCTGGGTCGGGTTTTACTTTCATGTAAAATATAATTTATAACCGAAAAAAAAAGAGAAAAAAAACTAACAGTCCTTACAGACACCATCGATACCACTTACAATCACGTTCACATCTTATCTTACGTTGTATTGTTCATTCAGTTCAGGTATATTGGAATCATATACTATAATATGCTGCAATATGACTCCCATCGTTGTTACTCTCCAATAGCCTTTTAGTCCTTCCCGACTCTTACTCCATGTCTACATACATACACCACTTAGATCTTTGAGTACTTCTTGAAGGCAGCCAGCAGACCACCCGTCGAGGAGTCGTGGTCGGCACCGTTGCCCTCCTCGTCAATCTCCTTGAGAATCTTCTTGGCCAGGACCTTGCCCAGCTCAACACCCCACTGGTCAAACGAGTTGATGTCCCAGACGGCACCCTCCACGAAGGTGACGTGCTCGTAGTAGGCAATCAGTGCACCCAGCTCGGCGGGGCCAATGTGGCCGCCGACCAGAATGCTGGTGGTGGGGCGGTTGCCCAAAAAGACCTTGTGGGGCACGAGCTCCTCAGAGACGCCACCCTCGGCGCGGACCTGGTCGGCGGTCTTGCCGACCATCAGGGCCTCAGCCTGGGCCAGGTAGTTGGAGGCCAGCATCTTCTGGTGGACGTTGTCCGACAGAGGGTTGTGCGACTGGGCAGCCAGAATGAAGTCGGTGGGGATCAGCTTGGTGCCCTGGTGGACGAGCTGGAAGAAGGAGTGCTGGGCGTTGGTGCAGGGCTCGCCGAACAGGATGGAGCCGGTGGTGTACTTGGCCGAGGTGCCGTCCGAAGTGACCGTCTTGCCGTTGGACTCCATGGACAGCTGCTGCAGGTAGGCAGGGAAGCGGTGCAGGTACTGGTCAAAGGGAGCGACCAGGTGGGTCTGGGCGTTGTAGAAGTCGGCGTACCAGACGCTCAGGACACCGGCCAGCAGGGGAATGTTGTTCTCGAGGGCGGTCTCGCGGAAGTGCTTGTCCATCTCGTGGGCACCAGCCAGGAACTTGTGGAAGTTGTCGTAGCCGACATAGAGGGCGACCGACAGACCAATGGCGCTCCAGACGGAGTAGCGGCCACCGACCCACGACTCGAAGCCGAACATGTTCTTCTTGTCAATGCCGAACTTGGTGACCTCGGCCTCGTTGGTGGACAGAGCAACAAAGTGCTTGGCAATGTCGCCCTTGCCGCCAGTCTTCTCGAGGAACCATGACTTGGCCGTGTTGGCGTTGGTGGTGGTCTCGGCGGTGGTGAAGGTCTTGGAGGCGATCAGGAACAGGGTGGTCTCGGGGTCGGACGCGGCGAGGGCCTCGGCCATGTGGGTGCCGTCAATGTTGGAGACGAAGTGTAGGGTCATGTCGGAAGCGCCGTAGTGCTTCAGGGCCTCGGTGACCATGACGGGGCCGAGGTCAGAACCGCCAATGCCGACGTTGACAATGTTGGTCAGCTTCTTGCCGGTGAAGCCCTTCCAGGAGCCGCTGCGGACCTCCTCAGAGAACTCCTTCATGTGCTCGAGGACGTCGTTGACACCGCCGGGGGTCTTGACGACATCGACACCGTCGACGGTCATGGTCCAGGGCCCGGGGCCGACGTTGCGCAGAGCGGTGTGGTAGACGGCACGGTCCTCGGTGAAGTTGATCTTCTCGCCCTTGAACATGCTCTCGCGCTTGTCCTCGACCTTGGCCTCGCTGGCCAGCTTCAGCAGCAGAGCCAAGGTCTCCTCAGTCAGGAAGTTCTTGGAGAAATCGAAGAGAATGTCAGTCTCCTCGCCGCCGCTGGCAATGTCAGCGGGCAGCTTGAAGACGCGGGTGAACTTGTCGAAGCGCTTGGGATCCTTGGCAAAGGCATCCTTGAGGACGAAGGACTCGCCGACGGTGTTGCGGTGCTTCTGGAGCTCGGCCCAAGCGGGCAAGGAACTGGCCTGCGGCATTGTGAATGTGGAGGGGGTGGTGGTGGGTTGAGAAGGTAGAAAGTGAGTTATAAACTGTGGGAAATCGGACGTTAGCAATTGCCCAGAAAAAGAGCAGAGACGAGACAATAAGTAGCAGTCGAACTGAAATCCGCAAAAGCCGGTCGTCTGGTAACTGTGGACACTCCTCCCCACAGTCCACGTTCCAGTGCATTCGCCATTGACAATGGAAGCTGTGCGATCCTCTGCGATCCTATTCCTAGTAATTGCAGTCGTAGCTTGGGTCCCATGATGCTGCGCGGCAGATTCCCCCCCCACTCATTGACTTGCTGCACCCCACCAGCATGAACAACAAGCAACGTGTGGAAACAGAGCCCAGGAGCATCTGCGACGAGCACAACCCCCGGCGACCAAAGACCGCACGCGGGGCTAAACGGGCGAGGAACACGGCGGCAAAACATCAGGAATGCCAATGGCAAGCATAAAGAACAACCAGAGCAGCAAAGAGCATGGCGAAACAGCTTCTCAGCTTGGTTTCAGCGGACGAACATCACATCCCACATTCTTTCTTACCTCGAATTTTAGAGAGTGCTGAGTGCGGGGATCAACGCGCTGGTTTCGTCGAGTCCAGAAGACTGAAGCAAGTTGCTGTTAGTTATTGGAAAGGGGTTGGCTGGATAAAACAAGGTGAAGAGAAGAGAAAGCGATGATTGAAGCTCGAGGAAAAGAACAGGAAAGTAGGGCGAGCGAGTAAAAAGAGCGAGAGGTCCGAAGTCCGGTGTTGTTAAACTCCACCACTCGTTAGCAAGCAGCGTTGAGTAGCAGACAAGACAGTAATAGTCGTCGTTGCCACGGCGGATCTCGAGTCTGCTTTGGTCTGCGAGCGGCGAACAACGCCACCACCAAAAGTGCAGCCGAAAGCACCACCACCTTCAACTCCGACAATCCCACCTATGACCGCATCAATTGGCTAGGCGTGGAGAACTCCGGACGAGCAACAAACCAATGCGACCGGTGGGCTGACGGGAGCCTCTGCAGACTTGCAACTTCTCGCGTTGTTGTACCATGTGTTTACTGTCCATCTTTTCGTGTTACTCTGCCCTTTTTTTTGCCCCTCCTGGTCTCGAGCTTCCATTCTGTGCAGCTGGGACCTGCCCAATTCGTAAAGGTAGATAGCGGGGATGCAGGCAAACAAAACAAGAATCACTTACATTGTGAAAGAGAGGCCGCGATGTGGTGGGGTTGTCAGACAGGGCGGTGCTTTTCAGAGGAAGGTAAAGCAAGGAGCAAAAAAAAGTGAGGCTTTTCGGGAAGAGGAAAGGAGAGAAAGTGAGCGGAAGTGGAAAGAACAAGAGACAAGAGCTCCGGAAAAAGGAGACAGCTTCACGAGAAAGTAGGCCGGGGAAGGTGTATGTTTATTAAGGTATCGGGGCAGTCGCTCTTTCCTCGTCGCATTCTTTGCACGTCTCCTGACTACACTATTTCTAAGAGCTTTTCAATTATTACTATTTATTTTTGGTGTTATTACGCATCGCTTTTCCGACGAGGCAAGAGCCCAGAATGTGCAGGGGGCTAGGGCGATGAACAAAAGAAAAAACGAAGCTAGAATGGGTAAAGAGAGAGATGAGACGAGACAAAACAGCGAACAATTCCTCAGTGTTGGCCGTCTTGAGTGAATAATGCACTCTCTTTTGGCTTTAGCTGCACCACTCCAAAATCTTTCGCCCATTTTCTAAAATGATTCTGGGGCTCTTAGTGAGCGGGAATTGACGATGCTTGGCGATGGTAGGTGGGAAGGACGTGCCCGGTATCGCCTTCCCGTTTGTAGGAAAAGTATTACAAAACCGTTGGGCGGTTGGGGCGAAGAAGAAGCTATCGAGCTCTTTGTCCACCAAAGTCACTGCCCCTTCTGTTGCTTTGTGCCTTTGTGCTGCTGTTGCAAGAGGCAGGAACCGGCAATATAGGGCAGGAACGACCCGCGTAAAGGCGGCAGGACAGTAAAAACCAAGAGCACGCCCAACAAGGTGCGGGGAGCAAGAATGAGGGGCACGTTCCAGCCTGTACGCGTGCATTTAGCCAGCACGCACTCTTTCCCACTCTTTTGTCTCTCCTGTTCACGTAAAAGGCGCAATGTCGACAGTTTCTCTGGCCCGCCCCGTACACTTAACAAAGCTCGCCGGCTATTGCTAAAAGCTGCGAAGCTGAAATAGAGGGGCAGGCACGACCGGCGATAAATCGTTGGCAGGCAATCAAGCGAGAAAGCCCCTCCATTTTCGCCCGTTTTTCTGCACTCCAGTTTTATTTCTTACCAGCCTTTTCAAATTGCCTGAATTTTCCCGCAAGTCGGAGCAGCGCATTCAGATTGCCGTTGCCGACCGACCCATTCAACTTAACTTTCTGTCCGTCAAAAAGACTTGGAAACGGATATACTAAAACAAGACCTTGCAAGACCAGAAAGAAATCGGGAAATAGAAAGGCGCCCGCAAGCTGCGAAAAGCTGCAAAAGGCTGAGTAATGAGATTTCACACACTTTGGATAGCTGACAAACTTGACCATACACCATACACCATCGAAAACAACAACAGAAGGACCAAAGCCTGCTCGTATACGACCCTTGCATAATCTGCACGGATATGGAAGTTGCTTTACAATACCAATGTAGATGACAGGGCCGATTGCAGATACATCAGCAATTGTCATGTTTACGTTGATAAGAAACCATATTGTTTAGTAACTAAATGAACAAAAAACCGTAAAGCAGTCAGCCGCGCCTGTCGGCCAGCCTCGTGCCTTTTCTCGCAGCTTTGTCGTCGTCACCAAGAAGCGCGTCACGCGTCGCGATCAGTCAAAAGTGTAAACAGCTGTTACTGCACCAAAAATAGAAATCCATTTGACGATTTTTCGTCTACATGCAAGAAAAGGGAGGATAGATACAGCAAAAACGATGAAAATGGAAGAAGTGAATGAAGACGGAGCAAATGGCAGAAACAAAAAAGAGTATCAGAAATGAAACGACCAAAGCCAGACCGAAAAAAGCCAAGAGCCAAAAGCCAAAGGCCAAAAAGACCAAGAAAGAGCCACACCAACGACACCACCGCCGTCGCTTTCGTTACAGCACGCGCATCTTTGTCTACCGGTTATCCTGGATGCTGCCGACAAACGAGGGGTCCCGCACACTGCCGCCGGCGTCGCCGAGGCCGGCAATGGGCCGGTTGTAGGAGAAGCCCTCAAACTGGTACTGCATGGTCTGCGAGAGGGGCTGGTCCTCAACGAAGGAATCAAGGGGTGCCTCGTTGGTGAAGACGGGGTCAAAGTTGTCGGTATCGCGTGCATCAGTCTGTAATGAGGGAGGAAGGAACAACAAAGTTAGTGACTCCTGGTCTTGGGCATTATCAAAGTTGGTTTGGGAATAGACATCAGGAGGACGTACCACACTAGGCTTAAAGGCCGGCTCGTACTTGCGCTGCAGCAGCTTGCGCCAGTCAATGGCGTCAAAGAAGCGGTGCGCCTTGATCTCGGCAGAGCCGTTGGCGCCCAGGCGCTCGGCCGGGTTGCGGTTAAGCAGTTTGGTCAACAGATCCTTGGCGGCGGGCGGGACAATATCGGTGCCCGGGAAGTAGAGCGGCTCCGACAGAATCTTGCGGTACATCTCGTTGGTGTTCTCGTGATAGAAGGGCGGCAGACCTGTCAGCATCTCGTAGAGTAAGACGCCGAGCGTCCACCAGTCGACCGTCTTGTTGTAGCCTTGGCCCATGAGCAGCTCGGGTGCAAGGTACTCGGGCGTACCACAAAAAGTGTTGGTGCGGTCCTCGTCCTTCATGTCGAGCTTGCACAGACCGAAATCGCACAGGGCAATGTGGCCCTGATAGTCCAACAAAATGTTCTCGGGCTTGAGATCGCGGTAGATGACGTTGAAGCCGTGCAGACACTCTAGGGCACACAACAACTCTGCGGTATAGAAGCGAGCGCGGTTGATATCGAAACGCTGCTCTTTTTGCAGATGGTGGAACAGCTCACCGCCGTTGACAAAGGCGAGCACAAAATACAGCTTCTCGGGTGACTGGAAGGTAAACTTGAGCGGCACAATGAACGGGTTGTTGATCTGGGCCAGCACTGACCGCTCGGCCAGTGTGTGGGCGACTTCAGACCGCGAAATGATGTGGGCCTTGCGGATGGTCTTGAGCGCGTAGATACGCCGCGTGTCCTTCTTGCACACCTGCATGACTTTACCGAAACTGCCCTTGCCGACAACTTTCAGGAGATCAAAGTCGTCAATGGTGAGCTTGCCGGCGCGGTTCTCGACGTAGGTGACACCAATCTTGAGACGGCCCTGGCCGTACTGCACATCGGCCCAGTCGACACCACTGAAGCCCGCTGCGCGCTCGCGTGCCGCGTGCTCGGCCGCCGCCTTTTCGCGGTCCTTCTTGCTGAGCTTGGGGTCCTCGACGTACGGCTGGCTCTGCTCGAAGCGCGGGTTGATGCGAGTGACACCCAAGAAGATGTCCTGGCTGCGGCCGGAGCCAGGAGGTGCGTTGGGGTTGCGCAGGTACAGGTGGACGGCGAGCTCGGTCACGCGGGACACATCAAACTTGTACTGCGTGTTGTCGCCGGCCCACAGCGGGTTCTCGGGGGTACCCTCGACGGAGTTGACAAAGATTTGCATGCGGTCGAAATCGAGAAGGGCGTACGGCATATACTTACCAGAGACACGACCGTGGTTGGTGGGGATGCTGCCGAAGCCGCTGCCTGCAGAGGTCTGGGGCCGGCTGGAGCCGTTTGTGAAGCCGCCTGCTGGGCGTTGCGAGGAGCTGGGTCGAACAGACCCAGCGACCACGTTGGAGAGGACGTTGCTGGAGGATAGGGAGGACTGGTGTTGGGAGCCGTTAAAGACATTGCGGTGCTGCTCCGGTAGGGCAAAGCCCTGGCCCTCGTGCAGGGTGACGACGAGGATACCGGGTTTTGGTGGCTTAATGACATCAGTTTGACTGAGTGCCTCGGATGCGGCTGCATAGGAGTTAGTATCTCACATATCACATATAGGCACGTTTGTGACAAACATGGACGGTGATGTCGGCTTACCAATGTTGCTAGAGGGAGGCGTCGGTGTGCTCGAGGTGGCTGCTGGCGGGGCAGCAGGCTTCTCTGCTTCCTTCTCAGGAGCAATGGTGGACGTGGACGTCGACCGCGAGAAGTTGGCAAGGGGACCCAGATGGGTCTCCTTTAGCTCTGCAAGAGAGAGGTATGGTTAGCATTGATATCGATTTACTATCCCGGAGGGTCCGGCCTGTCTGGCTCGGTCGGGGGCCATATCGACCTCGGGCTGACAATAGGACTAGTTTTCCCTCTCAAGCATCCGTGACGACCGCCCTGGGAGACAATCGGGGACTAGTTTGGGCTGTGTGTCTTACTCTTTGTCAATTTCCACGTCGACATATTCGCCAACTGTGTCTGAGGTGGGGATGTGGAGGGGGAGTTATTTGGAGAGGTCGATTGAGGGCTTCGCTGGTGGACGGCTGTCTCGACGGTTTACGGCCGATAGACAACAGAACCGAAATATGACGTCGAAAAGCGGCCGTGGACAGTCGTGGACGGTCGGGGAGACGAGAAGGGCTGTCCGAGTGTGGTCGAGTGCGTAAAACAAGACAATTCGACGAGGGGGATATTGAGAGAGAAAGGCGGAGAGCGTTGGAGGCACTTGCGAGTCGGAAAGAAAAGGGCCGGAGTTACAAAAACAACGCTGCGAACGAGGGCGTGCAGAATGCGGAAAAAGTCGTGAATCAAAATGCTGCCAGGAGATGTAGCGATAATGTCGTGATCGAGAAGAGACGATGTTGAGAAAATGAATAGAGATGCGAAACACAGGGGGTGGGAAGAAAGGGAAAGAGGCACAGGAGTGAGGAGAAGCAAAGCAAGAGGAGAGAGGAGGCGGAAAGAGGATTAGAGAGAAGGAGCGACCCGTATTTTTGGCCGGGACGGTGATGGAGGGCAGAAGGCAGGAGCGAGGCAAGCGAGCTTGTTTGGTGCTGTAAACAGAAGGTCCTAGGGACTCGAAGACGACGAATTCTAAGCAAGCGGTAATCATTTTTAGCGCGGCCGGGTGCAGTGGCTCCAGCGCCTGGGGAGGAGAGAGGCTGAGACGGAGGCGGGGTCTCAGGCAAGAAGTGGTACGGGTCGCTAAAAGGGCTAAACGCATGCGCTAACTCCGCCGCAGAAACGCCAGGGCACGCGTTGCGTCGGGGGCAAAATCCGTCCCAGAAGAGTGGCGGCAGCAGCGTGGAGGGGAAATGTGAGGGAAGGCGCGAATGGCATTTTACCGCACAGTGCTCTCCACACGGCCAGTACACAATACGCAATCCCATCGCCAACCCAAAGTCTTCTGAAACTGCATTCCGTAATCCTCAAATGTATCGCAACACCAGTCTGCTGGGTGTCCATGTTGATATTCACTGGATGCGTAATCTTTTGAAAGCTTTCCTTCACTTTTTACCGCTATTTTTTCGGGCCATTCTGGCAGTGTCCTTGCTGAGGTTCTCCCTCACATCCTCGGATATCCTCCTTTTACCAGAACCAACAGCACTCACGACTGAGGGCAGCCGCTGTCAGCTTTGACAGTCTTACCTAAGAAATAGGAGGTCCCCATATCTCAGGGGCTCCAACAACTGGATGGGGGTGGAGAATAGGGGTTCAGAGTGGGCCGAAGAGGCCTCTCTTGCTGGATCTGGTGTGGCCTAAACCTTTGTGGTTCTGTAATGCTGGGTAGCGATCAAGCCCGTGCACATTTCTGTTGAGGTTCTCCGCAATCGACAACGTTGTTGCAACATATCTGACACTTTTCTGTGCAATTTTTAAATGAGCGACGAGGCAGATTCTGAATAACGTTGACAAGCGAGACTGGACCCTGAAATTTGTCAACGGAAACAGGCTTTTTGGCAGTCGCAATAGCGTTTCGGGACAGGTACGAAAGAGAGTCACGTGCTCGGTCCTGCCCAGCGATGCAAGCGAGCACAGTGCGTACTCTGTATTGCCTTTCATTCCAGCACGCTGGGCGTCGTTTCTATGGTTCTGAGTGAATGACTGAATGTGAGCCCCAGTATGTAATACGGGAGGATTAAAGAGTTTAGATTTAAAGGATTGAGACGACAAAGAGAGAGAGGCAGCGTAAGCAGGCTATTCTTAGTTCGACGAGCTTCCAATATATTGCAGACGACATTGTTTGGTGCTCCCGTACTCCGTATTTGCGGACAAGCGATTTGCACAGCCTTCTTGTCCCAAGAGGCAAAATCCAAGAGAAATATCAAAATGCGTGTTCTATACCGGGAGCGAGGCGCAATGGCTTTACACAGCACTCCAATTATTCGGGGAAGCCGGGTGCCGACTACCAACTGCCAATGGTTGGCGGGTGCCTGCCCTATTGGGCCCCAGAGCGACCCTTTTGCCTTTTGGCTAAAATAGGAAACGGCGATTCAGCATCACCACACCCGAGACCACCTCACTGCCGAAAAAAAGAAACAGGAACGCAACGTGAACATTAAAAAAAAAAAAGAAAAATGCCGAATCCTTTATCACGAGAGTACGGCATCTCGGGACGCCAGAAGCGACGAAAAGTAAAAGCCCGGCGGTTTCCATCACGAGTGAACAGATGCAGCCTTTCGTGTTTTTTCCTTCTTATTTCTCTCTCTCTCTGTTCCTGTTCCTGACTTGGGGCATGGCTTGTTCGAATACGATAAAACGAAAATACCAACTACGGACTTCTTGGATGCCTTCCAATGACAACTTTGTGATGCAGCGCCGAGCTCACGAAAAGCATGCGGCTCGCCGCTATGGAAGCAAAGGCGGACGAGAATGGGAAAGAGCCAAGACGGCAGTTTGCATACGAATGTCCTAGAGAGGCCGGCATACACCACAACGACTTCGTTAGACAGCATGTTGAGCGTCTCGAACGGCTGCATACTCTTCATGTATGCCCGTATGCGCCCCCTTTGCGTGTTGTCCGTCGTGCACTTCGTAACCCCGTAACATATGTTTACTTCTTCTAGAGGGCCCGTAGCAATCTTGGCATCCGACCAGGAATAGAGAGTCCGCGGTGAGAGTTCGATGTACGACGTTTGTTTTCTGGAGATCAGGGCCTGCCGTTCTGCAGCGTCCGTTATTGTGGTAGATTCGTAAGCTGGCAGCGACGAGTGGGCCACTGCTGTGATGTCGAGGGAGGGAAAAGATGAGACAAGACGTTTACAAAATAAAGAAAGGGAAGACGTCAAAAAGAAGGGTAGGGTGGATTGCGGGGAGATGGGAGGGGCCGCGTTGCATTCTTATCTACGACAGGACAAGACGAAGGGAGGAATGGAGAGGCGTGAACGTCAAACACCCCTTCTTTTTTACTTCATTGTCCCGTTCTTCTCCTCGCCCGTCGTACAGTTCGCCGTCTGCTGTGCAGCTGTGGGTGCAACGAAAAACTGGAGGAAAGGGAGGACGATCTCTGCGCGGGCTCTGGGCATAAATACGAATATATATTTACACATATGGTCGACAAGTCAAGGAAGACTGACGTCCCTTGACGAAAGTCATGTCGGGCTTTCACCAAGAAAAAAGAAGCGTAAAATAGCGAGAGGCCCCGTGCTTGCCGATCCCGTTTTCCCGTTTTCCCGTTCATCCCGTCTATTCCAGGGAGGTGGTTGAGACAAAGTCAAGGGGCCTGACCTGTTTTGCATTGTGTTTGCAGCGACAACAAGCGGCGATCATTATCAAAATTGGGCAAGATTTGTGTGAAGAAAGGGGCGGCGCTCAGGACAGCCTCACCGCGAAGGGGGTCACTTTTCGCGGAGAAAAGGCTGTAAGTTGCTTGGAGTCGCCTACATTGCGCGTTTAAGGGCGTCTGAACTCACGAGAGAGCGCGTCGGTATCTGAGCTGCCCTTTTAAGCATGTTTTTCGTACTCCGTACAAGTCTTTCACCTTCCAGAAGAAGAAGCTGTGCAGATAAGAAAGCAGGCGATGGTTTTAGATACTGTTCAAATTGTGCAGTTTTATCGAGTCTTCTGGGGGGGTATTAGGAACAACAGCCAACATGCCTCTTGACGAAAGCTCCAGGGCGAGTCATGTCGTGTTTTGCGGCAGCGTGCTGGATGTTTCTCAAAAGTACTCTCCATCGTCGACATGTCCGTTTTTATCTATATGTATAATATCCGTGCCTGAGTGCCTGCCGTGGTAGAGATCTGTGTTGGTACCTGAGATGTGCGCTACCTCTCCGCTTTTCTTCCAAGTTTTCGATGCTTCGTTGTCTTTTCTCTCCATTCTCGCCTGGCACTGAGGCAGTGCCTCCATTCGCCTCGCTCTCGTTTCGTTTCAAGTTGCTCCTATTTTGCATACCTGCTTTTTTGTGCATATCCAGGTCCCCTCTCATCTCTCCACTCGGGCGACTGTTGCGCGCCAAGATTTCATTTTGAAGGCAAATCATGGGCTTTCATGGGCTTCGGCTCATCAAGCTTTGGTCAGTTTTTGCACATGTTGGTCTCAGATCGACGGCACCTGCGCAAGACTAGCTCAGGAACCAGACGAGCCAGGCGCGCCGGAGCTTCTCAAGCCAGGGGTTGGTGCCAAACAAAAAGAGAGTACGACGTAATACGGAGCAAAAAGAGCAAAAAATACGCATGTCAGCCAGTAACGCGCGCCCTCCTTGCACGGCAGAGACAGGAGACACATAGCAGCGTGTTCAGCGTGTACTGCTTTCCTGTCCAACAATATGCACCATATCTTGTCTCGCTGTGCCTGAAATTAAGCTTGTCGCCCTTGGCCAAGCTCCCTTGGCCCATCTCTTGTCTCTTCTTGCCGACTCTTGCTTCTTTTTACTTGTCTTTTCCCTACTCCGTACTCCGTAGGCCATGTTTCAACGGCCGCGCTGACTGCCCTGGGCGGGTCCATGGATTGGGTGGAGGAGCCGCCAAGGTCTCTTGGTAGGGCAGGGCAAGCAAATAGAAACAACGAGGAACAACCGCATCGTACGGACAGGGGCAGGGTATGCTTTGGCATGTGGGCTCTATCGCAGTTCACTTTTTGGTCTGCTTTGTCTCCTTTCTTGTTGTGCCCTGCTAATGTGTCGTCATCATATCCAGCGATCTCCCGTGTAAGCTTCCTATTCTGGAAGTAGACGGAGAAAGAAGGGGAGAGGCAGAGAGGGTCCGAGGGAAGAGGTCGAAGGCAAAGCTCAGCTGGTTAAACGACAAGGGCAAGAAAAGGAAATAATGTAAAAACGGGCAAGAAATAGAAAGGGCCGCCTAGAAAGCAGTGGCATCGAGGGAGCACGGCAGATAGAGATGATCTTGATGCCGAGCAGCAGGGGGAACGACCAGTCTCCGATCTCCATGTACTCCGTAATGTAACCCGGTCTTTTTCGTCTTGTCGTGCTGCTGTGTTTGTTCTCTGCCTGCTTTTCTTGATCTGTGCATCTCCTCTCTTTTCTTCAAGACATCCCCTCCTTCCGTTTCTCTTCGTTTCTAGTCTCTCCTTCCTCTTTCTCTCTTGTTCTTGTCCTTCGTCACTCTTTTCTTCCGTGTTGCTCCTTCCCTCCTTCTTGTTTTGCCCTTTTATTTTCCTAGTCCGGTCGTGTCACTCCTTTTCGATTTGGCTTTTCTCCCGTCGTCGACCAAAGCCGTCCTGTCGTTCCTTCCCGTGTTTTCTCGATTTACACTCCTTCTGTTTACTCTCACATTACAGTCACTCTTTATTTACATCTCAGACGAGCCTCTTTTCGCCCTCGCTCTTTCAGCCCTCGACTCGACAGCTTGTTTTTCTTTCTTCGTTTTTGTCAACCACCGTTGATTCTCACCCACCACCCATGATAACGACAACATCTCGTTGAACCCACCATGCTCTTCAACACCCTCGCTTGCGCGGCTCTCGTAGGCGGCCTTGCCCTTGAGGCCGCCGCTGGCCCTGTTCCGGGTCCGGCTCCGGACAGCCACGACATTGGCAGCCAAGTGCACGCCGTGCTGGACACTCGTGCCGTGGCTCGCCATGATACCAAGCACCGCCACCGCAGCGCATCCGCATCCGCTCACGCCCAGGCCCACCAGCACCACGCTCACAGCAAGCGTGCCCATTTCAAGGATCTGCCCGGCGGTGTCTTCCATCCGACCAACAAGGGCGGCGAGACGACGACAAAGCACACTCGCCGCATCCCGGACACCCACGCCGTCCACGAACGCCAGCCCAAGACCTGGGCCCGCCGCTGGGAACGTACCGAGCGTGCCCCTGCCGACGCCATGCTTCCCATGCGTATCGGTCTCAAGCAGCGCAATGTCGACGATGGTAGTGCCCACGCTCGTCTGATGGCCATTGCCGACCCGACGTCCGCGAGCTACGGCAAGCACATGTCCTCCCGCGAGGCTGTTGATTTCTTTGCTCCTGAGCGGACGACTGTTGAGGCCGTTGTGGACTGGGTTACTTCCGCGGGCATTCACATTGACCGTGTCTCGCAGTCGGCCAACAAGCAGTGGATCCAGTTCGATGCCACGGTCGCCGAGGCGGAGGAGCTTCTGCTGGCCGAGTACCATGTCTACGAGCACGGTGAGACCCGTACGCGTGATGTGGCCGTCGAGCACTACCATGTTCCTCGCTCCGTGCAGGACCACATTGACTACGTTCTTCCCGGTATTCGTCTGCGGCACGATGTTGAGACGGCCCGCAAGCAGCGCCGTCGCCGGGATCTCGGTCTCGACTCCGAATTGGGGGGCCGCAACATCAAGCCGATGCACACGGACCCGACATTCCTCAATAGCGGCGTGTCCAGCAACAAGGACAGCATGAATCCGACCAAGGGCGCGGACATTATGCTTAACAAGCCGCCACCGATGAACGCCAGCACCTGCTACGAATATGTGACGCCCAACTGCATCCGGAGTAAGTCACACACAAAGCGATGGTTGATTTTGTTTGGTCAGCTTTGTTTGGTCAGCTTTGTTTGGTCAGCCGTCTAACACCACGCAGAACAGTACAGTATCCCCAACGGCACCACGGCCACGCCCGGCAACGAACTCGGCATCTTTGAGGGCCTGAACCAGCACTACAGCAAGTCTGACCTCGACGACTATTTCGAGGTCGTTTCTCCGTAAGTTTGATCTTCACAACGTGACTTGTTGAACAGCATCTAACGAGTTTAGGAACGTCCCCAAGGGCACGTACCCGATCTCGCGCCTTGTCGACGGTGCCACGGCTGACACTATCCCTGCCAGTGCTGGCAGTGAGGCCGAGCTTGACTTCCAGGCTGCCATGCCTCTCATCTACCCCCAGCAGACGGTTCTCTTCCAGGTTGACGACGAGCGCATCCAGGCCAACATGACGATGGGCAACACCCCGTACCTCGGGTTCTGGAACACCTTCTTCGACGCCATCGACGGTTCGTACTGCACGTTCAGCGCTTTTGGCGAGACGGGCAACTGTGTCAAGCCCGAGTGCCTGGACCCTTCGTACCCGGATAACCTCCCCGGTGGCTACAACGGCACTCTGCAGTGCGGCGTCTACGAGCCCACCAACGTCATCAGCATCAGCTACGGCGGTGGTGAGGCTGACCTGCCCGCCTACTACTGGAAGCGCCAGTGCACGGAGATCCTCAAGCTGGGTCTGCAGGGTGTGACTGTAGTTATCTCGTCTGGTGACGACGGCGTCGCTTCTGGTGCCTATGATGGCGGCAACTACGACGGCTGTGGTGGCGATGGCCAGATCTTCTACCCTAGCAGCGAGGCTACCTGCCCTTACGTCCTGGCCGTCGGCGGCACTGAGTTCGACCTCGCTGAGCCTGTCACACCGCCTACCAGCACCAACGGCACTGGCAACTACACTTCTCCCTCTAGCACACCATCCGCTCACGTTCCCAAGCTGACGGAGCGCGCCACTTCTCGCTTCGGCTCTGGCGGTGGCTTTAGCAACTACTTCCCCCAGCCTTCGTACCAGGCTTTCTCTGTGGCCAAGTACTTTAGCCAGGTTGAGCTCGACTTCTCCGGCTACTACGACATGGGTAACGACAGCTTCAGCGGCGCTGGTGACGGAGTCTATCATATCGGTGGCCGTGGCTACCCGGATGTTTCGGCCATTGGCGATCATTATGTGACTGTGCTCAACGGCGCGTGGGCCACGATTGGCGGCACATCGCTGGCAGCACCCGTTTGGGCGTCTGTCCTCACTCTGCTCAATGAAGAGCGTCTGGCACAGGGCAAGTCGACTGTCGGCTTTGTCAACCCGACGCTGTACCAGCACCCCGAGGTGTTCAACGACATCACGTCAGGATCGAACCCGGGCTGCGGAACCAATGGCTTCCCGGCGGCCGAGGGCTGGGACCCCGTGACGGGTCTGGGCTCGCCCGACTACCCGAAGCTGCTTGCTCTTTTCAAGAGCTTGCCTTGAAATAAGGGAGAAATGAGTATGCCGATCTTGGATGCATCATCTTGTACATACGGCAAGGCAGTATGGTCTTTTTATGTTTTTGTTTTTTTATTCCGGTCTTTTCTTATGTCTTCTTTTCATGTCGCTCATTTCCTACTCTATTTTTTGATGGTCTTTTTTTCTTTTCTTTTCTTTTCTTACTTTGAGTTTCTTATTTTGAGTTTCTCTCCTCATATTCACTTCTTTAGTTTATGCTTTGTCCAAGGACAGCATCTAGACAGTTTACCATAATTTTGGCGGGTTCTTAATACAGTACGGAGTTTAAAGACACGACACAAGTAGCAAAAAGCCAATGACAGAAAGTGACAATTATTAATTCATAAAAGGGTTGTTAGAAGCGGCCACAAGGGTCATTAGGGCGAAACAAATACACAAATACAAGAAATGCGACAACAAAGAGGGGGATCAGAGGTTGGGAAGAGCGAATTTGGAAACCAGCCAGAAAGATGGGAAGCGGGCAGGAAAATCGGCCCCATGGCCCAGAAAAGGCACGATACCCAAACTGGACCAACAGACACGGGCGGGAAGATGGCGCTGAGTTGGGTCAACGGGTGTCACAGCCGAGGCCGGGTACCTGGGCGTAGTGTCGTTGGGAGCCAAATTGTCAACCCGCGTTGTCGGTTAAGTACAACGTTGTCCGTCAGCGTCGATCGCGGTCCTTGGAACATCGACTCCAGATATCAGCCTCCGGCTGATGTCTCCGTTCATCGCCGCCGCTCTGTCGCCTGCATCCACATATCCTTTTGCAGAAACAGATTGTGGTTGATCTGCGACACGGGCCGCAGAGGGTACACCAGCTGCAGCTCGAACCGCCGCATCATTTCGACCAACGTCTTGTTGAGCTCCAGAAAGGCCAACGTCTTGCCCGCACACGCCCACCGGCCGTAGCCAAAGATGAGGTCGACCGTGCGGCGCATGGTGGCGATTCGTTCCTGGTCCTCGCTGCGCTCGTTGGCAGAGGCGCCGTTCCCATTCGACTTTCCATTCCCATTCCCATTGACCGCACCATTGCCATTCGCCTGGCTGTGCTCGACGCCGCTGCGCTCGGATTCCAGCCACCGCTCCGGCCGGAACACATCCACATCTTCGCCAAAGACATCCTTCCGCCGCGTCAAGGCCCAGATGCTCGGTGCAATCCGCGTCCCTCCAGGCACAAACCGCCCGTCCGGCAGCGTATCGCCTTGCGGCGGGACTTCCTTGAAGGGCAGACCGACAAACGGCGGGTGCATGCGCAGTCCCTCCAAGACGACGGCCTGCAGGTACGGTAGCGTTTCGGCTCGTGAGTTGGGGACAATGTCGTCCTCGCTCACATCTGCGAATTCCCGGTCGACCTCTTCTCGTAAGCGGGCGTGGACGCGTGGTGTGGTCATAATGTACAGGAGCGTCATGCGGATGGCGGTGGCGGTGGTATCGGAGCCGGCAATGATTTGGAAGAGGGCCTCTGTCTCGCACTCGCGTTGGGAGAGGCCGTTGCGGACAAAGGCGCCCTGGAGTTGTTAGTACGGATGGCAAGCGAAGAAAGAAATGAAGAGTCGAGCGAAGCGAGGAAACAAAAGAAAAATCGAGCGAAGCGAGGAAAGAAAGAAACTTACAAGCATATCTCTCCGGTCTTTAGCGTCGGGGACGAAGCGTTCGGAGACAATGCTGCGGGCGACGCCCATCATACGGCCAATACCGGCCTTGTCGGTGACTTTGGGTCCGGCGAGCTTGAGGACGAGTGGCGAGGTCACGATGCGGTTGAGAAACGGCACCTCACTGCTCATCTGCATGACGGGTGCAATATCGAGGATGCTCTGCAAGTAGGCGTGGACGTCTTCTTCGCGCTCGAGGAAACCGAAAGCCTGGCCAAAGGCGACCTTGGTGATGCTGTCCAACGTGAAATACTGCGCGAGGACGGCGAGGTCCAGGGGTTTGCGGGTGGCGACGTAGCGTGTCTTGATAACATCGACGAGTTGTTTGAGGACGGCATCCACCTCAGTCTCGAGTGCTGGGTTCTCGCGTCCGGCATAGGCGGCAGCGGTCCGTCCCTTTAGGCGGTCGTGGGCGACATCGTCTCGCAGAGAAAACATGGAGTGCTCGTACGGATCCAGGCGGTTCGGGTTGTACCAGTCGGAGCGGCGGTACTGCAGCGTGCGGGTGGCAGACAATCTGCGGATAATGGCCGGGTCGCTGGTGAGAAGCTCGCCGGGGCCGATGCGGACGACGTCGCCGTATTTGAGAGTGGCTTGTTTGTAGTAAATCTCCCACATGCGGCCGCTGTAGGCAGTAGTGGCCATCCAGTAGTACGAGAAAGAGGCGATCCGTGGGCCGGGAAAGGCGCTCAGGCGGCGGGCGGCTGTGAATGAGGAGAGGACATAGTAGAGGATGGCGGTGGCGACAAGGACGAGGGCCATGGCCGGGACCGAGGCGGCAGCAAAGAGGGCCATCCGGGAGTGGTGAGGCCGGTGGCCAAAATGAATCGAGGCGTTGTTATCGATTTAGTCCAGGTATCACAAGATGTCAAAGTGAGGCGTATGTGGGTTGTGAGTGTACGACGCAAGGTGTACGACGTAAGAGTTGAGTGGATGGTGAGATTGGGGTGAGGAGTTGGCTCGGTTTGGCGGGCAGCACAAAAGTACGGAGTACTGGATGTGGTTTAGGCCGGCAGTGCTGAGAGTAAAGGACGAAAAGACAAAAGACGAGACGAGACAAATACCAGAAACCAGTGAACTGAAAATGCCAAAGCGAGAGACACGTCGACCAAGGCAAAACGGAGAAACGAGAGACAAAAGAGACAGACGAGAAGGACAGTCCAAAAAGAAGGAGAAAAGAGACAATAAACTGGACGACGTCTGTGATATGTAGATAAAGGAGGATCTGTTCTCTTTTCTCAGTCTGAGGGTCCTCTGAGAACGGAGTAGTGTATCTGTCCGTGAGGAGAGACAAGAGAAAGAGTGAGCGACAAGTGGCTGCAGAAAGGCCCACAATCGAAAAGACAAAAGACAGAGGACTGAAAAAAAAAGACTGAAAAAGACATGCCTTTCTGTCGTCTTGCCTGTCTTCCTTCGTTCCTTCCTCTCTCTTTCCTTCCTCTTTCCTTCCTCTTTCCTTCCTCGCTTCCTCCCACACCTGCGTGCTTTCCCTGCTTGTGGGCTTTGGACTTTTCGGAGGCAGGGTGACATTGGGGAGTTTATCTTTATTTGGGAAGGCGCTCCCCTGTCTTCCGTTGCAGCTTCCCTTTGCGAGTTTACCTTCCTTCCTGCTCATTTGTCTCTTTCCTTTTTCTTCTCTCTCTTTGGCCATGTTCGCTCTTTCCTCTCTTGTCGAAATGGGGGCATATCTTTCCTCTTTCCTCTTGAAGCGAATACCAAAAGCACGGACAGTTTTCTATTTGGCTTTATTTTCTTTTTTTTTCATCACCTTCTCGCTTCCCTCTCGCTTGACTCCTTCAGCGCCCACCCACCCACATCCTGCCACGAGACGCAAGCCTTTTCGGGACGAATCCCCTACGCCTTCCTCCTCATCTTATCCCATTGTTGATTAGACTCAGACTTTGGAATGTCTGGCGGAAGATGAACCGGTGAGAGGCGAGAAAAAAGAAGAAAAAAGAAGAGAAGACGAGACAAAAGGAGGAAAAGAACAGAGCAACACAGACAAAGACAAGGACGGTGGACGGAGACTGCCAGTGAGTAACGATACAGGCACATTTCATTGCACATCTAGCTGGAAGTTCTAGCTGAATTTTGCATGTGCAAAGAGAGCTTTCGATTGAAAAACAATTACGATGTTGCGAGTTTTGTCCAAAAAAAAAAAAGGGAGTGTTTCTAACTTTCTTTTTCATTCTTCCCGTTCCGTGCCCTCCGCCGTGCGTTGGTCCCACAATCAGAAACTCTGAAAATCATACCATGGTTTCTTTTTTTATGACGATGGCAATGTCTTCAACGTCGCACTCGACAATCAGAAACAGAGAAACAAGAGTGTGATGAGAGCCAAGCAGAGTCGATTAGCGAGAAGGAGCGACGCTGCTCGACCATGGACAGTGGACCGTGGACCGTGGGCCGTGGTTAAAATGGACAATGGAGACCGTGGAGCACATCATGGACCGCAAGTCATGGGCAAATCATGGGCAAATCATGGGCTGCGGATTGTGGGAGCTTCAGGAAAGGACAGGGAAGGAGCTTTGTGAAAAGGGGACCTACCACAGTATGAGTGGAGACGGGCGTTCCCTCTTCTCGCTTCTTTTCCCACCCTGCAGTCCACTAACGACCCCTGTGGCCTCGCTCGAGGGACATGGGGGGCCAATAGGAACGCAACGGAAAACGGGTGCGGAAGAGAAGAAAAGAAGAAAACAATGGACAGGGCGAAGAAAGACCCCTAAAAACAAGAAGAAGAAAAAAAGCGGGCAGGCGGGCACAAGCGAGAGGCACCCGCTCGACCTAAGATGGCTCGAGCCAAGCCCAGATAAGAGAGCGACCATGCCCAAAGCAGTCGGAGAGGGGAAGAGAAAAGAGGGAAAGAGACCAGAAAAGTGAGGGGACAAGGTTTGGATGGTTACGATGGGGCGTCGATGAGAGAAGAGCTGTCGACGGTGGAGTACGACGTACGGAGTACATGATTGTGAATTCTGTGCGTGGAGGGTGTTTAGTTAAGGAAGGAAGGCGTCGACGACAACTAACAACGACAGACAACGACAGACAGCAACAGGCAACGACACGGCTCAACAATTCACAGAGACAGAACGGTGTTGCGCATCAAAGGGCAGGGATGGCTGGGGACGATCACTTGGGAGGAGGAGAGAAAAGGGAAACAAAAGAGGCAACCGGATGGCCCAATGAATGTCCACGGGAGAAGCAAGAGTCAAAAGATTGTGACGACTACGGAGTACGCAAAGGGCAAGACAGCTTGGCGGTTTTGGCCGTCGGCTATCTTTCTTTCTGGCGGATCAAATAGCGTCCAGCACCTTTAGGCGAGGTCGATCATCATAACGGGTTTTACTCAGAAGGTGGAGGTGGAGGTGGAGGTGGACGAGCTCTGAGATGTAGAAAAAGGCAGACAGCAAAGACACCTTCACGCAAGGAAACAATCCGTCCGCCGTCCGCCGTCCGCCGTCCACCGTTAGAGGACACTGGACTTGTGAAAACGTACAATGTACTCCGTAGGACTGCCCTAAAGCGTGCTAATCTCTGCAAGACACGTTTTCTTGACCCTTGTCATGAACGATAAACGATACTCATTTCAGTCGTTGCTTTTTGACCACGGCCCGGCGGCCGCATGTGGCATTGGTGCTCGGATGTGGAAGACTATGTGCAAGATGTTTGTGCAGTTGATATGCGGCCAGTGTGCAGTCGCCGAACAACTTGTGTAAGTGGGTGCCGTCCAGTCAAATTTGTCGCTTTTCCGACGTTTATTGTCCCGCATTCTTATTGTTATTCTTATCCGTCCGCTACCCACACTCAATAAATGTGCAAGACACATACGTCGTACGTCGTACTTGACCATGCAGAGAACATGCAATGTGTCTTACCAAAGTGCAGAACCAACTGCAGCGGCTGTCCACAAGATGCGTCATTTACATTTATTGTACACAACTAACAAGTATTGCGAAAAAGAAAGCAAAAGTCCCTCCGGGCATAATGATACTCCGTGTGGTTTATTGCCTGTTTGTTGTCTGTTGTCTGTTGTCGTCGGCTGCTGTCTATCGGAAAAGATGGAGGGTAGTCGTGAAGTGTGCGATGATAAATGCAAAGGACCTTTCATTTATTTGCAGTTGTCTCACAAAAGACGCAGAGGCAGTACAGCCTTTTTGTCGTTGTCGACTTGCCTGCAGTCCTGTAGCTGCAGTCTGCAGTCTGCAGCCGTTGCATGCCCTTGTGCAGCGCCGTGCATTAGAACGTGTCCCACAAGAAGACGGAAGTAATTCGTACAAACACACAAAAGCACAGAATCCACCACCCCTTTTTTCGCAAAATCAAACCGTTTTGTCCAACCGTCGCTGTATCCACTGCTGACCGCTGGGGAGTGAAGAGGGGAAGCAGACAACAGGAAAAGAAAAGAAAAAGCTCAAAAAGACGTGGTTGAAAGACATTCATGCACGTTGACATAATGTAGACGCAGAACCGCGCGACACCTTTGCAAAAGCGATGCACAACGCAAGCACATAATCACATCGCATTCAGCTCAAGCATCAGCTCGAACATCAGCTCGAACATCAGCTCGAACATCTTTCCCATCTTTCCCTCTTCAGCTTCCTCGACAGGTCATCCCTGCTTCCCGCAATGTGACAGGGTTGTTGCTTCCAAATAACGTTTTGGCAGTCTGTTGTCTCTCCGTCACGAACCTGTCACGAGCTGTCACGAGCTGTCACGAGCTGTCACGAGCTGTCACGAGCTGTCACGAGCTGTCACGAGCTGTTATTGATGAGCGTACTCCGTAAAATGCTGGGGTTTCATTTGCAAATATATTATTTGTGCACAACACATGTGCACATCATCACCAGTAGGTGTACCACGAGAACATCGTCTAAATGATAATACAATACATATCAATGCAACACAATGCCACGCTGCGGACCCAGGAGTGAGGCGAGCAATGACATTGGTAAGCTTGTCATGTTCTTGTGTGTACGAGTACGAAGCACGTCGTACTCATGTATCTTGTCGAAAGCGTTGACGGACTCTACGAAGTAGGTTAGGTTGGGTTCTGCTGCACTGCAACGCTGCGTGCCTATTCACAGTGTGGGATGCACAGGGGTGGGCTGGACGGAGAAGAAAGAAAAGAAGAAAGCAGGGTCGCCGAAAAGAAGACAAAAAAAAAAGACAAAGCACAAAGACTGTTTCGTGTTCTTCGCTTTTCTCATTGTTATGATTACAAACAACGACGGAACCTAGACAAAGACGATTGTTGTAGACAACGTCTTTGTCTTCTTTCGAGAGAAAAAGTGAACGAATAAAAAATAAAAAGAATGGCGATCCCAGGATGTAGCCCAAAATGCAGCTGAACATGAATCTTCTTCCTGCATCAACTTCATGATCCCATCCAGCGCCCAACGATTTCGACTGCATTTACGCATCCGATCACGTATCACCTTTCTAAATCCCTGCGAGCATCACTGCATGCCCTCGTATCAGCCCAAGACAGCACAGCACTGACAGTGGATTTCACTCGACAACCCCTGCTGCTGTATATACCCTGCACTCTTCTTTTCCACAGCTGGGGAACAGCACACAACCCAGCGCAAACTGAACCCCAGTGAGTTCTGGTTCCAGCGAACCCCAGCATCAGCACCCGACCCCCCGCAGCGGACTCTCAATCCCGCCGACTTTCAGTTCCATTCTTATTTTCTTTTCTTTTTCTTTTCTTTTTACCACGGCCACACACCACAATGGACAAAGGTTGGCCCGTTTTGCCCGTCGCCGTAACATTCGCCCGCCACGCCGTGCCCCCGATCTGCGCCGTGGCGTTCGCCGGCTGGCTTTTGCTCGCGCACAACCCGCTGCTGCTCGACTGTGCCGTCTTCTGGGCGGACCGGTTTGTCGTCCGGATACAGTGGCTGGCCCAGTGGGCTGTCTGGATTGGCGCCGCGTGCCGCGCAGCATGGCGGGCGATACCAAGCCCAATCGAGCCGACAGATGTGCCGCCGGCGCCGCCCCGTGAGCCGCGCCGGCCCCGGAGACTATGTTCCAATGGCGACCATAGCAATGCGGAAGAGACGCGTATCGTCGGGTGTGAGCATCTTCAGAAAATAATGGGGGCCATCCTTATTGCTGCCGTCCTGTCTTGGGCGGCGGCGCCATCACCGTCCACTTTGTCCCCGGCATCCTCTTCATCTCCGCCTGCCCCCCCCTCCCACCATGTCTACATTGCCCCCGTAGAGACTAATCGACTGCCCGACCCATGGGTCGGTGCCAGCTTTATCAATGCAGATGTTGTCGCCAACGCACGGCCTGACACTGACCAGGACAACAGTAATGTCAATGACAACTCGGACGACAACTCGGACGACAACTCGGACGACAACGCCGTCGAATACCTCCCGCCTCGGCACTACCGCCGCCCACCGAGCCAAGTCCCTCACGGCGCCGATCCTCGTGTGCACATCCGCCAGAATATCCCCAGCCACGAACAGAGAGACATTGTCGTCCGCACACCCCCCTCTTCTGTGCCCCGCTCGTCTCTTGGAGACATTCCTCCTATCGGCGCTTCTGATTTTGCCGCTGTCCGCAAGGCTGCCCGTGCTGCCCAGAACGCCGCTGCCTGGCCATGCGAAAACGACTAATGGAAGAGAACCGCGAGGCCAGGGGACTGTCCGTACGAGATCTTCACCCGGAAGACGACGAGTATTAGCTGGCGCGGGCGGCGTTCGGTCTGGGCTGCTCAGCCTGTGGTGACGGCGGCGCCGGCGTTGACGTGGACTTGGACGTGGACTCACTTTACAATGACGTGGCGCAGCGCCGAGAAGGTCGCAGGTACACACCACCGAGTGGTGACTGGTACAAAGTCGACAACCCGCATGACCAGCCGGACGATGCAGCATCGTGAGGAGGTGAGTCTGGTAGGTCCGGTGAGTATCACTGTTCGTGTTCGTTTACGTCGTTTACGTCGTTTACGTATTTCATCCGCTGCTTACATTTTGAATAATCTGTTTTACTTCTTTCAACCCTCTCTCTTCTACCCATTCCCCTGTTCTCAATTCTGCCAAACGTCCCTCAGTCTCAACGACCTTCATACTCGTAGGCCACGTGGAGTGCAACATGAACTGGAGAACTCGCAGGGTCGTCATGGTACGCCTGTTGACTCAAAAATATGGGCAAACATGTAATTCTGGCTATTTTGCTGCCAACAGAACAAAGAAAACAAACGTATCCGGATTGCTGCACAGTATTCTTTATTTGGGTGTCCCCTATTTCACGTTCTTTGACGACCTCAATCTGTTTGGACCCCCAATGGCGGAACAGCCAATTGCGGACAACACTCACAATTCCCATCCATCCCTTGCACAGCCGCTTTCAGCAATTTTCCGTCACTCGTCACCAACAGAACCAATGCTGTCCTTTTTTCGCGCTTTCTTCACGCATATTGTCAAATGCAGTCGTTTCTGCAAAAAGAGAAATGTGTGCTCTCAAATGTAGCATGTAAAATTATGGAAATCAAATAATTGATCCTCCATTCACTCTTCTTGCTGAGGTTGCGCCTTCACACATTGTCACTTTATTTACTTGTTCTGCCATCCTCGCATTCACTTTGATCGCCGCGATGCCTCCCAATAAAACAAACAATGATGGGCAGCTGCCCAAGAAGCCACACAATCCTCCACCGCAACAGCAGCAGCCTCAACAGCAGCCTCAACAGCAGCCTCAACAGCAACCTACTCCCCGCGGTCCGCGCAAAGTACCAGGCGTGCAAGCCAAACTTGTGGGTGCAATCATCAGGCCTGTTCAAACGGCCACGGCAGGAGGAGACGGACTGGCGGCGGCAAATACTGCAGCAGTGAATAACCCTCCACCGGCCGCACAGCCAGCTCTGCCAGTTGTACCACAAAACCCTGCTTCTACACAGGCTCCTGCCCCTACTCAGCTTCAGCTTTGGGCACCAGCGGTTCCTCTTGCACCTCTGCCTCCAGCTGCTGCTCAACCGGCTTCTCAAGCTCTCGCTCCTGCTCTAACCCAAGTTCAAGCCGCAGTTACAGCTCCGACAGGACCTCTACCAGCCCAACCGGTGATTACGGCTCCTGCTACTGCTCAAAATCGAGTTCAGACTACCTATCAGACTGTCTCCCCAAGTGCTGCTCCTCGGACTACTGCACAAGCGTCAGCTCAACCCGCTGTCCAGACTGCTGCTCAAGGCCAGGCCCCTCCTCAAGCTGCAGTGCCTGTCATCGCAGCAATGCCGCCAGTACCTCCAGGAGACGGAGGTGCCGTCAGTGCCCCTCCGATCAACTCTGTGCCGGGTAGTGATGGTGGTGCAGCAACAGGTGTAGCCCCAGCCGGCACCATTGTTGTGGCAGCAGGTGCAGCACCTCCTCCGCCACCTCCACCGCCACCTCCCTACTACGGACCCCCAGGCAACCCTCCACCCATCTCGCCCGTCATGGGCACCGAGCTCAGACTCTACCTATTGGCCCAGGAGCTGTATGTCCTGCTCACCCCAGATGCCCGAAATGCCCTCATCGAGTACCTCAAGACACAGCGGCCTCTCCTACAGCAGCAGGCCGCCGTCATGGCCGATGGGTACCACCGACAGCGCATCCGCCTGTACTCCCCAGCGATCTACCCAGACGATCCCAATGCACCGCCGGATGTTCCGGTCGATGTTCAAGATCTGGTCAAAGAGATGGCCGAAGGCGATGCAGCCGGCAAGTACCTGACAAAAACGAGTCTCCGGCACGGCCCGGATGGGTTTCTCAATAGACAAGATTTGCTGCGGCGGCTTGGATGGGTGAATATTGAGGATGCTAAGAAAGCTGTTGCATTAGCTGTGGAGGCCGCCGCCAGTCAACAGAAACGGGCTCTTCCCGCAGACGGTGACGGTGACGGTGATCCGAATTCAAATGCAAAGAGACCGCGCGTGGTTTACGTGGAGGATTCTGAGCCAGATGATGAGGAAGAGCAAGGGGAAGAGGAAGAGGAAGAGGAAACGGAGACTCCACTTGCCCTGCTGTTCGGTGGCGACAGGTACGACGGCAGCGACTACGAAGATGGCGATGTCATGGTTGACGACAAACTTGAAAAGAATATACGCCTGGATCGCGACTGGCAGGCTCTGCCTGTGGCTCTCCGGCGCGACAAGCTGGGACGCGATATGGAGAGGAGCAATGTCTGGCCCGACGAGTCGGACTCGGACGACGACGGCTACAATGTGGACTTGGATGGGCTGCCCATTGAGGACAACATCGACATCGACAATGGCAATGGCAATGGCAACGAGGACGATGGCGACGGCGACGGCGAGGGTGCTCCGTACAAGACCTGGGACGAAGCCATCACAAAAGCCCCCGAGGAGTACACCGGTCTCTACGACTACTTCTTGTGGGAGAAGAAGCACAAGCGGCGGGCGCCTGCTGTCATGAAGAGAGACGTTCTACCCTGGGTGCCCTACATTCCCATGGCCGCTATGCCCACAAAGGAGGTGTATGATCCGCAGCTTCCCCCCGAAGGGCCAGAGGGAGAAGATGATCTGTGGCCATTGGACGATGCCGACGAGTCCGACAACAATGGGGTTGATGGAGTCAACAACGGGGCTTCTACTGCTGCTGCAACCGGCGGAGATGGCGGAGATGGGGACGGTAATCACGGTCGCAGCAGAGGCAGAGGCAGAGGCATTCTCGCCGTTCCCATTGCTCTGGGCAAACGTGCCCGCTCAGTGTCAGCCAATTCTGTCAGAACCTCATCTTCTGTACTCAGTCTTTTGGCCAAGCCGATCGTGTCTGCACTGAGTAGTCTGGTTCACGGACGCGCATATAACAAAAATGGACAGACGTCTGACGGCGCCGTCGACCTCGGCCAGCGCTTAAACGCTCTCGATCTGGCCACGGCTCTCAACAAGATGTCCGAGATGCAGCTCGACTTGGCCGGTGTGCAAGGGACAATTGTTGGCCTCAAGCAAGGCATGGCGCAGTGGCAGTTGCAGGACCATCTGCTGGAGGCGAACTGAAAGAAAAGAGAAAAGAAAAAAAGGGAATGGAGATGGACATGGCCACATTGTTGTTTTGTTTTCTTTGTATCTTCAGTCTTGACGTTCTTCGTTTACTTGTTCTTTGTTTTTATCCTTGCAATACGGTGTCAAAATTGACTGCTTTCAAGGGCCTTTCCAGTACTAAAATATAAAAAAGTGAGACTTATTTGTTTTATTGAAATCTAGTTTTATTTTTCTCAATTGTTTACATTTTTTTTTTTTTTTAAAAAAAAGCAATGTTCCTCTCGAAAAATAGTACTGAAACAAAATATGATATATTGTATCGATGAAAAAAGAAACTTGGCCGAAATAGCATGGCGTAAAGGAATAAATATCAGGCTGGATGACCGAGAGAAGAGTGAATAACTGCGGATCTGGCACCATGATGCATCACATATTACAAAATGGTATAAATAGTTAAACATTTGATTGACAAGAATATGATGAGCAGACAGGGCTTCGCCGACATTTTTGAAACAATAGAGCTTTGACGTTGAGAATGGAGGGATGAAAGGAGGTTGTTGTTCACACAATGAAAGTCAACAACGAACACGCGCAATTTTCTTTGTTTATTCACTCTTTGATCACGACGAACAATGTATATCTACACTCTATGAACAGTGAACAACATAGACGGGTATACAAATAGATGCATTGCCACTGCTAGAGTGAAGTGTGCTCATCGACAAACGGAATCATCTACGGAAGCATTTTCTGACATCCCACGTCAAACATCATCAGAACAACATCAACAAAATATACAGACACACGCATCGAGCACCGAATGCCACAAAATGGGCTCAACTTCACCCAAGCTCAACGCTGCTGTAGAGCAGCACAAGGAGAAGCGTCGACCAAAAACAAGCTCTGACACCCGGCCTTCAACACCACAGCGTCCATCCTCGCGGGGAAGCACAACTTCAACAACGGCGATGAAGCCAACGCACACCCGCTCACAGTCAATTTGGGTCACACGGCTTGCCCGTTTGGCATCCATCAAAGCAAACAAGTTCACACGTCGCATCACTCGGTCCATGGCAAAGCAGGAGCGAGACCCGTCTACAGACACTACCCCTGAGTCATCTCGTGACGGCACACCGGACGACGACGAGATTGACCTCATGACTATCCCCGTCGACCACAAGTCGGACATTCCCGACGAGTTCCCTACCATCTTCAACAGGGTCATCCCGCGCGTCGAGATGGCCGGCAAGCACAGATGCGGCAAACACCGCCGTGTTGTCGGCTGTCTGACTCTGCCGAGCCCGCCTTGCCGCGACTGCAAGAAGGCCGGCCTGCCCATCAACGAGCTGCACACGCTGCCCTGTGGCCACGTTCTTTGTCGGGACTGCCTCAACACCAAGGCCGCCTCCATCGGCGAGGGTGTCTACGATATTGAGATCTGGGACAGTCTGGCCGATGCCTTGCACGAGGCAGAGTATGAAACGACGTTCTACGACTACGACGGCCTGCCGCACGGCGAGGGTCCGCCCAAGTCGGCCCTCAGAGCTCTGGACATGCTTTGTTGCGGCCGCGACAGCCGGATGGACCGCTACCTTTTATGCATGGACAAGACCATCGCCATCAACTACTGGGTCGCCCACCAGGCCGTGCGCGCTGTCAAGGCAGACAACCTTCGCAGCCTGTGCGGGTGGCCCGACTGCCAGCGGCAGCTGGTGCACGCGTGTTTCTTTCTCCGGGACCAGTTGCTGTTTGGGTACTGTGTCTGCTGTGGCGGGTTCTCGCTGATCAAGCCCATGGATGGCAGTACAGTGCCGTCGCGGTCGTGGTACGAGGGCGGGCAGCGCTGGATTGAGACATAAAGGAAGGAGGGGAGGAAAAGGAAGAGTCGACGCTGGTCGTTGACTGCTAGTGAGAATAAGGAATACGCGTTACGAACATGAACAGCTGTTTTAATAACTTTGAATTTGAAATACAAGAGAACATATGTGAACACCAGTGAATATCATCTTGTCGAAATAAAGTGCCACCGCCACAATGAAAAGGTCAGCAACCACGTGTACCAAAGCTGCTCGTGCAGTCTTGTCATTGTAGTCACGTCTTGACTTTCCTATTTTGTCAGCTCTAACCCGTCCCCGTTCTCGCGCTTGCCTCTTCGCGTCTTTATCTGTATTATCTTGTCTTAACGTCCTAATCTTCTGTAATACCGATTTTATTTTCGTCCCTGTCAGCAACGGCTTGGTCAAGCTCCTTTTTTGTTCCTTGAAGCAGAGGGTATATTCTCGTCCTTCTGAATTCTTGTCTGACCAAACTGTCGGGCCATTACCCGGGTCGTAGGGCAGAACGAGGAAAAACAAGGAGGCATAGGGCAGGGCAGTGCAGGAAGTAGTCATCCGTATCCAATCCTAAATTTTGCGTGTGGAAAGTCAAATTCCAATCAGCATGTAGAAAAAGTACAAGCAAGTATTTCGTACGTGCAGTAGAGTCCTGCGTCCCAACCGCCTTGACCCCAAAATCTCACCCTTGTAAGGCTGAAATGACGGACGATGGGCCATGGAAGGAGTACAATGCTGGTTAGCGTTCATTGGCTGCCGATCTGATTTTATTGTCCTTCATGTACTTCTCTTGTCCCGACTTCTTGCCTCGCTGTCCCGTCTCCCCCCTTTTCATGTGCCCGCCTTTTTTCTGGGAGACTGTATGTCGTTTTTGGGTGTCGTTCTCGACCATCGTTCTCGACCATCGTTCTCGACCGTCCCCGTCCCTCCTACCCGTCTTAGACCATCCTTGTATCTTGATTGGCCTGTCTATGCATGCGATGCGCAATTTGGCACACCGCAGGACTGGGTACTCCGTACACTTTGTGAAGGAAATCGTTGTCAGCAGCGATCTCGTAATAGCACAGATGACAAATGACGCGCAAATCCTTCCAATGGACTCCCGAAGCAACGTTGTCATGAATACGACGTACTGAGCACTCCTTACTGAGCACTCCTTACTGAGCACTCCTTACTGAGCAAAGTACGGAGTTCATTGCTGTCTATTGCTCTGCTTACGCTCATGCCTCGCCGTCTCGGATGGCTGTTTACTTGGACCACATTGTCGGGTTACAGTCTGTTGGGGCTCTTGCTCCGAGGATGGATGCCACGCTGCTGTTTTTCTTCATTTACTTTGTTGTTTCTTTTCACGTCGCCAAAAGGACAGCGTCGTAGTAAAGTAGCAGCTTCTCACACCTTCTTTCAGCCCAGAGGTACCCAAGATATGCCAGCAGAGATGCACCTCTGAATGCACCTCTGAATGCACCTCTAATGCACCTCTAATGCACACCGCACATCGACGCACATCGACACACATACAAACACAAAAAGAGAAGCGTTTCCCGTCGTTGCAGTTCGGGAACGCCGTGTGCCAAAGGCCGAAGAACTTCCGGGCCAGTGAGAGTTAATGGGCCAAGAGCATCTAATTAGTTCATTGCCGACATGTTGAGGTCGTCTGTTGTTCCCCGCGCTCCACGTATAGTCTCGAGATGGGCGACGGACAAATGCCAATAGTCGACCGACGTTGACGTTGGACATTGACAGTCGAAACAGTGTTTTCGTACAAAGTACTCCGTGCTCGTGTTGCCTCCTAGACCCCCTCCGTCTCCTTCGTCTTTCTCTGCATCTTCGTGGCTGATCATTTCTTCCCTTGTTTCCTTCTGCGCTGTGAGCTAATGACGGGCGTCGGACGGCTTTCCTAGAAGAGGTCTGGCTCCAAGAAATGCTCCAATTGTTGCTCCAGTCTCTCCCACTAAGGAGCACGTACGCGCCCACTAACAGAAGAACTAAGAGCACATCTCCCCTGTTTTATCGACATGTCACCCGTTTCTTTCCCCTCTTCTGGCCCGCCTAGACCAGTTTCGACGAGGTCCAAATCCGTGCATCTCCACTGCTGAATGATGGGGACAGTAGAAAAAGAACGATAAATCAACGGCAATTGACAAACGTCTTTGAAGGATGATCAAGAAGATATTAATGACAATTAGAGATTGATACAGAACAAAAGTTCAATCGAGTACGGCGTAAGATACACGAAAATACAACGCGGGCCATACCGCTGAAAAAAAAATAATTTCCTGCCCGTCCCAAGTTTTATCTTGTCACTTTATTTTCTCTCACAGTATTACTCCGTACATTGCAACGGTGGCCCACTCCCCTCCAACTTTCTTTGGAGCCTTCTTTATCATAGCCGTTTTGCGCCTTTCTTCCAGCCTGAGAGAGAAACAAGATGCACGTCCCAACGGAGAGTTCCGCAAGTTGCCTAGTGCTGTCCCCGGGGGGTGCTGAAAGGACCGGATTGGCGTGGAGGAGACTGACGGCGAAAAGAAAGTAGAGAGATACTGATTATTATTGAATATTCGAAGAAAGTGACAAAGTGATATCGATCAAAGAAGGAAGACAGACTAGCTCGGAGCTATGTATGACAAGCCCAAATCCTGCAGCTTGCCACGGCCGCCTCGACACGACCCTGGGAAGCATCCAGCCGGGCGGCTCATACCCCCGGTTCCTTTTAAGTGCCAATCGTCTTTCGAGTGGAAGCTGACCTGGTTTTTCTGATGTCGCTGTTGTTTTTGGGTTTCTTTTCTTCTTCTTTCCTTTCTCGGGACGAGATTTGCTGCCAGAGACTCTCTCTGTCTGTTGGTCCCAGCTGGACTGTCCCCACAATCTAATTTCTGTGGGAGCTGTTCCATGTGCCCCCTCCCCCGTCCACCCTTTCCCTCTTCCCCTCCCCCCCCCCTCGCCCTGTCCCCCTGATTCCTTTATTCTCCCCTCCCCTCCCGCTTTTTCTCTCGAGCTAAGGTCGAGCAATATTTTTACGATTTTCCTTTTCTGTCTAAATCTGCTCTCTCCGTCCTGCATCACCCCTTTTTTCTCGACTACCAGCGAAGTCGACGAAATCTAACCACCGAAGCGACGAACACAAGCGCGACCACCACCAGCTCGAGTCTGTGTTCCAGACGCCGTGCACCCAGCCTGGACTCTGCACTGACACTGACACTGGCAAGATCGACTGCACCTCAACTTTTGACTGCACACGCCCCCTTTGGGCCCCACAGTCAATCGACGTTTCCCTCCGTCTGTCTGGCTCTCCCGTGTCTGCTTCTGACAGATTTGGCCCCCATTCTTTTTGTTCCCTCCTGTTTCTTGTTGTCTGCTGTCTGCTATCTGCTGTCTGCTGTCTGCTGTCTGCTGTCTGCTGTCTGCTGTCTGCTGTCTGCTGTCTGCTGTCTGCTGTCTGCTGTCTGCTGTCTGCTGTCTGCTGTCTGCTGTCTGCTGTCTTCTGTGCGCCGGACGCTCTGGCCGGCGGCATCTCAAGTCCAGCGGAACGAGGAATAGTCTCTGGAAAAAGAGAGAAAGACAATCAAAGAGGAGCTGTTGAACCGGGCAAGCCTGGTATTGGGGCCGAATCAACGACCCAGCACCCCCCGGCCATCGAAAACGACCCCATCTCTGTCCATCTACCCATCTAGATTGCCCATCCATCTGACCCAACGAGGCTGACAACCTTTCACACACACGCACACACCACACAATCATATCGAGGCCTGTCCTCGTTTCCTGTCCCTCGGGACTGGCACCTCCTATTTTTGTTGTTGGAGTCCTCTTTTATCTTGGAGGCTCCTTTTTCTTTGTCATCAGCCCTGTGACGGCAGCCCGCCACATTGACGACTGACGTCGCGAAACGATGTCAACAACAGACAACTGCTTGCCTTCTGTTGTCTTTGTCTGTTGGCTACCAAACCATACCATCGGTTCTCAACACACCCTCGTCTCTTTGACGTTGAGGCGGGCCGTCTTTTGTTCGCTTCGTCACCTCGTTACCCTTTGATTTAGGGCTGCTTCCCACGACACGCACACTTTGTGTTTTTGCTTGCGCCTTGTCTTTGTACCTTTTGTGTTTTGCCTGTGCTTCGCTTTTCGCCTTGTGCTTCCTGATATTCATCTGTTGTGTAATCGACAGACGACTTGCCGCTTTTTGTCTCTCCTCTCTCTCTCTCACAACCTTCACCTCATACACAGTCGCCACGCCACATCTTCTGTTTCTTGTTTCTTCTGTTACCACAGACTCGGCACAGCTTGTTTGCCTTTTCTGACCTTTTCCTTTACCGTGTCTGTCTGCCCCCTCGGGACGGGCGTAGATAGAGGCGGCTGAACAACGTCCGACTGTCGACTGGACCAAACCGAGACAGCCACGATAAAAGTTGCGTTGAACAAGGAGAAGAAACACAGTACCACAACAATTCGCCCGAAACGAAACGAAAATGGCGTCGTCCCTGCAGCAGCAGCAGGGTGGCGCTGCAGCAGGCAGGAGTGGAAGCAACAATGGAGGAGGTGGCAGTGGTAGTGGCGCTGTACTCGATGCGGCAGGTGCAGGCTCCTCCACACAGAAAGCGCGAACCGCTCCAGGCGCTCCTTCCGAGCTAAGGTGAGTACACAAACACACAAACACAGTATTACGGAGTACATGCAGAGTCGATCCTTCTTATTTTGGGTGGTTTCTTATTTCAGTGTTCCTTCCTTTTGAAATTCTGCCCCTTTCCCCCCTTTCCCTCCATCGCCAACTTTTGTCTGTCTCTTCAATACCTCAAACATCGCTCCCCAACATGATGGCCCTTTCTCCCCCACTGACACCGGGCAGACAGCCGAATCTCCCAGCAACAACTCCGGGACACCGGCGGCAACAGCCCCCAACACAACAGACCCCGACCGTCTTCACCTTTGCCCTCAACCACAGGCCACGCGCCACCCGCGCCAGTGTCCCGAAAGTGCGGACAGGCTGCACAACTTGTAAGTTTCGAGTGTTCGCGATATTGCTTTCCCTAGACTGTTTTTCTACATGCACATGCGGCCGCCCCATGATCTACATCTAGGGCGGTGGCCAAGAACTGTCTGCAGCGGGATAGCGCCGTAGGGCTGGCGAAACAGAATCCACTAACGCAATGCAGGCAAGTGAGTTCAGATGAATGAGAGTCGACCATCATGAAGTCGGTCAAGGGTAAACAAATGTGCTCACGATGCGCTTTCTAGAAAACGACACGTCAAGTGCGACGAAGCGAAACCATCATGCAGCCGTTGCATAAAATGGCAAGGGTTTTGTGAGGGCTACGACCAGGCGGCGGAGAGGGCTTCAAACGAAGCGGCGACACAGGCAGCAGCATCGCAACCAGCGACGACAGCGACAGCGACAGCGACAGCTATAGCAACAGCGCCGACTATAACAAGGCCAAAGACGACGCCTCGTGCGACACCGACGATGCCCCCCGCAGGAACACCACCTGGCGCATCCAATACTCCACGGTATCGGAATCCTGCTAATACTCGTCCGAATGTCAACCCGACCGCAAAGACAACCCGCGCCCCCTCGACGACCTCCTCTTCCTCTGCCACAGACAACTCTCGACGCACAACACCCTCCTCCGATGTCTCGGCGAGTGATTGCATTCACACTACGACGGCCCCTCCACTACAGACAAATACTCCGAGAACCTCGACTCCTCCCATCAAACGCGAGCCCGACGACGACACCCCGCGAGCCCGGTATGCCGACCATCCTAACTACGTGGGCGACGACGACAGTAATGCCAGTGTCATTTTCATCCCGAGACAATCTGACTACGTCCAAAACCAACAGCAGCAACAGCAACGGCAATTCAAGCGCGAATACGACGACGAAGACGATGTTGAGGCCGAGTACTACACCCACGACGAGTACGCCCCCGACTTTGTTCTCGCCAAGCGGAATACATCGACCCAGCCCTTCTTTGATCTGTCGCTCATTAACGGCGGCACGTCTCCGTCCTTCCCGCTCGAGCCAAACTACAACAGTGTCATGTTCGCCTCGCAGTGGGAGAAGGCCTACTTTGACAGCTGGCTGACACTGGCACCCAATCTGGGTGGCGGCTGGTTTCCGTCGCATCTTTGGACCAGCACCATTCCGCAACTCTGTCGAGACGAGCCGGCCGTGCGCTTCGCAGCCATTGCCATTGGAGCCATGGCACAGGCCATGTCGCTGGCATCGCCGGGCAAGTCGTATCACCACACGTTGGGAGGCAGCACGACTGCCGATTGTCAGCCAAGCCAGGCAGACCAGCTAGGCGCCGACGGAACGACTGCAGCATTCCCCGTTACTGAGTCCGTCAAAGCCAGTCGTGTTGTCCCACACTATCGCAACGCCTTGACCTACTACGGCCACGCTCTACGTCTGCTCCGGCTCGGTGGCGGCGGAGGCACAGCGACATTGGGAAACAACAACGGAAATCAACCACAGCAAACCTATACTGGCAACGAGCCTGAGACGCCGCCCTCATCCGAGAAGGAACGCGCAGCCGTCTTGTCGTGTCTCCTGTTTGTCTGCTTCGAGGCGCTCCAGGGCAACCGTGAGGCCGCTCTCCACCACATCACCCATGGCCTGCAGATTGTCGATCAGTTTGTCGCCCGTAACCTGCCGCCGCGCGCACTGTCCGAAGCCCAGGCGTACAGTCCGCCGGATGAGGCCAGTCTGCTGGCGGGTACAGACAGCGATGCCGAGTGGCAGCGGCGGAGACGGAGACAAAGACAGCGCGATCGTCAGCTGGGTCTTCTTGCAGCCAAGCAAGGTGAAGCGCCTGCCAGCACAGATGGCTCAGAGAGCCGCAACCGTACCGCCCTCAGCGAAGACCGTCCCTCCGACTCCTTGACTCGCGTTCTAACTCGCTCTCCTGCACCGTATATCCTGGAAGATGAGGTCATGCAAGTCTTTAGGCGTCTCGATTTCCAGGCCTGGTCTCTCGGTGTTTTCCGTCTGAGACGCACTCGTCCTGCCGACATCAAGTTCCAAGCTCTGGATGCTCTCAACCCTGCCACCATCCCTAATCGCTTCGATACTCTTGACGACGCCCGTCGCTGGTGGGACTTTGTCCAGCACTGGATCCTGCAGTTCCCACGCTACATGGTGGCCGCCCTGCAGCGGTACATGGACGAGAATCCTGACGCGGTTGCACGCGCCACAACTGCAGGTCGCATGCTCGACATTTGCGACGTCCCCGGTGCCCGCGAGATCCAGAGCGAGTACCTGCAGTGTTTGGAACGGTGGTATGCCGCATTCTACCCCCTGTACGAGGCCACCCGTCGCCAAGGTGGATACCCCACCTATGGCCATGGGGGTAACCCTGCCGCCGCTGCTGCTGCCGAGGCCGCCTACTTCCGCGCGGCCAGTCTTAAGATTCCGTACTTGCTGGCCTGGATCGGTGTTTCTTCGTTGGTCTACTCGGACTACGAGGCCATGTACCAATTGACGCCGCAGTTCCGCGAGCTCAATCGACTTGCAGCACTGATCCTACCCAAACAGCCACGGTATGCTTGGTCACCCTTTGGTGGCGGTGCCTCCTCCATCCTTGGTCCTCCACCCGGTGGTGCCACTGGTGGTTCTGCCGGCAGTGACGGCGTCCGCGGCGAATTGTTCACCATGGACAACGGCCCCACCATGGCCTTGTTTGTCGTGTCGTGCAAGTGCAGAGTCGAAGCCGTGCGCGACGAGTCGATTCGGTTGCTGGCCGCCTACCCGCGCCGTGACGGCTTTTGGGACAGCAAGATTTTGTGGGCGATTGCCGACTGGAACCGTGTGATTGAAGCAGAAAACGAGACTGAAGGGAGCCTGTATGAGCAGTAAGTCCCTCCCCACGATAGACAAGGCAACTGAAAAGCAACTGAAATGACGCCCCCCCCGCACATTTACTTGAGGACTAACGCACGACAGATGGCTCCGCCTTCGCCAGCGAGAAGCAATTTTCGACGAGACAAAGCCCGAGGTGCAGATGACGGCGTGGGTCAAGAACGCCGCGACGGGCAAGTTTGAGAAACTGACGCAGACAGTACGGTGGGATCGGTAGGCCGCAAGGATCCGTAGCAGGTAGATTAGTGATCGGAAGGGACTGGGGTTAAAATGAATTCTGGGAATTGGGGCGGAGGACTGGGCACCGGAAACAGACGAAACAGAAAGACGGGCAACTTCACAGTTATGCATATGGATGGGAAGGCGGGCTTGGATGGTCGGGGATAATTGATATATAAAAACAGCCAGTGACAGATATACGCTCGAATGTAGAATGCATTTACTTATGAACTGGAAGAAAGTCCAGAAAATGAATTGAATTGAATCGAATTGACCTGAAAAGAAAGGCGAGCGACTGAAAAGGGGGCATACTGGTGGTAAACACGGCCTAGGTGCATACCCCACTATTTTGCAGTTCGCGGGGTTCCTGTTCCTGGAGCTAAAAGTCCACCAAAGAACCAAAGAACGCAACGCGTCAAGCGCGTCTCAATTAAGGGGACCAACTTCCCATGACGATTGGCGACGACGACAAAACACGCAGTCTCGCCAATTTCCCCCAATTCCTCGACAAGCCGTCTCACGCCATATTCTCACACCCTCACAATGGCATCCCCTTTCCCGCCGGGCCTCCTCCCTGCCGAGGTCGCCTTCGTCTGTGAAATGGAACACGTCACCGTCGTGCCCCGCCAACGTCTCGACAGTATTCCTCTGCTCGGCGGCGCAACACCACAACTCCGGCCACCGTACCGCGCCGTCCTGCCTCTGTGGCTTGCCTTGCTCTTGAAAAGACAGCGGAGGGCCAGCATCATAGCCCCGCCGTGGCTGCACCCGGCCAGTCTACGTGAACTTGTTGTCCTCGAAACGAAAAACCTGACACCCGAAGATCCATCCGCCGAGCGGGACGAACGCCAGCAAAGACTGGGGGGAGACGACGACGACGGCGACGACGGAGAAAGCGTACGCGTGCGGTTTGCACCGCCACCACCACCACCCGTGCGGGCTGACGGGGCGGGGAATGCGCGGAGAGTCAACGGACAGAGAGGTCCGAGAAGAGTGGACGGTTTTGTCGGTGACCCTTTGTCGGGACCTCCTATCCCATTGTCGCCTCCTTTTTTGCCATCCTGTACAGCCGACGCGCCCGCGGGGTACTTGCCCTACCACTGGTTCGAGGTGGCCGAGATTCTGCTGGCCCACGCGCCCGACGACCTGCCCGCACCCGTGGGCGAAGTCCGTGCTCTGCTGCGAGATCTGGCTGAAGCGCGCTCGGCTAAAGTGCGGCACTTGGCGACCGCCGCAGCTGCCGGAACCGACCCGTCGACGGTGACAGACCCGGCCGACACTTACAACCCGGCCTCCAGAAAAGCTGCACCAGCGATTGTCAACTTGCGGGGCATTGGCGCCATGGAACTGTCTGAAGCGCGTGGACTGGTGACGGCGGTACACGACGGTGTACGCAAACTCGGTGCGGCCGCCGAGGCCAGTCGACGCGATGAAGAGGACCTCATGGGCGGTGCTGGTGACGGCCGTGGTGGTGCATCGGGTGCCTACGACGATGATGACGACGACGACGAGGACATGATTGGGGAGTGAGCAGAATCTGCGGCAAGGAAATGATACGAGGACACGACAACATACATTGAGCGACTTGATATTCAAAAATTTACATTGCAACTATGTGGCATCAACTATCATCAGAGATCCGAAGAAACGACTTAGCTAGGCATGCCTGCTTAATCAAAAACATCCGTGGCGTACCGCTCGTTGCGGATCCGCGCAAACCACGCCGCCGTCTCCTCCTCCGACTCGGGCTTGCCTGCCGCTGCACAGCCCTCCTGGCGCATCTTGAGCAAGGTCTGCTTGACACCTTCACCGAGCTGCCGCGAACCGCACACATAGACCTGCGCACCCTGCTGCCAGACCTCGACCATTTCCTCGCGGTCGTGGTACAGGCGGTCCTGGACGTGTCTGCAGCCAAACGTTTCCGGAGAGTCGGTCTCTTTCGAGTAGGCGCGGTGGACAGTGACAGCACCCTGTTTCTCCCACTTGTCAAACTCTTCGCGGTACAGATCGTCGGCCTTACCGCGGCAGCCAAAGAAGAGGTGCGCGGGGGCAAGACGACGGCCTGCGCCTAGCAGAGCAGCACGCTCCTGAATGAAGCCTCGGAAGGGGGCCAGACCGGTACCGGCCGCAATGCACACCACAGGCACGTGCTCGGCGTCGTGGGGCAAGTGGAAACTGGCATGGCTGGGACGGACGGCGACATGGATGCGGTCGCCCGGCTGGAGATGCGACAGGTAGTGGGAGGCGACGCCCTCGTACTGGCGGGACTCGTCGGACAGTGAGGGAGCGGACAGGACGGCGTACGACAGAGTGACATGGCCGGGGTTCCAGAGCGGCGACGACGAGATGGAGTATTGGCGGACACGCATGGGTGGCAGCAGAGTCAAAAAGGTGCTGAAGGGCAGATCGACCGTGGGGAAGCGGTCGAGCAGGTCGAGGATGGAGACCTTCTTGGCGCTGACCTCGGCAGTGTAGTTGTCGCCGGCCAGGCGCTCAAGGTCGGTCTTGGTCTGGCCGTCGGCCACATTGGCCAATGCTAGGATGCTCTGCAGGAAAGTTAGTGGGTGAACGTATACAGTGTACAGATCAAATTCAATGCAAAACAGGACATGCATGGCTTACCCTCTTCGTGGCCGGCTGGCCGAGTTCGACGTAGGCGCCCAGTACACCATATGCTGGCAGCGGTGTGTTTGTCGGCAGGTTCGTCTGTGTCGAGTCGGCACCACCGTCGTCGGTGTGGACGGTAATATGCGCATCCCAGGGAAGGTGGAACCGCCGCATGGTGCGCATGATCGAGGCCTGTCGGTTGAAGGGCAGCACAGCCAGGTAGTCGCCCGAGTTGTACGTCATGTCGGTTGGCAGCTGGATCTCGACGTGCATCTTGCGGCCCGGATCGCCGTCCTTGCCCGACAGCGGGTGCGCGGCCACGACAACGGCCTCGCGCACGTCTTGGCGGAGGTTCGAAGCACGCGGCGTCGTGATCTCGATGCGCAGGTCGGGGAGACTCGCTTCTTCGGTGTCGCCACCTCCAACATTGTATTTCGCCTTGAGTGCGGGGAACAGCACACTGTCCTCCCATGTCTCAAAGTCCTCAAACATGTTGCCCTCGGCAGCATCGGTCTTGCCCATCTCTGCCAACCGCTCACCGCCCAGAGCAGACAGCTGGTTGTCGACGAGGATCGGAATCTTGTGGAAGGTCTGGGCCCAGTCGTGGTGGCCACAGCCAAAGACGGCGTACGGCACGTCCTTGGCGGTGGCATCGGCCTCTTTGCAGTTACGGAGCCAATTCACGAAAAGACCCGCATTGTCTGGCGGCTCGCCCTCGTAGGAGGCAGTGACAATGACGACAGGGCGACCATCAGTGGGCAGGGCCTGGTGGGCGGCATCGAGCGGAGCAAGGACGTCCGCCTTGAAGCCGTGAGCGGCGGCATCGGCAGCCACGCGGTTGGCCATGGCTTCGCAGGTGCCGCTGTTGGAGCCGTAATAGATGTTGATGGGCTTGCCAGTGCCAGCGGCGGCAGCACCGGCCTTTGGTGTGGCAGTAGTACCGGAGGGCGCCATGTGGCCGTCAGCAGGCGTACCGGCCAGACGCTTCTCGAGCAGCGTTGGGGTCAGGCCCTGGCGCAGCTGGGCACGCATATAGAAGCCGTCGGGCTTGATTGTGAGGGTCTCCTTGAGACGCAGCTGGTAGCTGGCGTCGTCCATGCGGAAGTTGAAGTTTTGCAACAACATGGCCATCACCAGCACAGCCTCTTGCCAGGCAAAGGGCCGGCCGATACAGGCCCGCGAGCCGTTGCCAAAGGGCTTCCAGCAGTTGGGGTGCTCCTTGGTGATGCGGTCAAAGTTCTCGTCGAGCATGCGTTCAGGGCGGAAAGTGCGGGCGTCGTCGCCAAAGACGGCGGGGTCGAGGTGAGCTCTCATGAGCAGCAAGGTAATATTCTCGCCAGCCTTGACAAAGTACTTGCCACCAGCCAGGGTCTCGTCCTTGAGTGGTGTGACACCAATGGCTGGGATGGTGGCGTTGACACGCAGCGCCTCGCGCAGGACGGCAGCCAAGTACTTGAGCTTGGGGATGTGGTCAACGGTAATGGGTCCAGTCCCGCAGATTTCGTCGACTTCTTGCTGGGCGCGGTGGTAGGCTTCCGGGTGGCGCAGCAGGTCGTAAAACGCAAACGAGAGCATGCCCGACGTCGTTTCGTGGCCGGCAATCAAAAAGGTGATTAGGTTGTTGGTGATGGACGCATCGTCCAGGGTCTCGCCCGTCCGCTTGTCTGTGCCACTCAGCATGGCTGCCAGCAAATCCTTGCGCTGGGACGGCGGGTTTTGGGCACGGCGGGCATTCAGTACACCGTCCGCCACCTCACGCATGGTGGCAATGTCCTGGGCGTACTTTTGGTCGGCGGTCTTGTAGAACATGGCCGGCAGTGGTGGCCGGCGGCTGCGGCTGCCCGACTCGACCAGAAACCCACCCATGGCCTGTATAAAGGGGTGCATCTCGGCGCTGTAGAACGAGTTGAAGCGGTAGTCCATGGCACACAGCGCCAGTGTATCCAATGCCAGTCTCGTAAAGTCGTCGGTGACATGGATGGCCTCGCTGGGGCCCTTGCGCGCCCACTTGAGCACGAGTTGGCTGGCAATATCGTGCATATCGTCAAACATGTTGCGAATCGACAAGGGGCCAAAGGCCGGCGTCAGGATGCGGTGTGCTTTGCCCCAGTTGGGCTCTTCCTCGCCGTAGGACGTAAAGAGGCCGTCGTTGACACCATTGCGGACTTGCTTGAGGACATTGCCGATATTCTTCTTGAATCTCTTTTCGTCACAGGCTTCGTTCACAAGAGCGTTGCTCGACAGGAAAACGGATGAGTTGCCCAGAACGTTTAATCGAAATATGTCGCCGTACTGCTCGGCGAGGCGCATAATAGACTGGATGGGGGCTGTGGTGTCGATGTCGCGGAGGTTGCCGATGAGCGGCAGCCCAGGCGGCGTCGGGATCTGTTCCGTGCTGATGTCCGCCATCGTGATGTTGAGGTTGAGGTTGAGGTTGAGGTTGTAATTGATGTTGTAGAAAGGGGTCGAAGAAATTGTTGAGTTGGTGGATGTAGCTTCAATGGCTCAATGCGGAAGGTGGGAGCTAGAGAGCATAAAGGATGAGGAGGGTGAGGAAGGAGCAGAAAGAGGAAACAGAAACAGAGTCAACAGGAAGGAGCAACAAAGAACTACGAGGAGAGGGGAAGCATATACTCATATACTTGTACGTTCTACGGGACAAAGAGGCGAGACAAAGAAAAGATGGGAGGAGAAAGAGCACTTTACGAATGGTGTACATCTGCACATGCACAAGCGGGGAACACGGCGTTGACTTGCACCCGCCTCGCACTTGCACCTCGCAATTGCACCAACAAAAACGGACCAAAACAAACCCGGTCTCTGCGCGGCCTTGGCTCTTGATGTGCTCCCTCGCTCCTTCCGTGCATTACGTCTGCAATCGACTCATATTGAGGGAAGGCCTAGTGCGATGAACCTTCCTTCGGCGTGTTCAAACCGTACAAACCGTACAAACCGACCGTCGCTCTTTCCCCTACATCGACTCCCAATGTCTCAGCTTTGGCCGGACTGGGCAGGGACAAAACTAAGGCCACCACCAAGAGGCACCATCAAGAGACTACAAGAACGAATAGAGCACCGAAAGTCAGTAGTGCAGCCGCATTCCACGATTTGTTCGTCCCATTGCACGCCACGACTGCGTGGTTTTACTACCAAGTGTTTGTCTTGCTCATGTCGGCGCTTCTTGTCGTCAATGGCCGATGCTCTTGACCGCTTTCTTTTTCTTTTTCTTTTCCTGGAACAGGGGGAAGGTTCCACTCCAAATCGGGACCATTCCGATTGCAACGGCACATGGATGGCACTGCGACGTAGCGAGGCAAAATCAAAGCATACAGTGTACTCCGTACGTCGTACGTCGTACGAGTAATTGGAACCCGACTTTAGGCCCGTCCCGAGGGGAGGGCGAATAAGTGACAAAGGTTGAGCGAAGAATCGACGTCAACGTAGACGAATGGCGGACAAGGAATGCGAGAACGATGGAAGGAGGGGCGTCTTTTGCAAAAGGAAGGAGCTTCTATGAACGAAAACGAGCGAGGCGAGCGGTGGGTGAACCTAATGTCCGCTGTCGTCACTGTACTTTAGTAGGCTATTAGTGGGCTTTTTGTGGGGGATAGCTTGGAGAGCTCTCGTTTGGGCCCTTTCTGTTTCTCTGGCCTTTCCTGCTGCCATTTGCGGCAGGCGTCCACTGGCTGCTCTGGGGAAGCTAAAGTGGGGGACAGCCGACAAGGCTGGCTCGAGCTTGCCTGGACCACAGTAATTGCTGGTGAAGAATAATGTTTAAATGTCCGCAGCAATAGGCTAAATATGCACGAGCAACGCTAATAAGTAGGGATGCCGAGGCAGCGCACCGTCCAAATTCAGGGAACGGCTCGGCGAAGGCGGCACGGGGAATCGCTAAAAATACAGCACTCCCAGCAGCTCTCCCAGGCTTGGAGGCGAAAAAACGGGTGCCGGGCACTTTTGGAAAACTCCGTTTCGCCCGATGCAGCTCGCTCCAGTGCCTATTGGATCACTAACGCTACGGGCCAGGCAGGGTGCACAAGACGGGTCGGACAGTCGCTACAGAAAAACGCCGTCTGTTCGCCGCCCATAAATTTACCTTGAAAACACTCACAAAACACACAGGGAATCACGACGGAAGCATAATAACGCAATCCACAACGTACGAGTATCATGCCGAGACAAAGACCACGATTGCCAAGACGGGGAATCTAGACCCACGAGTCTTTTGACGGCACTTAACCTCACGATGTTTACTTTTAAAGTTGAGGGGTAAATGATAACATTATAAATAAAATCTAGCAGCTCTGTCTATGAAGAGTGATTCGCCATGCTGGAATAAAGAAAAAGAAAAGGTACAAAAGAGAAGACAGATGAAAATACGAAGATGGACAGAGAAGAGAAGAATGAGAAAAAGGGAAAAAAACCTGAGATATCCGCCGGCTTAAAGTACATACAGAAGAAAGAAGAAAGAAGAAAGAAGAAAGAAGAAAGAAGAAAGAAGAAAGAAGAAAGAAGAAAGAAGAAAGAAGAAAGAAGAAAGAAGAAAGAAGAAAGAAGAAAGAAGA